>CM065686.1:12618955-12713955 GCA_017654935.2 Phymorhynchus buccinoides | reverse complement strand
CTAACCCTAACCCTAACCCTACCCCTAAATCTAACCCTACCCCCCACTATGTACTGCAGTACACCGCGATTTGTCACAGTTGTGGTTCGTTGCGTTTTTCCGTCTTATACGGTGGGGGGTAGGGTTAGGGTTAGGGCTAGGGTTAGGGTTAGTATTCCAAAAAGGTTATTAGCTAAAAATGTTCCTAAAATACAGCTTTATGTATGGTAAGAAAGGCAATAACGGAAAAATACAATTAACCGAGATAGGTAGGGGGGGTGGGACATCTTGACCTTTACCAAAAATCTATAATACAAAAAAGAAATGACGTGTCAGTTTTTGTCTCTGTTTTAGTGTTATAACTTATAGTGCTCAAGGTGTACATCAAATTTCCATTATCTATGCGTGACTGATTGCCTTCATTTTAAGATGCTGCTCAGTGGCAGTTACCATAGTCAATGAAGTGGAAAACACCCCAACTAAAAACACATTTTTTAGGCTTCCCCTCCCCCCCGCCAGCATTGTGCATCCCATAGTCACTTAATGCCTTATATAATGAGACCGCGTGACGAAGACTGGAGACTTGAAGTGTAATGAAGGATGGCAAATATTGCTTGTTGAAAACCAAACAAAATGCTGTTCTATAATAGATGATTTTCAGAAAAAAACGAGGGGAGGGCATTTCGTGAAAATTAGAGTTGTTTACCTTGACCAAGGCGGACAAACCATAGCAACCATGGTGTCGAAGCTTGAAACCGCAGGGTGCGAGTCAGCGACTTGCAAACATGTTTTAGTCAAATGAATAGAACTTGCAAAATGTGACGTAAAAATATAAATTACATCAAATTTAGAATGACGCACAGTGTTCTAAGTGCTGTAACTGTGTAAGTCTACTCAAACACACGAGGCGAGAGCTGGGGATCTACCTGATGGTAGAGTAACTTCCCCTGTTTGACGATTGAATTAGGCAAGATCACCCCCACAATTCCTACACCACGGTTTTGTTCATTTACATAAATTACTGGCATACTTAATTATTTCCGAACAATTCTTATTCAGACGGTTTTGTTCATTTACATAACATTGCATGGCATAAATAATGCTCATATTGTTTCGTATGTTACAATACATTATATATACGTGCCACCACAGATGTATTTCCGATTTTTCTTGGACAATAAATTACGTGACTTGTTGTGACTCGATTGTGTTCAGGTTTGAATGCATGGAAGCCATTGAGATGGACAATGCAGACTTGATGACGCTGGATTCTGGCCAGGGCTACTTTGCCGGCAGACAGCACAACATGATGCCCATCATGGTGGAGAACTATGACACTGGTAAGTCGGAGATTCCGCTCGCTTTTATTTTTATCCGTCCCGGTGACAGACGAGGTAACAAAATTCTGTCCTGGGACCATATTCATCCATCCTTACTGAATTGTGTTGCCTCGGATTCAGGCATGAAAACTAATGTTAAAAAAAAAGAAGACTTTTTTGTTGAGGAGGGGGGGGGGGGGGAGGAGGAGGGGGGGGGGGGGGCAGATACTCAATTTGCGGCTTTGCCTTGCCTTCAAACACTCGAGCTTACTGAGTGTCTGACCATAATAAAGACACCGATCGTGGGGTCGCTTTATCGGCCATTTTTACTTCCGACCACGAGCATACACTCGACCGCTTACGGACCACGCCATTTGTGAATTAACATTGCGTCGCGTCCTTCAATTACAACACATTTTTGGCAGAAACGGTGGCAGCGCTGTTTTCATGTCTGGCTCCGATTAGAGCAGAAGCTCTGCTTTGCGTGCAAATGCACCAGCGAGACACGCTCTGTGAGAAGACGGAGCAAAACGATACAGGTAGGCCTACTCCGCAACCCGTCACAGGGACGGACAACTTTTCCGTCTTCTTCTTCGATCGCTCAGACAGTTTCCTGTCAATTATGAGCGCAGATGCGTCATGCTGCCGTTATGCGCCTAACTAAGAAATAGTTAGGCCCAGCAAGTCCGACTTCGGCTGGAGGAAATGTTTTTCAAAGTGTTTCGTGAAAAAAGGCAGGAGAATGGACCAGGTAAGGCAGAAAGATAGTAGATGACAGTAAGCAAAGGGAAAAGGCAGAGCCAAAGAGTGACATATTAGAGGAAGTTACAAGCACAGAACTTCCAGAAGGTGGGGGAACTATTTATACAAAAGACCCCCGGTATCCCCACGGGATATTTTTTTCCGTCAAATATAGAGGGTTTCTCGGGCATGAAAACAGCTCCGCCGTCTCTGCCGAAATATTTTGCCGTATTTGAAGGAATCTCCTCTGAAGGAAAATTATCTCTGTCGAAAATGCGATCGTGATGTTATTCTCAAACGGCGCTGTCCGTAATCGGCCGAGTGTACGCTTGCGGTCATGAGTAAATATGGCGGACGTGGCAGCTTGTGAATGGTGTTTTAGAGTGTTTGAAGGCAAGCTTGTAAGTTCGTGAAATGAGTACACCCCCCCCCCCCCCCCCCCCGCTCATTGATGTTGGGTTTGGTTGGAAGTTGTAGCCCCCCCCCCCCCATCCCCCCTCCCACTCAAGAAAAGTTCTGACGGTAGAGAAAAATCCGTGTGGAAGGATTTCTCAGCTGGCAAATGTCCTTTTTTTTTTTCAACATTAGTTTTCATGCCTAGTGACTACAGGCGTGTTTATTTTATATCTTCCTTTATTGTCGGCCATGTTGGATTTGCGTGTTGTCTGCGTGTCGGATCTGGCAATGTGAATGCTCTTGATGTTATGTTGGCAAGGAAATTATTTAACTGTTCGAACTGGAAAAAAAGTGCTAAAGGAACCCTTTTGAAGACCAAAAAAAATAGGTGTGTGTTTCTTACCAGAACTTGCTAAAATGCTGGAAAAGAAAAAAAGAAGGAAAAATATAGAGCAGTTGATAACTTGATATGTGTATATTTGATTATGTACTTTTTTTTTGTAAAGTGGTGGTCACTTATTTAAAAGTGTGTGTGTGTGTGTGTTTAGTGTCTTTGTCTGTATGAGTTATATGTGACAGAGTATGGGAAAACCCGGCTAAAGTCGCTGAGAGATATTCTTAGCAATGCACAAAAACAGGTAGCTTAGTTATACTTGATTCTGTGTATTTTGTCAACTTTAAAAAATTATAGAAAAAAGACTATGCCAGATAGATCAATTGTTTTTTGCTTTTCAGTCTGTAGAATTAAAACTTTCAGATTATATAAAAACGTCAAAAGTGATTATTTCCGACTTTAGCCTGGTTTTCCTATACTCCGTCACATATGTCAAATGTGAATTACTTGCACCTTGATTTTCAGTTCCCAAGGACAGGCCCACGTACTATTCGGTGGCCGTGGTGAGGGCAGACTCCAGCGTGCAGCTGGACAACCTCAATTCTAAGAGCGTCTGCTTTCCCAGTAAGTGTGCACGTAGCGGTATGCAGACCTGTTTACCAATAAGATTTCACCAGATTTTGTACGCATCTTTGACAGAAATATGATTAATATGGCACATGGGGAAAATATGGGAAAATTACCCTGAAAAAAACCTATCATTTCTGTATAATGTGTGGTTTTTGTGTGGTGTTGTACATTTAAATGGATGATACATTTAACACATTATTTCTATAGTTGTTATACAGAAATCGGAATGTGTCAGCTGTATGCAGCGGGGAGACCATTGAAAACTGAAAACCGGACACATACATACCTTACCCATTATGGCCATATGGCCTGGGAACGCAGAAGAAGAAGAATGTTCTAGTCCCTGTCGCTGTAATAAACATTACATAAGCATTGCGTGGTACTTTAACTCTTCCAGCACCATGGGCGAATACATTCGCCCATTACATCACACTTCACTCCCACCAAATGCAAAGACATTCCCTGCCAAGTACCATGCCATGTGTTTTGTCTACTTTCAGAGCTTTATGTCAGTGATTTTTCCGTTCAAGCAACGCATGCGAACTCGAAAAAATTGTTGCATCCCTTTTGTCGGTTGAGATTCGGACAGCCTATGGCTGGTACCCACGTGTCGTCATATCCGGCCACAAGGAGCGCCATATTATGGGAGACCGCCATCTTAGTCAGTAACTTTTTTTGAAAAATGCCAGATCGATGCTGCGTATTTGGCTGTTCCAATTCGAAACTTATCTAAACTGTATTTATAACATCTGGATGTTTTCTTTACACATTTAGATAACATTTTCACTTTGTTTACACACAAATAAGGACTAAGATGGCGACACTTCCGTTGGAAGGGTCGAGATGCGCATGCAGGTGGGGGGGAGCCATAACATAAAAATGAACATGGCGCCAGAAGAGTTAAAACGGTACTACTGATATTCTTATCAAGGGACTGATGTATTAACTTATTAAAAAAAATTAAGATTAAGTGTGTATCCAGTTAATAAATTTAAGAAAATAGTGTTGCTAAAAAAACCTAGTCTGATTTTGTTTGATATGTGTCAAGACTAAGTGTGTGTCAGTCATAGAATTATTGTGTTGGTAAACCCCTGTGGGGATACCGGGGTGTGTGTGTCTTTTGTATAAATAGTTCTCTCACCTTCTGGAATTTCTGGAATTCTGGAAAATCCTGATCGCTTCTCGGCCTTTTGGCTAAGACAGTGATTCAGGAACATAAATTTTTGTTTATACCGTGGTTTGTTTGTTCAGCCTGTCGTACATGGCGAAAGCCAATACGCGACGTTAAACTGAACTTCCATCCTGGAATTTCTGTGCTTGTAACTTCCTCTAATCTGTCACTCTCTTTGACTCTGCCTTTTCCCTTTGCTTGCTGTCATCTACTATCTTTCTGCCTTTCCGATCCATTATAATAATAATGATAATAATTACTAATGCTTATACAGCGCATAATCTTGCTAAGCAAGAATTTTTTTAAGAAACACTTTCAAAAACATTTCCTCCAGCCGAAGTCGGACATGCTGGGCCTAATTATTTTTTACTTAGGCGCCTAACAGCAGCATGACGCATCCCGCTCATAATTGACAGGAAACTGAGTGATCGAAGAAGAAGAAGAATAGTTTTTTTGTTTTGTTTTTTGTTTTTTGCTGTCCCATCTTCTGGGTCGTACAGTGGCGTTGCTCCCATGCCGCTCATTCTGAATCCCAATTCGCAGCTAAACCCCGGCTTGTTCAAGTCGCAGAATCCGAGACCAGCAGTCCAAGTGGAGCGAATCTGTTAGGCCGGCAAGAGGCAACCAACTGAGGAGACACTGCACTGCTGCTGAGTCACTTCGGTGGAGTTCAGAAGAGCCTGTTCAGGACCTCACCTACTAAGCCCCCTACTGACGACACTATTCTCTTAGTCACGGAGCCAGCGTGAGTGAGGTCCTTCTCTGAGGGCGTCACCATGACCATCCACCGACAGCTCCCCATAACACACTGATCCCTATGACTTTGACCCGAACGCACCAAGGCATAGACTGGATTGGAAACCGAAACAGAGGTCACCATAAGAGCAGGGCATGCAAAGCCACAGAATTTGAGACACTGTTGGTAATTTGAGACACTGTGTTAGTAATTTGAGACACTGTGTTGGTAATTTGAGACAGTGTTGGTAATTTGAGACACTGTTGGTAATTTGAGACGCTGTGTTGGTAATTTGAGGCGCTGTGTTGGTAATTTGAGGCGCTGTGTTGGTAATTTGAGACACTGTTGGTAATTTGAGGCGCTGTGTTGGTAATTTGAGACACTGTTGGTAATTTGAGACGCTGTGTTGGTAATTTGAGACTGTTTTGGTAATATGAGGCGCTGTGTTGGTAATTTGAGACACTGTGTTGGTAATTTGAGACACTGTGTTAGTAATTTGAGACTGTTTTGGTAATATGAGGCGCTGTGTTGGTAATTTGAGACACTGTGTTGGTAATTTGAGACACTGTGTTGGTAATATTTGAGACTCTGTTTTGGTAATTAGAGACACTGTGTTGGTAATTTGAGGCGCTGTGTTGGTAAAACAATTGTGTTTTTCACAATACCAGGCATTGGCACCAGTGGAGGTCACCACCATAAGAGCAGGGCATGCAAAGCCACAGAATTTGAGGCGCTGTATTGGTAAAACAATTGTGTTTTTCACCTTACCAGGCATTGGCACCAGTGGAGGTCACCATAAGAGCACGGCATGCAAAGCCACAGAATTTGAGGCGCTGTGTTGGTAAAACAATTGTTTTTCACCAGGCATTGGCACCAGTGGAGGTCACCACCATAAGAGCAGGGCATGCAAAGCCACAGAATTTGAGGCGCTGTGTTGGTAAAACAATTGTGTTTTTCACCAGGCATTGGCACCAGTGGAGGTCACCACCATAAGAGCAGGGCATGCAAAGCCACAGAATTTGAGGCGCTGTGTTGGTAAAACAATTGTGTTTTTCACTAGGCATTGGCACCAGCGCGGGGTGGCTGTACCCGGTGTCCAAGCTGATCCACGAGGGCTTCATCACCATCTTCGAGTGCAACGCCATCGTGAAAGCCGTCAGCACTTTCTTCAGGGAGATGTGTCTGCCCGGGGCACTGACCTCCTTCTACAACCCCTTCGGTAAGATCATATAGAACGTTACAGAATAAAAATTTAAATACACTGATTCTAGTATTTTTCAGTTTGAGAGCAAATTATAACTTAAATCATACTATACTGATACTAGCTTTTCAGGCTGGGCAAAGATTTTCTTTGTGTTATGTTGTTTTTTACACTGGGATATAAAATGCAGACATGATAATGCTTCCTTGGCAAAGTAAAGACTTCTTTTCTTAATGAATGATATGGTGGTTGTATTCTATAGCAAAAAGATGTTTAGCTCACCCAAAAAACCCACTATTGTATAATACTGTATCATTAATATCTATGATATATACTACAGCAATGCCATTTAACATTTGTTTCTTTTTTCCTGTCATTCTTAACAATATTTCCCATGCTATCTTTTGATCATGATTCATTTTTCTTAAAACATACTTCTTGACTTTTTCCAAGCCTAAAATTCAATTCTTCAAGTTCTGGACTGTTTTCTTCAGGCCTAAGCTTTATTTCTTGACTTTTATTTAAACCCTTTCACCGCCAATGTCGCATTTATGCACCACAATGGTTTACACCCATGTCACTAAAAGGCATCAGATCAGAGCCTGTTATTTAACCCAATGACGCCCAACCATTCGAACCGGGAATCGATCCCAGTTCCCGAGAGATGGGAATTAACTCCGAACGTCACACCAAATATTTTCATTAAAAAAATCACCCAGAATAAAGTCTAACTCACATTTCATTTCTGAAAGATGCATATTGAATAGCAATGATGATATTATTATTCCAAAGCTAACACACTGTCACACAACAAGCCATGAATTGGAATAAAAAAAATCCGTAATGGCGCTCCGAGCATCGCGCCGAGTCAATACTGCGTCACGTCACGTGGAAAGAAGAAAAAAATTTGGGGTCACTTCGAAAAATCTGTTCATAAAGACTAGTGGATGCTTTCCCTTGCTGTAAGAACCAAAAACGGACCAGCGAGAGTCAGGAACAGGAAGAACTAACTTAGTATATTGCATTGTGGGTAGGGAGAAAGTGAAGGTGAACGTACTAGACCTGGCGTTCAGCGGGCGCAATCGGCGCTTACGGGCTGCATGAGTTGACAAAATTCGGTCGAATTTGGCGTCTGTGTTCAAGAGAGGGTTAAAGACGTTGTTGTCTTGATTTAGGGAGGTAAGGATAGGCCTAATGTTATACATGTCACAGAGGAATTCCCAATATTGCAGATAATTTGTTTTCCTCTACCAAGTTAAGTTTAATGGTATTTTTTGGCTGAAAAATGACTGGCAGCGAAAGGGTTAATGGCTAAAGTTGCCTTTACTTTTTCTGGTGTAGAGTTTTGCTTTTTTTTAAAAAAACCTTTTAGGCCTGAAGTGTACTGTATGTCTTCATTTTGTTTGTATTCCAGACCTAGCTTATTCTTTTTTTTTCAGTCGTACAGTTTGTTTCTTGACTTTCCGTGTGCGTGTCTGTCTGCGTGCGTACGTTGTGTGTGAGGGTGTTTGTGTA
The DNA here is from genome assembly GCA_017654935.2 of Phymorhynchus buccinoides. Taxonomy (NCBI): domain Eukaryota; kingdom Metazoa; phylum Mollusca; class Gastropoda; order Neogastropoda; family Raphitomidae; genus Phymorhynchus; species Phymorhynchus buccinoides. The sequence continues at coordinate 12,705,933 of CM065686.1, read as the reverse complement.
TGTGTGTTGGTGTATGTGGTCAGTCCATGCGGCTCAGTTGCTGTGGCTTCCGAATGGGGTATGAACGAGTTGGCGTCAATAATTGTGTGTGTGTGTGTGTGCGTGTGCGTGTGCGTGCATGCGCGTGTGTGTGTGTGTGCGTGTGTGTGTGTTAGAGAGAGAGAGAGTTGCTTTGTATATGCGCTGTTGCTGGTTGGTGTCACTCGTGAATGTTGTTTTTGTTGTCTGTTGATGAATAATTGATTGTAAAGCGCTTTGGGCTCATCTGAGGTAAAGCGCTATATAAATGTACTATTATTATTATTATTATTATTATTTCCCTTTCCAGGCAACAACCCAACTGATGTGTGCAAGCTGTGCACGGGTCAGAACGAGGAGTTTTGCACGACCAGCGACAAGCGGGCCGGGTTTGACGGGGCCTTCCGCTGTGTGGCTGACGGGGCGGGGGACCTGACCTTCCTGCGTCATGACACGATCGAGCAGATGACCAGCCCTGTCATGAACCCCGACACCTCCTATGTCAAAGAAGTGAGCCGTTGCGCACAGACGTTTTTTTTAACCTAATAATCTTATGGATGCTCCTGCTTTCAGGATGTCCTGAAATGCAGGATTATGAGAATTTTAGAAGCAGCGAATTTTCCTATTTATAAACGTGTTTTTTTTTATCAGTTTCTCTCATGTGGAAAACATAAAAGAAAATAATACAAATAAATATGTATGTGCCTTTTCCAGGAGCTTTGTATTTTTAGGATTGTTGAAGTTGTTAACTGGGCGGCCCCTGGACCCCTGCCTTGCAGGATTTTTTTAATTTCCCAGGAGCACCCATGTAATATAGTGTGTTTTAAAATGAACATCTGCTTCTTTTTTTTGTTCTCAGGGATTTTTGTTTTATTATTTTTATTTTCATTTTTTTGGTGTCAATGCTGTCCATTCTGCTTGCTCGCATGTTCACTGTTATGTGTGTAGTTTTCTTATTTAAATACTACACATCCTAATAAAACAAAGCAATCAATTACAGCAGCTAAGAGTTTTAGGATGTGGAGGATTGTAAAAGTTGTGGGTGATTTTTTTGTTTGATATTTTTGCTTTGCATAACTTTTGCTTCTTTGCAGACTCTTTTTTTATCGATTTCAAAATTACCACAAAACACCAATGGTTTCAAGCTTTCGAGATTTTTTTTATTATCTCTTCATCAGGAAGATGAGTTTAAAACTGACATGAGATAAAAGTTTCAAAGGTACAGCTAACAAGAAAAACGAAAAGCAGGGGTGAGCACAAGTTCAATATTATTTCTTTTATCTTCAGTAACTTGTAGTGATTTTCTTATTCTTAAATTCTTCCTTTTATTTATCTTTGAAAGGAAAAAAATTATCTCACGCTCTTGCTATCTCTTCTCTGAGTTTGTTTTCTTCTATGCTAAGGATCTCAGAGTTGTTGCATGCTTATTCCAGGACTTCAGACTGCTGTGCCCCGATCGTAGCACCCGATCCGTGGATGAGTACCTGGACTGCAACTGGGGCGAGCTGCCCTCCCACATGATCATGACCTCCGCCGTGCGCGACGTCCCTGTCGTCAACGGCTACAAGAACTTCCTGAAGCGCGCCGTGGAGTGGTTCGGTCCCGGCGGCACCTACGTGGACAAGTTCCAGATGTTTGTGTCCAACCGCACGTACGACACGGACGAGTTTGACTTTGTGCTGGAGCGCAAGAATCAGATGTTCTCTGACCAGACGAAGCGACTGGAGGACATCGGTGATGAGACTTACTTCTCTTGGGTTGGTGAGTGACGCTGCGTGGTTTTGTGTGTTTATTATCGGATCTGATGACATACAGTTGTACGCTATTGATTAAATCCCTTTGCATCTCCGTATGAACGATAACAAAGAAGGCTCAGCGGTCTCAGTCTGGTTAAGCAAACAAAATATGTATCGCCTAAGTTATAGTCCGTAAAAACATCCATGGCACTGAAAGAATTAAAACTGTACTACTGATATTCTTATAAAGGGACTTTCTTCTTCCATTCTTCTTCCTCTTAGATCAGCTCGCTCAGACAGTTTTATGTCAGTTATGAGCGCAGATGCGTCATACTGCCGTTATGCGCCTAACTAAGAAATAGTTAGGCCCAGCAAGTCCGACTTCGGCGGGAGGAAATCTTTTTGAAAGTGTTTTGTGAAAAAAGGCAGGAGAATGGACCGGTAAGGCAGAAAGATAGTAAATGACAGTAAGCAAAGGGAAAAGGCAGAGTCAGAGTGAGTAACAGATTAGAGGAAGCTACAAGCACAGAAGGTGGGGGAACTATTTATACAAAAGACCCCCCGGTATCCCCACGGGGGAAGTCCGTAAAATACAAAATCCCTTTTCTTTATTGTATTCTCCTCTTGAATCCTATTGCTTAAGCATTTACCTTTTGTTTTCTTTTTTTTATTGGCTGTCCCATCTTCTTGGCTATACTGTGGCATTGCTCTCACGCTGCTCTTTTCGAGTCCCAACTCGCAGCCACACCCTTGGTTTGTCAGGTTGCAGAATCTGAAACCAGCAGTCCAAAGAGAGCTAATCTATGTTATGTCGTCAAATGACGTCCCCTTTCTTTATTGCACTGTCCTCTCCAATCTTCAATATTTAACCCCTTCAAGACATCACTGCCTGAGGCGAACATCGTTACTGGCCTGGGGTTGCCTAGAAAAATAAAATAAAATAAAATAAATGAAAGGTGCAGCAAAACTCGGCTCTGTTTGTGATTCATTTTCAACAGCATTGTTGGCTGATCCAATTGTAATTTTCACTGTGAAATTGTGATTACTTGCATTAAAATCGGAATCGGAATTGTTAGTCTCCTTATTACTATCACTGTTAATGAAAACTATTTAAGAGCATTTTGTGAGGCTCGTATAGAACTTTTTGTTTGTGGCTCAAGCCACAAACCTATAACTCACTTTGTCGGTCTGTCGGTCTGTCGTTCCCAAATTGTCGCACATTTTGACAAAATTGTCGCACTTCAAATCGAGGCTACACTTCAAAATTAATGGAGGCCGCTCTTTAAAATGATGTATTTTAAAAGCGTACAAAATAATAAACATACGTAATACAGACACTACAACAGACACGATGAGTATGCGGTGCTTCTTTCGATGAGTATAAGTAGGATACATAGTTTTAAATGTTTTCCAAAAGATATAAAAAGTTACGAAATGGTGCAGAGATAACATTCTGGTTTACAGATTAAAATTATTGAAAATCCAGGGGAGGTAACTCATGATTGGAGTGGTAAAAATAGACCGCGTGCCACAAACTATTGCGATTTCGCGCTTGTTTTGTGGACATTTTTAACATTAACAAATGAAATAGAAGCGCCAAACATAAGTGAAACGGAGGCTGGAAGAGTGATGAAGAGAAGTAACTTGAAAAACGTGGGTTGGATTGAAAAAACAACGTGGATTCAGACACATTTTTAGTAAACATTTTAGACTCAGAAATCGTTATTCCGAGAATACTCAGAATTAGGCCCTGACTGGCGTTCTCCTGTTCCGAGTATACTGCATTTTATTACGGACTATCAGCCCCCCCCCCCCCCCCCCCCCCCCAATTTGACTTAAGATTCAGATTTTGTTACTCTATTTCCTTACTATATTATCAGTCGCATTCTAAGGCGCAGGGATCGGTAAAGGTCAAGATGTGCCACCCCCCCTACATTTCTCGGTTAATTGTATTTTTCCGTTTTTGCCTTTCTTACCATACATAAAGCTGTATTTTAGGAACATTTTTAGCTAATAACCTTTTTGGAATACTAACCCTATCCCTAGCCCTAACCCTACCCCCCACCCTATAAGACGGAAAAACGCAACTGTGACAAATCGCGGTGTACTGCAGTACATAGTGGGGGGTGGGTTAGGGATAGGGCTAGCATTCCAAAAACGTTATTAGCTAAGAATGTTCCTAGAATACAGCTTTATGTATGGTAAAAAAGGCAAAAGTGGAAAAATAGAATTAACCGTGAAATGCAGGGGAGGTGGCACATCTTTACCTTTACCCAAGGATCTCAGTATTGGAAAAATGTATCGCCTTATAGTCCGTAAAATACAGTACTCGGAATTCGTACTGAACGAATTACCGTAATTTTCGGACTATAAGGCGATATATTTTTCTCCAATTTTGACCTATGCGCCTAATAAACGAGGGCGCCCTATTAGTCAACAAAATCGTGAGAAGAGAGGCAACGATTGCCATACTCAGTACAGTCTACTGTGAGTCACCGATACGACAAATACTCATCTTAAGATGCTTCAAATTCCTATTATCATCTGAGATACTGTCCAACAGATGCCACAACCTTTCATTGGATGTAAAAAGCATCGTTGTAGAGCTTAAAATGCCATCATTCTACCAGTTTTCGCGAAGAAAAGTCCAAACACAACAACCGGAAGTTGCAAAAACGGAAGTTTGATTTCTTGAGAAGGGAGCCAACTCTTGTCTATGACAGCAGTAATGGCGGTCGGTAAGCGTTTACAGGACGTGTACGGGCTTCAAACTTCGACTTTCTTTTGCGAGGTGTGTATCGACTTATAAATGAGGGCGCCTTTTACTTGGAATTTTTCAGATTTTTCTTGAAAATGGCCCTATTTGCCTTACGCACAGCAGCGCCTAATGATCCGAAAAATATGGTAAATGTTTTATTTTGTCACTGCAGGCGAGGACTTTGACCAGGTGCTGGACAAGATCAACCACTGCCCGTCTGACGCGGTGCGCTGGTGCGTCATCTCGGAGGCGGAGAAGCTGAAGTGCGAGTCCATGCTGCTGGCCTTCAAGGCCAAGGACCTCAAGCCGTCCATGGACTGCCTGTTTGGGGGCAACACCACCATGTGCATGGAGATGATCCGGCAGGGGGACGCCGACGTCATCAACCTGGATGCTGGGGATGTTTATGTCGCTGGAAGGTCAGTGGGCAGCTTGTAATAAAAAAAATCAGAGTACCGTATTTTTCGGGCTATAAGGCGATACTTTTCCCCCCAGACTCAGACCCCTGCGCCTTATAATGTGACCAATTAAATAGTAAGAAAGTATAGTAACAAAATTTGGGGGGTGCGCTTAATACAAAGTTACGCCTTATAGTCCAAAAAATACGGTATATGCTCTCTCTCTCTCTCTTTCTTTCTTTCTCACACACATACGCACACGCACGCACACACACGCGCACACACACACACACACACACACCAGGGGTGCATGTGCGTATGCCTGAAGCCTGAATTTAGGCAAGTTGATGAGGGTTCAGGCAGTGGTCTGCCTGAAATAATCCTCTCCCACAAGGAATCATACTCTTGAACTGATCACTAGGTTTAGAGCTATAAATGAAACTTCAGGCAAAGGTTTCTGTCATCACACGCACCCATGACACACACACTTACACACACACACACACACACACTTACGCACATGCACACACACACACACACTGTCTCTTGCTCACTCACACTCACACTCACAGCCCTCCCCCCCCCTCTCTCTCTCTCTCTCTCTCTCTCATTCTCACACACGTGCATACAAACAATATATTAGATGTGTTGTAATAAATTTGGAATGCTTTAAGTCAGAACCTGAAATGGGTGTTTTTGTTGTTAAATTTTAAGATTGGGCAACTGGTACAGCATTAAAAGTCATTTATAGTTTCTTTTAAATTTTATGTGAAATACATTGCATTAGTACTAGTAGCATAACATATGGATACATTTATCCCAGAATTTGTTCTGTGTAGTGAGGGAAGCAATAAGTGCAAAGTTAAAGTGAAAACCACAACACTTTTTTAAAAGCATGATACACTGAGTTTATATGAAAACTGTCTTGGGGCTTGGGAGAAAAAGGGTAATGTTTGTGCCGTTTAATTGATAACTCAAATAACATTCTTGTTTAGAATGTGCTAGGTTAGGTGGGGTTTTTGTTTGTGGCTCAAGCCACAAACCTAAACTCACTTTGTCGGTCGGTCGGTCTGTCGGTCCAAAATTGTCGCACATTTTGACAAAATTGTCGCACTTCAAATCGAGGCTACACTTCAAATTGAGGCCGCTCTTTAAAATGATGTATTTTAAAAGTGTACAAAATAATAAACATACGTAATACAGACGCTACAACAGACACGACGAGTATGCGGTGCTTCTTTGGATGAGTATAAGTAGGATACATAGTTTTAAATGTTTTCCAAAAGATATAAAAAGTTACGAAATGGTGCAGAGATAACATTCTGGTTTACAGATTAAAATTATTGAAAAGCCAGGGGAGGTGACTCATGATTGGAGTGGTAAAAATAGACTGCGTGCCACAAACTATTGCGATTTCGCACTTGTTTGTTAATACTTCATGGATGCAACCTTGCCTCGGATACGAGGCAGCGCCTGTTTTTTTCAAAATTTTGACCACAAAAAATAAGTTCAAGGAGAAAAAAGTGCTGATTTCTCACTTTACAAGCCTGGAATAAGTGCTGATTTCTCACTTTACAAGCCTGGAATATGCTGATTTCTCACTTTACAAGCCTGGAATAAGTGCTGATTTCTCACTTCAAGCCTGGAATAAGTGCTGATTTCTCACTTTACAAGCCTGGAATAAGTGCTGATTTCTCACTTTACAAGCCTGGAATAAGTGCTGATTTCTCACTTTACAAGCCTGGAATAAGTGCTGATTTCTCACTTTACAAGCCTGGAATAAGTGCCGATTTCTCACTTTACAAGCCTGGAATAAGTGCCGATTTCTCACTTTACAAGCCTGGAATAAGTGCTGATTTCTCACTTTACAAGCCTGGAATAAGTGCTGATTTCTCACTTTACAAGCCTGGAATAAGTGCTGATTTCTCACTTTACAAGCCTGGAATAAGTGCTGATTTCTCACTTTACAAGCCTGGAAGAAACATCAAATTGAGTATGATTTTGCTTTTTCTTCAGCTTCAGGATGCGCTGACCCCCCCCCCCCCCCCCCCCCCCCCCCCCCCCAACAGGGGCTCTGGACCCCTGCCTTGCCTGTTTTTGGATTTTCTCCACTTGCATCAATGATAATTAATTCTACCTTTAAAAACAAAAGGGGTGGCGCTGCATTTGCGTCGACACTCTCTCCAGGATAGACCAGCCCGAATTTCACAGAGACAAGTCTCTGTGACTAGAATATACCAAATACCAAATAATGTTATGGCGTTTTCATTGGGTTTTTTTTCTCCCTCCCAGGCGCTTTGGTTTGGTGCCCATCGCAGCAGAGGACTACGGTGACATGAGCATGAAGTTCAAGGTCGTGGCCGTGGCCAGGAAGACCGACAAATCCACCACCCTGTTCAACATGAAAGGTAGGGAAGTCTGGGGAAGTTCGTCTATCTGTTTATTTTCAATGCTTTATTTTTAGTAAGGTGTCACATCTGTTACAAAATATACATCTTATTGTCCATAGAACCCGTGGCCATAATTTCAAACTATGCCAAAAAGATACTAACACCAGACTAGCACAAAGCATTTTTACTAACAGAGTAATAAATGCATGGAATAACCTTCCTGATAAAGCAGTTAATGCAAAGTCATTAAATTCGTTCAAAAACATCATAGACAAGTTTTTCCAAAACAAAATGCATTCAGTTAATATACAGATTTAAATGAATAAAACACAGATGCCTTAGTAGTCATCAGTGAATGAAGCCAAACCTAACAAAAATCAAAAACATATTTAGAGGGCAAAAGGCTGAAACAAAATAGCCTATAGTGCCATTTATGCTATGCTATGCATACTAATTTGATCAGTTTTTATGTTTGGAGAAGTTTGCATTTCTGTTCATTTTCAACGCTTTGTTTTGTTTTGTGAAGTGATACAGTTTATACATAATTATTAGATATTATTACATCTGCAACAAAATATAATGTACCTGTTTGTCTTTACTAAATTGATCAGTTTATGTACAGGATTAATCAACAGATCTTGTGCAGACAAGAAAGCATACCAGCCAGGCATATGTGTGTGGTAGCATTGCTAACATTCTTTGCTTCTTAATAATAATTAAAAAAAAGAGAAAAAAAGCGAACAACAAAACCATTCATTGCTTCTTTTCAGTAGAGTTTATATGCAATAAAAAGGGAAAATTTTAGAGTAGTGTGTAGTTTGTAATTTATAATATGAAACCGGGGGGTCTTTCATACAAATTGTTCCCGTGCCTTCTGGAAGTTTTGTGCCAGTAACTGCCTCTGATCTGTCACTTTCTTTGACTCTGCCTTTTCCCTTTGCTTGATGTCATCTACTATCTTTCTGCCTTACTGCTCCATTCTTCTGCCTTTGTTCCAGAAACTCTTTCAAAGATTTTCTCCAGCCGAAAACGGGACATGCTGGGCCTGACTATTTCTAGTCAGGCGCATAACGGCAGCATGATGTATCTGCACTCATGTGACAGGAGGCTGTCTGAGTGATCGATGAAGAAGAAGAAGTTTTTTTGTTTATATTAATGTCCTTGTGACTGTTGATTATTGTGGTGTTGTGTTTAAAAAACCACTGCCAAAAAAATCTGTTTAACGTCCTCCTGTCTGGAACAGACACATATGGGACATTAGTAGATATAAAGATGGTGGGAACGATCCTGGAGGCAAATGCCCGGAGGCAGTGCAACACCAGGAAAGTCCCGAATTTCTAACAGTACAATGCTACCAAGTACCATTCAATGCTTATGTATGTCGATGCGTGTCATGAAATTTGTAACAACGGACAAAAATGTTTAATAAAAAAGAAAAGGAGAAGTAATATGACACAAAAATTGCTTGCAGTCTGTGGAGTAGTTGAGAGGGTGGTCCTTGCAGGGTTCGTACAGGGTCCTTGAAACCTTGAAAAGTACTGGAAAACTGACATGGCCTTTTCCAGGGCTTGAAAAGTGCTTGAAAAACAGCAAAGGCCCCAAGACTCCTGGAAAAGTCCTGGAATTTTCAAAATCGTCTGACCACGTCCTTAATCTCAATCCATCAAAGTCAAAATCTCTCTTCCACAAAAAGTAATTGAAGGTTAAAACTAAATTCAAATAAAAAAACCCAAAAACTGTTAAGGTCATACCGATATTGCGATAATTGCAGACGACATTTGCGCGAGTTGTCTGCCGCTGAAGTTACTTCCCTTTACCGTACTTCCGTTTTCCAACAAAATGGAGACTGCATTTTCAACGGTGTTTGGCTGCCAAAAAAAAAGAATATCAGAGCTGGTTAGCTCCGTCAACAGATAGTTCAAAACTGAAAGCTAGCTGCACAGTGTGCAAAGAGAACTTTGACATCACCAGCATGGACGAGAGTGCTGTAAAAAGCCATTGTCAAGGCCAGAAGCATAAACAACTCAGGTGGGAACGAAACCGACATTGACCGGTATGCCAGATCGAGTCCTTGAAATTTAGTAAACTGGTCCTGGAAAAGTCCTGGAATAGTCCTGGAATTTTGTTGACACAGATCTGTACGAACCCTGTCACTGGTGTGCGTGTGTGTGTTGTGCAGACAAGCGGGCGTGTCAGCCAGGCATAGGGCGGGGCGACGGGTGGATCGTGCCCCTCAACATCTACATTGAGACAGAGCAGTTCCTCCCCGACGACTGCAGCATCTTCGAAAACATCGGTAACGGCCCTCCACTCTTTTCTCTACAATTCATTTTGCTTATTCCTTCCGTGGGGATACCAGGGGGGTCTTTTGTATAAGTAGTCCCCCCCCCCCCCCCCTCCACTCTTTTCTCTACAATTCATTTTGCTTATTCCTTCCGTGGGGATACCAGGGGGGTCTTTTGTATAAGTAGTCCCCCCCCCCCCCCCCCACTCTTTTCTCTACAATTCATTTTGCTTATCCCTTCCGTGGGGATACCAGGGGGGTCTTTTGTATAAGTAGTACCGCCCCCCCCCCCCCCCCCCTCTCCACTCTTTTCTCTACAATTCATTTTGCTTATTCCTTCCGTGGGGGTACCAGGGGGGTCTTTTGTATAAGTAGTCCCCCCCCCCCCCTCCACTCTTTTCTCTACAATTCATTTTGCTTATCCCTTCCGTGGGGATACCAGGGGGGTCTTTTGTATAAGTAGTTAAGTAGTGCCCCCCCCCCCCCCCTCCACTCTTTTCTCTACAATTCATTTTGCTTATTCCTTCCGTGGGGATACCAGGGGGGTCTTTTGTATAAGTAGTACCCCCCCCCCCCTCCACTCTTTTCTCTACAATTCATTTTGCTTATCCCTTCCGTGGGGATACCAGGGGGGTCTTTTGTATAAGTAGTCCCCCCCCCCCCCCACACACAACAACAACAACAACATACAGTATTTATACGGCGCTGAATCTTGATAGAAATCAAATCAAAGCGCACACACACGTTAGCATTCAAAGCGCATTCAAACAAAAACGCAATACAAAGCGAACACACACGGATAACATAAATGGAATATAGCAGAAACAGACCTAATGGCAAGAGAGAGAGGAGCTTCAATGACGGGGGAACAGGTGGGTTTTGAGGTTAGCTTTGAAAGCAGAGAGAGTCGGTCGCTGACAGAGGGAGAGAGGAAGTTTGTTCCAGGAGGTCGGTCCTGAGACAGCAAAAGAGCGCCGACCAACAGTTGAAGGATACCAGGGGGAGTCTTTTGTATAAATGGTTCCCCCCACCTTCTGGAAGTTCTGTGCTTGTAACTTCCTCTAATCTGTCACTCTTTTTGACTCTTGCCTTTTCCCTTCGCTTACTGTCATTACTATCTTTCTGCCTTACCGGTCCATTCTCCTGCCTTTTTTTGAAGACACATTTTCAAAAAGATTTCCTCCCCCAGCCGAATTCGGACTTTTTGGGTCTAAATATTTTTTTGTTAGGCACATAACGGCAGCATGACACATCTGCGCTCATAATTGACAGGAAGCTGTCTGAGCGGTCGAAGAAGAAGAAAAAGAAGATTTTACTTATAAATGGAGAAAATTAAGCTTGTGCGTAGTTGTAGTTTGTTGTGTAAAAAAGTAAGAATGGGTGCAGTTTGTGTTGAGTCATTTTCCTACCAATGGTGTTTTATTTAAAGATTATCGTAGTTAGTATATGGTTCATTAGATTGTGTGTGAGACAGTGTAGGCAGTTGATTTAGCAGTTTTTTTATATAGTGCCCTATAAATTTGGAAGAAAGGCGTCTTCTAAATAAAGCATATGTGATTTTCTGTTTATAATTTTTGCAAAATGTTGGTGTTGTGTGGTGTCTGATTGTTTTGTGTTGTTGTGGTTTTTTTGGGGGGGGGGGGGGGGGCTTACAATGTTTTGTTATGCATAATTTTTGTAAAAGATTGAAAAGAAGTGGTATATTTGAATTACTTTTAAAAAAAGAAGTTTTGTATGATAAATTTGGGGTGGGCAGACTTTCTGGTGGCTTGTATGTTGTTCAATAGGGGGGACAAAAAGTTCAACGGTGAAATGTAACTGTTCTGCTTATTGTCATTATTGTGTGTGAGTGCTGGTCAGTTGTTTGTGCAAAGCTGCATCTCTGGGTCTCTAGACAAGGAATACAACCCAAATTGGGTCAAACAATTTTAGACAGTGAATTGTAGCTGTTTGTGACGTATTCTCATCATTTGTCGTGGGGATGCAGGTCAGCTGTTTGTGAGAAGCTGCATCCCGGGGTCTCTAGACAAGGAGTACAACCCGGACCAGAAGCCCGTCAACCTGTGTGAGGGCTGCGCCTCCGGTGGCTACCGTAAATGTCAGCGCAACAGCGAGGAGCAGTACTATGGCGCCACCGGCTCCTTCCGCTGCCTGGTGGAGAGTGAGTTATCAGTATCAGTAGCTTCCGAAGTCAGAGTGTGGCGGGGTAATCAAAAGCTGTCACACATGTAATGTTCTCATCACTAGTTGGTGCATTTGTACGGTAGTGTTTAATTGCTTCGGCTGTTAGGATGATCCCTGGAATCTTTAAGCCAGGGAACGACAACAACAACATCAGTACCAGTCAGCTGTGTGCTTTATTAGTTAGATCAGTCAGCTGTGTGCTTTATTAGTTAGATCAGTCAACTGTGTGCTTTATTAGTTAGAATGTTTTTTTATACTTTCGTAGTTGAAAAACCCCCACTCATGACAGTTTAAATGGATGCTCCTCCTTGCAGGATGTCCTGAATTGCAGGATTTTTAAATTGCCTAGAGCCGGCGTCGCCGGATTATGAGAATTTGAGAAGCAACGATTTTCTTACACACACACACGCACACTTGTACAATAAAAAGGGTCTATATAAGCATTTGCTATATTCAAAGGAATGTAGCAGTTGTACTAGCCTAGAGGGGTGAAAAAAGAGCAGTAAATGTGTGTGTGCTGCCCCTGCACTCCGCTGGGGGCCGCCCCCTTGCAGGATTTATTTTAATTTTCAAGGAGCATCCATGCACATTCCTGAAAAATTGTTGACAAAGTTAAAACAACTTTTTGTTTTTTAATTGTTGCTAGAAAAAAATTTGGGGGATAGTTGAGATCTGTGGCAAGGTTGCAGTTTGCTTCGATTGTTCTCCTCTTTAATTAAAATTTGGTGGAGTACACTAAATTGTAGTCCCAATTTAGGTTTAGTTTGCGTCAAAATGTCACACGTGATCACAAATAATAAACGCTAACTAATTGTGAGTGACAGATACTTCTTCGCTGCATTACAACCAAACCCTGGCAATGAAGACTATTAATATTATCCAGTCTGTCCGTTCTCTCTCTTACTGTCTATAAGAGGCTACGCCTAATAATAATAATAGTACATTTATATAGCGATTTACCTCAGATGAGCCCAAAGCGCTTTACAATCAATTATTCATCAACAAGTAGACAACAAAAACAGCATTCAATAATGACACAAACCAGCAACAACACATTTATAAAACAACTCTCTTTCTCTCTCTCTCTCTCTCTCACACACACACACACATTTATCGACACCGACTCATTATTCATCCCCCATTCAGTAAGCCACAGCAACCGAGCCGCACGGACTGACCACATACACCAACACACATACACAAACGCCAGAGGACACACGCACAAACACCCTCACACACAACGTACACACACAGACAGACGTACACACACACACACACACAACCCACAAAACCAAAACACACACTAGCACACATGTATGCACACATGCATGCTCACACACACAACACACACACTCACACACACACGTCTAATTAGACGTTAAACCAACCATTGGGAGAGTTATCTCTCTCTCTGTTTTCTGTAACGGTTCCGCTGACGTTCTCGCGTGTTTTGTCTGCACCAGAGGGGGGCGATGTGGCCTTTGTGCGTCACCTGACCGTGCGCGACAACACCGACGGCAGGAACCACGCCATCTGGGCCAGGAACCGGCGCTCTGACGACTACGAGCTGATGTGCAAGGACGGCAGACGTCTGAACATCGACCACTTTGGCGTGTGTCACCTCGGAGAAGTGCCCTCCAACGCCATTGTGACCTCCGGTAAAAAAAACCAAAAAACTGATTCTTTGTTGGCTTGTGATACTTACTTTTGTCAAGGAGCGCATATTAACCCTTTCGCTGCCACAGGAAAACTGAGAAATTATTTGTTTTTCTTATTATAAAGTTTAAAACAAATCTGTTAGACTCAATCTGAGAAAAATGGTCTAGAGATATATATCGTTCCTGGCTTATCTAAACCAGAACCCATCATCCCAGGACGATTACATAAATTATGACATCATCAACGACATCATACACTACGTGACTATCTGGTAACAGGCAGGGGTTAATGCAGGGGTGCTAATTTTCCAGAACACTCCGGATTTCCGGTTTGGGGGGTGCCGAAACTTGTGGTTCCTGTTTTTGGAGTGTAAAAACTTGTAGCTCCCGGTTTTTGGAGTGTAAAAACTTGTAGCTTCCAGTTTTTGGAGTGTAAAAACTTGTAGCTTCCGGTTTTTGGAGTGTAAAAACTTGTAGCTCCTGGTTTTTGGAGTGTAAAAACTTGTAGCTCCCGGTTTTTGGAGTGTAAAAACTTGTGGCCTTCAGTTTTTGGAGTGCAGAAATTTGTGTGATAGTCAGGCCGATATAGTGATAATTTGAAAAGATTTAATTGATAAGCTTTGCTCAGGTATGTTTAGCTTTGTTCTGACTCAGAGTCAATGAAAAAAAAAGAAAGAAAAATGCATACCTTGCTCAAGTTATTTGATGTGTTTGTGTTCAGGGGGTAAAACCACGCGGCAGAAGGACATAATCTGGAACCTGCTGAATTACGGCCAGCAGTTCTTCTCCTCAGACATGTGAGTATAATTATGTGACCTTGCATGAGAAAAAAACCCATAAGTCGCTCTGCACATTTTAGAGCAAAAGCAAAAAAAGATGAAAATAAAAATAATTATGAAATTTCTGTTAGGGACATGTTTATTTCATTTTCTCCACATAGACTTAATTTTACCAATTATGCATGCACTCACACACATGCACACACACACACAGTGTGCAAAACGCACATGCTCTGCGATAACTTCAAATTATCCACGCGCTTTTGGTGTTCTACATGGGGTGAAGAAGGCCTGACCTTCATCAGCGAGATGCACAATACAGTGACAGCGATATCGTAAACATTGTCGCATGATTTAAAGAAAAAAAAGACATTGCCATGGTTTCCGTGTCAATAACATTGCGCCACTCTGTCTTTGTACGTTTCGACGCATATAATGTTTATGTAATTTCACTTCCCTGTTCCTATGGGCCAAAAGGCCTGAAACGACTGGAATTAAATGATTGATTTGTTGTTGCAGTGTGCATATGAATGCAATACAAAATGCATATACATACATGTCGGCCTGCCTGTCTGCGTACTAACAAGCGAGCTTTGATGGCTTTCGCCTCTTGTGTGAGCTTAGGTTTGATACCATCATTGTAATCTTACTGTTCGCAGTGATGGGGACTTCCACATGTTCGACTCTGGCAACTGGTACTCGGACCTGCTGTTCACTGACCCCGCGGTCAGGCTGATGCGGATCCCCGAGGACCGCCAGAACTACAAGACGTGGCTGGGCGAAGACTTCATCGCCCAGATAGAGAACCTGCACAAGTACACCTGCGTGAACCCCGACAGTGGAGCCCACGTCGCCCCCAGCCTGCTCCTTGTTCTGTGTGTGGCGCTGCTGGCCAAGATTTTGTCCTAGTTGAGATACGGATTGAGTAACGACGCTTGATAGTGTGTGTGTGTGGGAGAGAGAGAGTCTGCTCTTTGTTCTGTGTGTGGCGCTGCTGGCCAAGATTTTGTCCTAATTGAGATACAGATTGAGTGATGATGCTTAATAGAGGGAGAGAGAGAGTGCTCCTTGTTCTGTGTGTGGCTCTGCTGGCCAAGATGTCCTAGTTGAGATACGGATTGAGTGACGATGCTTGATAGTGTGTGTGTGGGAGAGAGAGAGAGAGAGCCTGCTCATTGTTCTGTGTGTGGCTCTGCTGGCCAAGATGTTGTCCTAGTTGAGATACGGATTGAGTGACGATGCTTGATAGTGTGTGTGTGAGAGAGAGACTGCTCCTTGTTCTGTGTGTGGCTCTGCTGGCCAAGATGTTGTCTTAGTTGAGATACGGATTGAGTGATGATGCTTGATAGTGTGTGTGTGTGGGAGAGAGAGAGAGAGAGCCTGCTTATTGTTCTGTGTGTAGCTCTGCTGGCCAAGATTTTGTCCTAGTTGAGATACGGATTGAGTAACGCTTGATAGTGTGTGTGTGTGAGAGAGAGAGAGAGAGACGGTGTGTGTATATGCGAGAGAGAGAGAAAGATTATGTGTGTGTGTGTGTGACACTGTGAGTGTGTGTGAGAGAGAGAGTGTGTATGTGTGAGAGAGAGAGTGTGTGTGTATGCATGTGAGAGAGTATGTGTGTGAGAGAGAGAGAGAGTGTGTATATGTGAGAGAGAGTGTGTGTATGAGAGAGAGAGAGTGTGTGTGTGCGAGACAGAGATTGTGTTGACACTTCACTGCAGTTTAACGTCAGAGGAAATTTAATAGAAAACTATGTTGTCATGTTTGTTTTTTCTGTGCTTGCGTGTGCGTGAAGTGTGTTTGCATGCAAGTAAATTGAAAAGAGCATGTTCTTGCGCAAACAAGGTTGTGATCTTTTGCAGTGGAAGAATTGTAGGGTTTAATGAAGTGTATGCTATTTAACATGATTCATTTTAACTCAATAAGGAAACATTATTCAGATGTCTTTTAAAGTAAAAGTTTATGTGTACATGTGTATGTGTTTGCAAGTGTACATTTGTATGTGGTGTGTGTATGCATGCGTGCGTGCGGCCGTATGTGTATGCGGTTATGTCTGTGTAGAGCTCTATCAATGCTTTTAAAATATATTTGAAAGGCTACATTTTTGTTAACCCTTTCGCCGCCAGCCATTTTTCAGCAACAAATGTCCATTAAACTTACCTGGCTAGAGACAAAAATCTGTCTGTAATATTGGGGATTCCTCTGTGACATATTTAAAGTAAGGCCTATCCTTACCTCCTAAATGTAAGAGAATAAGGTCTTTGGATAACAGGCCCTCATTTGATGCCTTTTAGTGACATGGGTGTTAAACCATTGTGGTGCAAAAATGCGACGTTGGCGGTGAAAGGGTTAATAAAAATCCTGTAACAGTGGCTTAAAGAAGAATGAAATACTTAATGCTTTGTGACTGTCCATATTCATGATTATCTTGCAACATTTTAATACCTGTTAAATTTAAGTTTTCACCTGCTGTTTTATCCACCATACATATCATCTTTCTCTCAACCTACATTTTAACTTGTACATAATCTAGATAGCTGATATATTATTTTTAATACAGAACGAGTAAATATGTTGGGGAAAAAAATATGCAAAAATGTAAAAGTCTTGTGCTTTACAAAATTTCATTCCACTTGACACTGCCCATTTTACCTGCGATGAATAGTTTTGCTTAAGAAAGGGATGAGCGAAGAGATTTTGTTTGTATCGCTTTTTTTTTTAATGTTGATATACATGCATTACATATCCTATAATGACATATCAGACAACCATGGCCATGTTGAATTTATGTAAATTACTGTCATGAAATTGCTTCTTTTTTTTTAAATTGTTTTAAAATTAAATGTGGACTTTCATTGATTTTTAAACTTACAACATTCCTCATTTTGTGAAATGTTTCATTGATGTTTATTTCACAGATTTTTACTTTCATCTTCTCAAGGTTTTAGATTGTTTACAGAGGCTTTTTTAAAGATTTGATATGCTTTTAGATTAATATAATTTTACAGTGATCATATTAATGCAGTTACGCCCACTTAAAGCAAACAAAGAAAACCTTTTTTTCATTAGAATGGTCTATTAAATTCTAAGTTTTCTGGCTTGGATGCTTGAGGTTGTTGTCGTTCCCTGGCTTAAAGACTCCAGGGATCATCCCAACAGCCGAAGCAATTGAACACTATGGTAGAAATGCACGAGCTAGAGATGAGAACATTACGTGTGTGACCGTTTTTGATTACACCGCCACGTGGGCAGCCACACTCCAACTTCGGAGGATTAAGGATTCTTGAGGTTAACCATGTGTAGTTTTCGTTATGTCTCACTATAACTCTTCTCTCACCCCCACTTCCCACACCTACCCCCCCCCCACCCACCCCCCACCTCCGAATGAACTCACTTTTTCATTTTCAGCTTGTACATAATCATTTCCACATCAAGTTTTGGGTAGGTTATGATTTTATCTGGGGCTTAATGCATGTTAAAATTAATTCAGAACATGTTGCATGTGCATAGCTTCCAATCCTTCAATTCATACTAAAATTATGAGAAAATTGTGTGCGTGTGATAGTGTTTGTTTCATTTTTTAATGATTGTGAGACAATATCATAATCGCATTTCTTCTTCGATCACTAGATGGAGACACCAATGTCTATCGCATTTTAAATGTGCTCCTTCCGCGTTCCCAGGCCATATGGTCATAATGGGTACGGTATGTTTGTGTCCGGTTTTCAGTTTTCACTGGTCTCCCCGCTGCGTACAGCCGACACATTCCGATTTTGGAGGAGCTCAAAGGAGAAAAATTATTTTGAATCTTTTTTTTTTTAAGGCAATGGGCCAATAAGTCAGAAAGATAGTAGACGGATAGAAAGCAAAGGGAAAAGGCAGAGTTAAAGAGAGTGGCAGATTAGAGGAAGTTACAAGCACAGAACTTCCGGAAGGTGGGGGAACTATTTTTACGAAAGACACCCCCCCCCCCCCCCCGGTATCCCACGGGGAGAGACTCATGGATGGGGCGGGGTCATCCAGCTCCCCGATGGAGGCGTGAGGCATCCACCCACTGCCCCGAAATGTGCTCCAATATTGAAATGTGATCCACTTATGTTAGTAACTTGTGATGAATACATTTGTGAAAAACGTACCTCATGTTATTGGCCACTGCAAAGAACACCTTTTGCAAGAGTGAATGCCCTTGGTGGGTGGGGGGAAGATGCTTGAGTACTGACCAAACAAGGGAATAACTCACCAATAACCCTATTTGAGGCCACTGAATGGCTGCCTTTTGCAAGAGTGAATGCCCTTTTGGATACTGACCAACAAGGGCTTAACTCTTGCCGTCAAGCGCGTTTATAACCCTAGTTGCAGTGGCCAATAGATGTGTGTAGCATACATAGATCTAAGCAATTTAGTGGTACAGTGGTCGCCGCTTTGTAAAGCCATTTTGGGACCGACGAAAAATGGCTTTAATAAGCGGCGGATTTAATAACCGGCGGCTTTGCCGCACCTTCCCTCAAGCTGTATGCAGGAAGATCTTTAAATTTCTTGTAAATTTCAAGTTTCTCGTTTGTGGTTAAATCTTGGCGTTTTCTTTTCGGCATTTTGATTCAATTCATTCTTGCCTCTTGCTTGAAGTTGCCAGTCCGACAGAAAACAGTAAAGTGATTTAATTTATTTATTAACTCAACACATGCGGTTTTTATTGACTGACATTCTTTTCTAAACTCAGTTACTTCGTGATACACGTGAGCGTGCACATAAATATATTTTCTACGCCCCCCAAAAAGAAAAAAAAAGAACAAAATCGTGTGAGTTTTAGTCACAAACTATGTGATTTCTCTGAGAAAAGTGGCTTTAATAAGCGGCGGGTGGTTTTATTAAGCGGCTTTTTTTAATACATAACATATAGTGAGAAATCAGGACCGTAAGAAATCGGCTTTAATAAGCGGCTGGCTCTATTAACCGCGGTTTTATAAAGCGGCGACCACTGTATCATTACAAAGTTGTTTTGAATAAAAGAAACATACCAACATATCTTATATATATCACCAAACCATGATGAAGAATTGGCTGTTCTGCACATGGAATCTCAGTTTATAACGATTAACCCCATCTATATTTTTTTTATGCCTCCATTCTGTTACCTTTTTGAATTGTAAGAAGAGAAAATAACCTGATTGTAGAATAATTTGATCACTTTATCATTATTTTTCTTCTTTTTGTGTGTGTTTGTTATGAATTATGCAAGCTAGAAGCTTTTCTTTTATAAATACATAAATCTTTGTAAATAAAAAACCCCCAAGGATTTGTGTGTGTATGCTTGAAAGAGAGAGAACATAACTAACAAAATCTATTATTTCATAACTAATCTGTGCAAGTAGTCTTTTTTTTCATAATGTGCTATGGCTAGCATACTGAGTGAGTGAGTGTGTGTGTGTGTGTGTTCATTCTCTCTCTCTCTCTCTCTCTCTCTCTCTCTCTTCTCTCTCTGTCTCAGGCTCTGTCGGTTGTTTGTCTTTGTTGAATTTTCTATGTTTCTGCCTCTTTCGTTCTTTCTTTGCCTGTCTATCGGTGTGTTTGTCTGATTTTCTCTTTTAGTCCGTCTCTGTCTCTTTTTATCTCTGTCTCTGTCTGTTTCTGTACTTCTGCCTCTGTCTCTGTCTTGTTCTCTGTCTGTTTCTGTACCTCTGTCTCTGTCTGTTTTTGTGTGTATTGCTCTCTTTCCTTGTATATGTCTCTCTGTCTCTTTCAGCACTTCTGTCTCTTCCATTCTCAATTATTCTTGTCTGTCTCAATCTTTCTGTCTCTGTCCATCTCTTTGTCAGTTGCTTTTATATCTATCTCTGTCTGTCTCTTTCTCTGTCTCTCTTTGTATGTCTGTCTATCTGTTTTTCTCTATCTCTGTCTCTCTCGGGGGATGGGAGAGTAAGAGGAAATGGTAGCAGGTGAAAGACAGAGAGATAGAGAAAAACAGAGACAGAGAGAAAGACATAGAGATGGAGAGAGACAGATGGAAAGGCATAGAGACAGAGAGAAAAACAGAAACATAGAGAAAGGCATAAAAGTAGAGAAAGACTTAGGGACACAGAGAAAAACAGAAACAGAGATAAAGACACAGAGATAGAGAGAGACAGAGAGAAAGGCATAGAGATGGAGAAAGACAGAAACAGAGATAAAGACATAAAGGTAGAGAGAGACTTAGATATAGAGACAGACAGAAAGACTTAGAGATAGAGAAAGAACAAGACAGAGATAGAGAAAGACAGAGAGAAAGGCAAAGTAAGACCAAGAGAGGCAAAGTAAGACAGACAGACAAAGGGAACAAGAGAGAGGATTTAGACAGACAGGCAGATGGAAAAACAGACAGAAATAAACAGAGGGAGAGACACAGACAGACAGATGGGAAAACAGACAAAAGTAGACAGACAGGGAGAGAGAGAGAGACAGACAAACAAACAATGAACAGGGGAAACATATAGACTGAGACAAACAACATTGAAAGACAGAGGATTTGAGAGAAAGACAGAAAACTGAACTGCTGGGTCTCTTGCTTCATATGTCTGACAGCAAACTAGATATAGATCTAGAGAGACATGATGAGGGAGGGAGAGAATGAGAGAGGGAGACAAACAGACAGAGACAGACATACTGAGACAAACTGAAACAGAAAGAATGATTGAGAGAGATATATAGTGAGAGAGAGAGAGAGAGAAGAACAAGAGACAGACAGAAACATTCAAAGTGTGACACAGATAGACAGACAGAGATATTAATAAATTAGAGAGAGATAGAGAACTACAGAGACAGACAGAGCAAGAGAAAACACCAAAACTCAAAAGAGTATCCTAGGGTCTACATGAAATAACCCTATCATGTTTGCATCATTCATTCAATAGGGGCAGCTAACTACATGTAGCCCATTGCAAAGGGACGTAACAAAAATTCTGGCTTGCACCAACAAAGAAGGAAAAAGCCCAACTGAAGAAGGTGAGCTTAGTGTCCAATCGGTCAGAGACCCTTATGGACGGTAAAACCCAACTGAACAGTCTGTGTGAAACTATATAGTCTGTTGTTCCACTTCTCTCCACAGCCCTCCCCCCTTCACGTGCATAGAAATTTGCAGTATTCATGAGCGATCGGGGACCCAGCAGGAGCAGGGGACGCAATTCAACTTTGACGAAAGCAAAGATGGCGACTGCGTAAAGTAGGTTAGCAACTCCGAAGTTCGATCAGCGACCCAGCATTTGGGACATGACTGCTGCAAATGAAATACAAGCAGTCTGCAAAAGCCAGGGTGAAAGTTTATGGTGAGTATGACATTTTCTTGTTGAAGTATTTAGTATGAGGGAAAATTCAACGCAGCAAAGAGTTGAAAGACGTGCTGGTATGCACATGCGCATGCCAAAGTCAGTCGCCTCGAGGTTATTTCAGCCTCTGGTAAGTGGTAGGCTATGGTTTCTTCTTCTTCGCCTCAGCATGGATTCTATATTAACAATGTAGTGTCCATGGCCTCAGGCAGCCAACTTCATCAGGCTGGAGATTCTGCTGCACTTTGGGGGGTAGTAAAAAGACAAGAAATTAGAAAGAGAAAGTTGAAGAGATAGAAGCCTAATGGAAAGAAGTAAACAGAATAAAACGGTAAAAACCTAGGCCTAGTGTGGATCTGTTTATAAGAAATGTCCCTCCCCTCCCCCCAATCCCTGCCCTTCTACCTCAACTCCCTCCGTCCTGACCTTCCCCTCCCCCCCTACTCCCTACCCAATTGCTGATCATCTGGGCCGCAAAAATTTTGCCAGCATCTGTTTGACACCCCCCCCCCCGCCCCCAAAGTAGCATGGGAATCGTCAAAACGTTGACGGCGGATGCTGAGTCATTGTGAGAGAAAGAAGAAGAAGAAGGGCATTATCTTTTGTAATTTCACAATTTCCAATTGAATTTAAGATTTGCGCAATATGTACTATATAATGTAGTCCCTCTCTCATGTTTACGACCCTCAACCTCAAAGTCTGCTTCTTTCATCTTTATGAAAATGATCCTAGGCTGGTCCTAACCTTTTCCCCTTCAGGGGTGGGAGGGGAGGGGGAGTGTCTATTTGTAAGGGTAAAGTACAAGATTGTCCATTTAATCAACAATTTTATTAGAATTGAAAGAGCTGTTGAAAAAGTAAACTGGCAGGCACTGTCGCAGCCAAAATCGTCGCTCGTTCAAATCTTTCGCCCGCTACTATGAGAGTGTGTATTTGGGACATTGAGCATGAACCACAAATTTCACTTTTTTCTAGGGTTAGGGATAGGGTTAGGTAAATGGTTCAAGTAAAGAAAGAGTGAAATTTGTGGTTGTCGCAAATACACACTCTCATAGTACTATTAGTAGCGGGCGACAGATTTGAACAAGCGATGATTTTGGCTGCGACAGGCACGCCCTCTTCTTCTTTGCTCCAACTTCCTCTGTCATCATGTTGATGATTCAGATTATACCTAACTAATACTAGGGGTTTCTGGTATAAACTAAAATAACACTGGTTGGAAGAAGTAGCTGCCCAGATGATCAGATCAAGAGAGGAAGGGAGTAGGGTGGGAGGGTCAGGGGGTAGGGGGCGTGGAGGAGCAGGGGAGGCATGGGGTGGGGGAGGGTAGGGGGATTCAGATCTGGGTTTTGAAGACCTCCACCAAGGCTGATGAAATTGCCTCAGGTGGAAGACTGTTCCATTCGCGCACGGCTCTGGGGAAGAAAGAGAACTTCCTGTAGTTGGTCTTAGTTGCACTTGCAGGAAGCAGATGGGCTGCGGTGTGCGTTTGTCTCATATCTCTGGATGGTGGGTGAGGGACTGGCCTGTGCTAAGTATTGATGGCCACATTGGTGTGTCTCTGTGTGTGTGTCACTGTGTGCCAGTGTATGTGTCACTGTATGTGTTGTATAATTTCAGATAGTAACGAATGAATGATTTGACCGAGGCAAAGAGGAGTGAGAAGCATCGGCAAGAATGGTGAAGTTCTACAATGGAACGGTGACCTACAAATGGAGCTGGGACCAAGTGGCCCAGGCCTTCTGGCAGCGATACCCCAACCCCTACAGGTACGTATGTATGCCAACTCGCCTTTAATCTCTTCGCTGCTATCATGTTTTGCTAATGCCTATGCTCCCCGGAAAAGAAAGAGTGTTAAATCATTATGAACAGCAACCGTCAATGGAGCATTTTAGACAACAGACTTTTAAGACAAATGTCGCTTGTCAACAGCACAGTGTAGAGATTAAATGCTTGAGCTGAGCAAAGATGGTCTGCTTATTAAAAATATTTAGTAATTATCAACAAAAAGCTACTGTATATTTTTTTAATTTAATATTGAATGAATTGTTTACATGTTTCTGTTTTTTTATTGCATAAAAATCCTATTTTTTTTAATTTTACAGAGCTCCAGATTGTTTTCAAACTTATTGGTCATATGAACCCTGTGATTTAGTGATTACAGAAAATGATGAGTCAGTTTCCAAAATAATGGGCTGGAATGTGTCATAACACTACATTTGAATGTTAGTGCAGACTTCATGGGTCATGAATATGATGCCTGGCTACACAAAATGAGGCGTCAGTATGGGTCATTGACCCAGGCCCCATGACAATCTGATTCTGAAGATCAGTCAGAGCAGTAGTGTTTTGAACATTAGCGTTAACTACCACAGTTGATGAGAAATGGCTATTGCTAGCTGGAAATTATAGTAACAAGCCTCAATTTATGGTGTTTTATTTTTTTTTCATTTTTGCATGTATACCTACATCTAACATGATTGCTGAAAAGTAAAATGCTGATGCCCATAAAAATTCTGTTGATCTTATACTATTCCCCACTCCTTCCCCCCTTTCTTCTTTTCCAAATAATAAATGGTGATGGTGTGTGTGTGTGCTCGTGTGTGTGTGTGAATGCTGTGTTCAGCAATCACGTGCTGACAGAGGACGTACTGTCCAGACACATAGAGGGCCACTGCCTCTACACGCGGCGTCTGCTGACCAAGACCAACGCGGTGCCCCGCTGGGGGGAGCGTTTCATTCCGGCGCCGTCGCGCAAGATGTGCATCGTTGAGGAGTCCGTGGTGGACGCTGACTCCCGCACCATCACCACCTACACCCGCAGCACAGCCATGCAGCACGTCATGGTAGGCCCAGCTTTCCATTGAGTTTCTCTGCGCTGGCTCTCGACTCATGTAGCTGTATTATTAAATAAGCCATGCAGCACGTCATGGTAGGCCCAGCTTTCCGTTGAGTTTCTCTGCGCTGGCTCTCGACTCATGTAGCTGTATTATTAAATTAGCCATGCAGCACGTCATGGTAGGCCCAGCTTTCCGTAGAGTTTTTCTGCGCTGGCTCTCGACTCATTTAGCTGGCCAGCCAAGAGATTTTTCAGCCTTGAGGCTGATTTCAGGCTTTTTGATGGCCTCAGAGTTCATTTTTGAGATCGAAAAGAAACCGAGTACAGAAATACTTCTTATGAGTGAATAGAAATAAACTAAATGTATCAATTCCACTTTTAATGCTGTTTTTAAGGCTTAGATTGCTCAAAGGCTCCAGTTTCAGGGGGTTTCAAACTTTTTCGGATGCTTTTCAGCCCAAATCACAATTTCTCAATCTCATGCCTGCTGGCATATTAATTACTAAATTAGCCATGATGCAGCATGTCATGGTAGGCCCAACTTTCCGTTGAGTTTCTCTGCGCTGGCTCTTGGCTCATTTAGCTGGCATATTAATTACCAAATTAACCATGATGCAGCACGTCATGGTAGGCCCAGCTTTCCGTAGAGTTTCTCTGCGCTGGCTCTCGGCTCATTTAGCTGGCATATTAATTAGCCATGATGCAGCTTGTTATGGTAGGCCCAGCTTTCCGTTGAGTTTCTCTGCGCTGGCTCTCGGCTCATTTAGCTGGCATATTAATTAGCCATGATGCAGCATGTCATGGTAGGCCCAGCTCTCCGTAGAGTTTCTCTGCGCCGGCTCTCAGCTCATTTAGCTGGCATATTAATTAGCCATGATGCAGCACGCCATGGTAGGCCCAGCTTTCCGTTGAGTTTCTCTGCGCTGGCTCTCAGCTCATTTAGCTGGCATACTATTAACCGTCACCATGCTTCCTGGGTATTCTAGTACCCAGAGACGCATAAAAACTGTTATATCTCAAAAATTATTTAAGCATTCGTCATGAAATTTCATGACCTTATCAAAAACGGTAATAGCTTTACGTGTCTTAAATTTCATTAATGTGTATAAAATACAAATGACGTAATATGATGCGTCATTTTAACATGCTTGTCCCGATGGCGCGGGTCTCCTACGACCCATACTTTAAAGAGCAGAAATATGCCACTGCAGTGCATTGAGTATGGGTAGTGGGAGACCCGCACCATCTGGATAAGGATAAACACATGGTGACTCTTTGACGAGTATGGGTCCTGGAGAACCCGCATCATCTGGACAGGGATAAACACTGTTAAAATGCATATCCCTTTTCTTTTTACTGAGTATGGATCGTGGAACACCCGCGCGATCGTGTCTGTGTAGTCAAAAGCGTGATCCGGTAAAGGTTAATTAATTAACCATGCAGCATGTCATGGTAAGCAGTGTGGCTTACCACTATCCACGTTTACCACAGTAAGGGAGATAATTTGGTAACAACAAAAGCAAGACAAGTTGCTCTTTCCCTCAATTAATAATTTTCTCTTTTGGGGCAAAAGCGTGGATTTTGCCGGCAATGTCTGCCTCTCTTCTCATTTATTTGTACCAATTAACTACCTAGGCTTCTGTATGAAGATTTTTTTATTTTTTATTTTTTATCTTTGTGACAACAGGTTTTGATGTGTGATGTTAGTACTTGGCTCTCTTCTCTCATAATTCAGCTGCATAATAATTAACAGCTCCGGCTTTTGTCTGAAGTGTTTGTATCTTTGTTCCCGCTGGCTTTGATGTGTGATTAACGATGCAAGTATGAGTTGTTGATAATGCGAGGTGAAGACAGTAGGGATGAGGGTAGGGAGTGATGCGGGCTGTGTATTTCTGACCCAGATGATGTGATATGTTTATGTGCTAGTGTGTATTGGGCTGTACTTGTATATAAAGGGTTGTTTTATAGTCAGAAAAATATGGTTTTGTTTTTTTGGGAACAGGGTGACGAAAAATAATAATAAACTATATTGGGATGAAAGGTACTGGAAAATAAGTTTAGAACCAAGATGAAAGACAAGAAAAAGGGAGGTGGTGGAGGAAATAAGAAGAACCCCCCCCCCCCTCCCCCCTGGGTTACATAAAGAAGGGAGGGTATTAATTTTTTTTTATCAAAGGTTTCATGGTATGAAGTTGAGCAAAGACAGTTTGTGTGTGTGTGTCCTTGTCTATGCGTGGGCATACATGAGTGTGTGTGTGCGTGTGTGTGCATGCTTGAGTGAGGGTCTGTGTGTGCATGTGTTTTCTAATTGTGCATAGTAAGAATAACAAAAATGTTAACTTATCGCTGTCAGTCATTTAAACAAAACTACCGTATTTTACGGACTACAAGGCACACCTGATTATAAGGCCCCCCCCCCCCCCCCCCCCCCCGATTTTACATTCAGATTTTGTTATTATAGTTTCTTACTATATTATCAGTCACATTAGAAGGCGCAGGGGTCTCAGTCTAGGAAAAAAAAAGTATCGCCTTATAGTCCGAAAAATACGGTAACCGTTCAACTCAACTCGTTGATAATTATAGAAAGGCGCTATAGAAATGCTATCAATTATTATTATTAGTAGTAGTAGTACTAGTTGTAGTAGTATACCAATTTAAAGATTATCCATGTACAAAAAAGAAATAAAAATAATCCTGTTAAAAAATTTTTTATTTTTTAAATTCAACTCGTTGCCTTTCTCTTTGTCCTTCGCCCAAACAGAGTGTGGAGGAGAAGTGCGTGTACACGGTCAGCCCGGACAACAGCAAGTGGACGGTGTGCGAGAAGAGCGCCTGGGTGTCCTCAGCCATCTTCGGCTTCAGCTCAGCCATCCAGGCCTTCGGCATCGACCGCTTCAGGAAAAACGCTGTCAAGGCCAGCCGCGGCTACGAGCACATCCTGGAGAAGCTGTTCGCCGCCCCGGCCCTTCACCACCAAGGGGCACCCCACAATGCCGACAAGCTCAAGGACAAGGCCATCAAGGTGGCCCAGGCCGCCAAGGCCAAGGCCCCCATCATCTCGGCCCGCCCCACCCAGCCTTCCTAGCTCGCTGTGAAGCTGCTGTTGTCTGTCTGACGTCATTGTCCATCGGGGCGTGAGAGACTAGTTCGTAGTGTATCTGAAAAGGGATTTCGGGAAAAAACTAGGGGAGAGCACTTTGTGAAAATTAGAGTTGTTTACCTCCATTACTTGGTCAAAAACCGTAGCAACAATGTCGTCGAAGCTTGAAACCGCAGGATGCGAGTCAGCGACTTGCAAACATTTTTTTTAGAAAAACTAGGGGTGGCCAGTTCTTACAAAGTGATAAAACTTGCAAAATGTGACGTAAAAAATATATAAATGACACATGTTTAGAATGACGCACTGTGTTCTAAGTGCTGTATGTCTGCTCAAACACACGAGTCAATAGGCTACGAGAGCTGATGGCAGAGTGATTTCCCCTGTTTGACCGATTGAATTAGGCAAGATCATGGCGCCCACACACCATGAAATTACTCCCCTTAATTATTTCCGAACAGTTCCTATTGTCATAAAGGTGTGTCATTTTATAATGAGTCCTGAGGTCAGACTCGCATTTCTGTTTTTAATTCTTTGGTAAGAATATGCAGGGGTGGGATTTTGTCCGGTTTTTGCCTGTAATCCGGTATTTTAAAAACAATTCCGACATTGAAAAGAAAAATTTCCGGCCAAAAAAAAAATCCGGAAGAAACGCACTCTTGTTTCGGTTTCGTATTAAGACAATCCTAACTTCCGCCATATCAATCATGGCCGGCCGTACAGTTCAGCGCGGCGATTACTTTAGTGACAAAGGATTGAAAAACAAGTGGAGCTGGAAGTGGGCTGAGCGCAAAATCAACGGAGAAACATTTGGGCTCCACATTCGAAACATGGAAGAACCTGGAATTGCCGTTTGTCTTCTGTGCTCGGTCAAAATCACGTACGACGGCAGTGGTGCCAAGGCACTTGAAGCTCACATCCCATCTTTTTTCTTTGTTTTTGTAAGGTGTTTGTAAATGCATGCAAAGGGGTTACTGTTTTAAGAGAGAGGTATGAGTTCTAAATATATTTCGTTGAAATGGGTTATTCCAACCCATTTTATGATTTATTTCAAGGCCTTATGTGGCGCCATTTCTCCTATAGGCTTTATTTTATTGTATTTGTTTATTAAATTTTGTTCAGGGGGTGGGCCGCGGGTTGTTGAAAATCTAGTTTTCCTTTTTTTTTCTTTGGTCAAATCCCACCCCTGAATATGGGGTTTCTGAAACATTTGTTTTCCAAGCTCTTAATGATAAGGCCAAAAAACCCTGAAAATAGTTGTGGTTAAGGTAACATGGCCCAAAGAATAGGGTAGGTAGGTAGGACCTAACTTTTTTTCTTTTCTTTTTTTAGAGGTCAAAATTGACAAAGCACAAGAGCTAGCTCTCTCCCTCACTCTTACTCTCTTGGTGTGTGTGTCATGAACATCGAGTAATTTAAAGTGAACAACCCAAAGAAATAAAACTTTCTTTTTCTCCACAAAATTGTAAGCTCTTCACTCCCAGCTCTTTGAAATTGCCGAGTGGTGTTGAAAACTCTAGTTCGAAAGGTTCAGCTAAGATAGCTGAACCACCTCGGCAAGTGATAATGTTTTCCTTTCCTACATCCGAATGAATGTGACATTGTCCCAGAAAACTTCCACGAGCGTGTAAGATGCTTTGAAAGTGCTAATCACCCTCATATTTTCACAAATATGAGCGTATGGCCATCTCTCTTCTTTTTTTGTGTGGACAAAGACCAAAAAAACCATAGGGTCGGCCCCCAAAAATAGGGTACGTAGGGATACCGTAACCACATCTATTTTTTGTTTTGGCCTAAGGCGTGTTTTTGGTAGACAATAGGGTTTCAAGATCTTTTCTTATTTCCAAGCTTGATCATTGGTGTCATTGGTTTAGGGGCTGCCTTCTTTGTACAGTTGTCCAACGTGTTCCCCTCTGCTAATTATCTTGTGGATTCTGTTGTGCTTGTTCTTTTTTAACGTTCTTCTCAAGCTAGCCCACTCTGTGTTTTCTTGAGAAGATTAAAAAAAAAAACATTCTTAAAGTTTTAGGAGTGTTCCATCTCCGATTTAAAACAGAAAGGGGATTTCTGGAAAATTGATATTAAACATACCATTTCTGAAATCTCATTTAATTAATTAAGCATTCCTGGATTCCTGATTTCATCATCGAGACAGACCAACAGCTTACTTGGCTTTTTGTCTGTGGGGTGGTGATCGTTTGAACTGTGTAGTTTGCTGGCTTGGCCAGTACTTGTGCTTGTGCTTGTATAGCATGATTATGGGAAGATTGTAACGCCAGAATGTTTCCATTCATTATAGAGAACAATATGAGGTTATAGGTGATATTCATCTGTCATGACTGTTCCCTGTTCCGTTTTTATATTTTTGTCCATGAAGTATGTCGATTCACAGTGTGTGCACGTATATATATATACGGAAACCCATCCGCAAAAAAAAAAATCCCCCCAAAATCTGGAAGTAAGAAATATGAAGGCATGCACACTTTCACGAGCAAACCCTTGCACATATTTCTTACTTCCAGAGGTGTGGGTTTTTGTGTGTATTGCGGATAGGATATGAGCACGTGTTTCCGTGTACATGTGCACTGGTCTTTAGATGAAGAAAAGTAGTTTGAATGACATACACACATGCATGTAGAATGGCGTTTCTTTAGCGGTATGATGATTTGGATGTAAAATTTGTTTGCTAGAATGTATGAGAAAAATGAATACACACACACGCGCGCATGCTTGCACACACACACACACACACGCACACGCACACACACACACACACACACACACACAGAGTATCAAACTATTTACATCAGTGGCAGACAAACTACTCCACTACCCATTCGCTACCATCTCCTTTATTGAACTCGCAACACAAGTTGCCATTCTTTTGTTTTAGACAACTATTTGGTTTTTAGGTGACTATGAACATCTTGGTAATCCCAGAATATTTCTTCTTTTGTTGCTGGAAACGTAAACTTGTCGGTTTGAGGTAAATTTGGATTGATTAACGATGGTTTTGGAAGAAGTAAAACTAAAAGTGACTATCGCTGAAATAGAAACTGTGTGGTGTTATCATTTGGAAAAAAACTCAAGGGTGAAAAAGTTAACAAAGAATGAGTTTTTTCTCTCTCTCTCTCTCTCTCTCTCTCTCTCTCTCTCTCTCTCTCTTTTGCTCAAACATGAACTCGCACACACACAACTCTGCGCATGATGCATAGACACGCATATGCATCTGTGCAAAACTAAATCTTCTGTTCTTTCTTTAAGTTTAACTCACTTTCTGTTAATGTGTGTGTGGCTGAGAGAGAGAGAGAGATGTAGTTTGAATGTTAGTAGAAGGGTGTAGACAGTAGAGTGGCACAGAGGTAACATGTTCGTCTCGTGCACAATAAACATGAATTCGAACCTGGGTACAGGGAATTTTTCCTCTCACTCTGCACTAGGCCTTATGGTCTGAATGTGGAGTCTTTCAGATGAGACGATAAACCGAGGTCCTGTGTGCCCATGCACTTAGTACATGTTAAACCCAGTGGCAACGAAAAAGTTGTCATTTGGTCAAAATGTCCCCCCCCCCCCCCCCCATCAGTCACAAAAAAAGTGGCATGCCTCTGGCTGCGACGCACTCAAGGTGGGAGCAACCCGAATTTCACAGAGACGCCTGACTTAACAAAACCTAAGCTAAACTAAGTTCCAGTGGGTCCATACCGCTATACCACTGGTCCGCAATGCCACAAATCCATACCACTATGCTACAGGTCCGCAGTCCTACTGGTCAGCAATGCTACAGGTTCGCGCCTCTGTCTAGTCTGTTGCACAAATAAAACAGACCTGTTTACTATACTCTCTTCGAGTAGTATTCTACTCAATTTGGATCTCTACTAATAGTAGTACTATTCAAAATTGAAAAAAATGTTCTAGTTACTCATTTTCAGTGAACATTGTTTGATGGTTTAATGAATAAAACTACACATTTTGCACCAACACTGCTCATTTCAGCCATTCAGACTACTCAAGACTTGCGTAGGTGGTAAACAGGTCTGTAAAAAGCCTAACCCTTACCCTAACCATAGGACTGCTATGCCACTGCCTGGTCTCTTTGTTGCACAAATAGAAAAACCTAAGCCTAAAGGTCTCTCTGTACGTGTGAACATTGTTCACTCTTTCCCCATGGCAACACAGTGATAGGCCAGTCATAATATGGCTTGCATACCACCGTGTTGCCATGGTGAAACCCTATCTATATAGACTCTGGACCTAGTGTATGTCTGTGGCTCCCGCCCACCTGCGTGCGCATCTCGACCCTTCCAACGAAAGTGTCGCCATCTTAGTCAGATTTGTGTGTAAACAGGATGGAGGTTCAGTTTAACGTCGCGTATCGGCTTTCGCCATGTACGATGGGCTGAACAAACCAACCAGGGTATAAACAATTTATGTTCCTGAATCACTGTCTTAGCCAAAAGGCCGAGAAGCGATAAGAATTTAAACGTGTAAACAGCATCGATCGGGCATTTTTCAAACAAAGTTACTGACTAAGATGGCGGTCTCCCATACTATGGAGCGCTCCTTGTGGCCGGATATGACGACACGTGGGTACAATCCATAGACAAAACCACCCAGCCTCCTGCACACAAACGCATACACACACTTGCGTGTGCACTAAAGGTTTTTACAACAAAGAGGCCAAGCTGTGGAATAGCAGGCCTGTGGCATGGGTGAAAGTTGTTCCAGAGTGCTCCTGAAATCAGGATTCAGGATTGGTAAGGCTGATAGAAAGAATCTTCTGTTCAGGATTGGCCATCTTGTCATCCAGAACCACGGTCTTATAAAATCAAACATTTCTGCCAACATCGATGGTAGATTAAAACAAGATGATAGAAAAAACAACAACCCACCAAGATGATAGACATGCAATTCTAACACTACCCCCACCCATTCTGTATACACACACACACACACACACACACACACACACATTGGACATTATTTTTAATGTGGTCACCACTTCAGGATTGGGAAGTTTCAGAGAACACTGAAACATGTCATTTCAGGATTGGGAGGTTTCAGAGAACACTGAAACGTGTCATTTCAGGATTGGGAAGATTCAGAGAACACTGAAACGTGTCATTTCAGGATTGAGAGAATGTTTTATTTTCACCCATGCTTAATCCCATTCTAGTGATGGACCAGGGAATGGGATGATGACTATCCTTTCAGTTTACCGTCACCGCTACTATTACTACTACTTATCGGTTAAAACAACAACTAAATATCTCTTCAGGCTATATCAGTATATGCCTGTAAAGAGCTTTGTGCTTGATAAAAAGCACTATATAAATATCTTATTAGTTATTTTTTGTGTGGATAAAAAGCGCTATATAAATATCTTATTATTATTATTTAAAAAAATTGGTTTTTTTTGCAGTGACCTCTTACTGAATTATTTGGATTTCTTTTTTAGATCAAGGAGCAACCTCCCTTTTCCACCTTCCCATATTTTGTTGTCCCTACCACCACTAGCCCATGTTATGTGGTACTGTGCTACAAGGACAGCCTGCCAAATCCCTTTAAATGCATAGGTGCAACTCTTTGCAGTTTCCCACTGATTTCAGTTTGTTTGGTGTGTTTTTTAACTTAAAAAAAAAAAAATCCATCGAAAAAAAATCGACCACAAGCGATTCGGGGCGTTTAGAACTCGGTTGTTCTATTCCTGAAGTCTATCATACCATATTGTTTTCAAAGGCAGTGTAGGCCTAATCATTTTACAAGGTTTGTCGAACTCAAACTGTCTCAGTCCATCATTTTAACTGTCTGTCTTTTTCGCTATCTGTCTCTCTTGTGTTCCCCCCCCCCCCCCCCTGCATTCTATAACGGGGCTCTGCCCCTGTACCCCGCCGGGGCCCAGGGCGGACCCTGGACCCCTAACTTTCAAGTGTGTTTAATTTCCATTTTGGGGAGTTGCACCCATGTAAATGTCATTTTCCTTTCACCTTCAACAGAGATGCTGCCTCTGTACCCCATCGTGGACTAGGCAACCCTTGGACCCCTGCCTTTCGGGTTTTTAGTTCCTGCACTTTGTAGCCAGAACTCATGCCAAAACAGCAAAAATATCCCCCTCTTGTGCAAAATGGAATGTTTGTAGTATGACTATCTTGTTGATTTTACTACATGTTTTTTTAATCTTACAATAATGCTGCTTTTGTAAAGCGCATCGAGCATACTACTGTGTGGATTTTAGCGCTATATGAAATAAAATAATGATAATTATTACTGTATTATCTTTTTTTTTAAACCCACAAAAACACGCACGCGCGCACGCGCACGCGCACATGCAAGTGCGCATGTGTGTGCAGTGCATATGGATTTTCTTAACAGCAGAATACTTATTTAGCCTATAACTTTTGTTGTCTGTTTCTGTTCTCCCCATGTGTCAATAAAGATCATTTTGACTTGACTTGACTGACTTGACACACACACAAACCATATAGACCTATGTGTATCTATGTGTAAGCATGCCTGTTGTAAGTAGGGTCCTTCCCGGCCCTTCTTCAGGTTGCCCCCCCCCCCCCAGCAAAGCAGAATATCTTCCGACGCCACTGGCTTGTGTCTATAAGTTATTCAAAAAGGCAGGTCAGCACCTGGCGTCATTTTATGACGTGTTCCATAAGCAAATGTCAAGATGACGTCGCGTTAATTTTTTTGGATGCAACTTAAGGTAGACTGTTACATATTCGGCCAGTTTAGACAGATCGTATTTTCCCACATATTCTGGCTTGTAGATGCACATCTGAGTTATAATTTCAATCCAATAATATAATCGATCAATCAGAAAGCAGTTTAACGAAACTGTTTACGGTTTTTTTTAATGAATATTCACCAGAAAATGGCTGCAAACAAAGTCATGTGTCTTGTGACAATTTCGTCCATACCCCATGCAATTTCGTCCAGGCATGACATGCAATTTGATTCGTCCAAGGACAAAGATAAAGCACAGTGACTTGTAGTTTGAAATAAATTAATAGAATAGCTGAATATGTGTTTATTTTCTTCTCTTTTTTATTAAGATAATGTTGTGTGTGATCGGAAAACAAAAGAAAATGCATCCAGTACATTGGGTCAAAAATCCACTGTGGCACCTGTAACCCTCTCAGTAGTGAGACATGATAAAAGTTTGTGTAACGTCCTCCAGCCTGGAACAGGCACATATATATGGGGCATTTTTTTTTATTAACTATAAAGATGGTGGGACGATCCTGGAGGTACTGCAATACCAGGACAGTTCCAATTTTTTTAAACGATAGAGTAGTCAGAAACTGAATGAATGAAAAATGGTGTCAGTTTTACGTCCTCTCGGTCTGGAACACACATATGTTGTAGATACAAAGATGGTGGCGGGAACAATACTGGAGGCAATGCCCGGAGGCAGTGCAACTCCCAGTAAAGTCCCGATTTTATAACAATGCAGATAGGTGTAGCAGGAACAGACACATATGTTGTAGATACAAAGATGGTGGGAACAATACTGGAGGCAATGCCCGGAAGCAGTGCAACTCCAGTAAAGTCCCGATTTTATAGCAATGCAGATAGGTGTAGCGGTAACCACGCCTCGGTTAAATCTCATCGGCTATGGTAATAATAATAATAATAATAATAATTAATAACATTTATATGGCGCAGTATCCTGACAACAGCTCAAAGCGCCTTACAAATACAACGCAACACACACATGAACATGATAATACAGGCACGTAATACTACTATTTAAATACACAATAGAACACCAGGACATACAGATCATATAAGATACATATAAATATACACATGCACAATGAGAGATAATAACAGATGCAAACGGAAGAAAAAATGAAAACACACGCACTCGCCAGCTTAAGGCCAACATATTGACGTCGTTAAAAATAATAATTGAAAATGAATGTAAATGAAGAGAAACGACACACACTCGCGTACGCCCATGCACACATACAAAAATCAAAATCAAATCCCCACCCCACCCACTAATCCGCTCCAGTCAACAAAATGACATAAGTCAATAATAAAGTAAGAATGGAGAGGAGAGGGGGGGGATTCACACACACACGCATGCGCATGCACACACGCAAGCATACACACACAGAGACATACACGCGCATGCACACACACACACACACACACACACACACACACACACACACACATACACACACACACACACACACACAAAACACACACACACACCTTGGAGTTCTCTATCTCAAACATAGCGTACGCATCAAGGCCAAGGCACCATCTCTCTACTTCGCTCCAACACGTCGGCCTTCATTAGAGGGAAGAATGAGGGGAGAATGAGGAGAAAGGAGAATCACTCAACAAAAGAAGTGCAGTAGGATTTTCTGAAGAGATAGGTTTTCAGGTTCTTCTTGAAAGTGGCGATAGATGGGCTGTTGCGAAGACTGTCGGGCAGACTATTCCACACCTTTGCGCACTGGAAGCGAAAGGCTCTCTGCCCAGCTGATTTTAGATTGTAGTTTGGGATCTTTAGGAAGTTTTGACTGCTAGAGCGAAGAGACCGAGAGGGTGCATATGGCAAGAGCGTACTTGAAAGATAAGCAGGGAGAGAATCGTTGTGAAATTTGAAAGCTAGGGTGGCCATCTTGTACTCGATACGTGCTGCGATAGGAAGCCAGTGTAGCTGTGGTACCGCCACAAGTACCTCATAATAGTCAGAAACTGCATTGGACGAAATTGCATTGATGCTTGGATTTTTACCATACAAATTCGTCCAGTTGATTTGTCATAAATACATTAATCTAAATAAAAATAAAATAAAATTACCTAGTGAAAATTAATCATTATAAAATACATGCATGATTAAATCACACATGTTGTTGTGAAAACAAAGGAATATTAACACTGATTTGTTTTTAGGCACCTGTTTCTGCGTGATTTACAGTTACAGTACTCCCCGTTTATAGTAAACTCGGTTATAAGAAATTTCGGTTACAGTAAAGGAAAGCACTGGTTCCCGGCCAAAGGTCTACTATTTTATTACTAAATAGACCTCGGATAGTCTCACCACTCCCTCCACCCACCCATAATAACAACTGGGTTATAATTAAAATTTAAAAAAACTCCTATAGTAAAGTCATTTGTGATTCCTCATTGCAAAAAAAAAGAAAGTGTCCTCTTCCTGACCTTTGTAAATAGGTTATCAATGTATACGCCACAGTCTCACTACTCCCTCTACCCACCTTCATCAACGAAATTGAAAGGCACTCAAAAACATGTTTCTTTCCCCTCATTACTTAGTGGAAAAAAATGAATCCGAAAAAAATATATATACAGCGGAATCCGCTTATAAGAAAACTCGGTTATAAACAAGCAAATTGTTTCTCCCATCCGCAATGGAAACTTGGATATAAGAAAATTATGTCATACAAGAGAGTTGGTTTGCAGTTCATTTTCTTATAAGCAAGTTCTATTTACTTATAAGCGAATTACCATTGACAACATTTTCTTAAAGACCCCCCAGATCACAAGTCAAAATCACGGGTTCCACATGTTTTCCTTCTTATAGCTGGTAAAAAATCTTGTTTTGACCAGGTTTGACTCCCATACAAATGCCCCCAAATTGAAAACGAAACATTTTAAAGAGCAGCCTCAATTTGAGGTTGGGGGCATTTGCATGTGGATCACAGCTACCCAGAAAAAAACAAGGGATTTAATCGTGTTGGGTCAGTGTGTCTTTAAAAGTGAGTTGGACCTGAACTGAAAGGATGTTCCAAGAAAATTGAAGTCGTTCCAAAAAGGGAAAGTTTACCTCAAACCAGTTGTGTCACAGACATTCTAAACAGTACAGGCACTTGATTACAAGACTAATTGAGTTGTTTTTGTTCCTTTATTCTATACTTTCCTTCAGTATTCTGTGCAAAATAAATGTTGAGCAGAAGAAAAAAATATGAGTACTTTTGTGTTGGTGGTAGAGAGACTGTCCATCCTTACATTTTCAGCAGCAATGGCAGAGAGGAAAAGGCAATTCATTTCTTTAAGAAGATAAATACAAATAACTGAATATGTGAACGAACATCCACATAAACAAAAGCAAACGATCGACGAAAAGCTGCATAGGTGGACAGTAAATGGTAATAATTCAGTACAAGAAAGATGAAGGGGTACGCATTTGATAACAGTAAAAAGACAAAAAAAGGCTTCTTGGTTAAATTGTTGTAGGCACCTTTAAATCTTCTTCTTAGTAGACTATTTTGATTTTATGATGCAAGACATGCATCAAATTATGAAAAAGGATTTTCTCTTCATTTTGTTTTTTTGTCTTTCTTTTCTTTTCTTTTTTTCTTTTCTCTTTTCCCCCATTCAATTTGTTGATAAGGGAAAAAACTTCAAAATGTTTATGATGTAAAACATGAGTCATAGGTCGCAAGTTTCCTTATTGTCCATTGGCATTGTACAAACGCAAATACAATATTGTCTTCCACTGTGTAAAGTAAGTTATACATCCAAATTAGAATATTGATTAAAAACAAGAAACAGGAATTTACATTTAAACAAATACGTTACTCTCACACCTCACCCAATCATTCATCTGCTTTCCGCTATCTTGCTCGCTCATCATGCAACCCACACCATGTCTGCCTTCATTTTTGTTTTTAATTTTCTGTTCTGTTCTTTCTTTTTTTCCTCCTTTTGTTTTGCATTTTTTCCTTTTTTTTATGCACCAAATTATGTAAAAGCATTTTTTTCTTTGTTTTATGTTTCTGTTTGTCTTTTATTTTATTTTTTTCTCTTTTATTTTTTCCCCTTTTCCCCATTCAACTCGGTTATAAGTTAAAAAATCAAAAGGTTTTCTTTTATCCGAGTTTTGGATATAAGAAAACACGGATATAAGAAAACAACAAAATTACCTCCCTTCGATTTTCTTATAACCGGGTTTTGCTGTAGCATCATGAAAATGCAATATTTTATTGCAGGCATGATAATCTATTATCCATTGTCAGGCCCCTATGAATTTGACGGCTTTATCATGAGTTTACCACGAATTGGGTGTACGGACGTTTAATTATCCACGCAGACATTTCATTTCATTTGGGTGATCGTCACCGCTGATGTGAGGTATGTTTTATTTAGTTACTAAAGTTAGTTTTTTTAAAGAAGCCTAGATCTGGATCTGGATAAGTTAAAGTACGTCGAAGGAGCCTATGCAGGCTCGACGGAAACTGGGAGAGCATAAATGAGAGTGAACTTAGTGAATTTTTGTTTGAATTTTTTTTTTTTTAGTCTGGTGGTATTGACAGTATAATATTACAGTTGGCCATAGGCTTTTTCGTAGTATCCAGACTGGACCAATCCGGATAGCGAAGCGCTCACCGGGGCGGACCCCGACCATACGTGTAATGCCGGAAAATAAGTAGTCCTATGAAATATCTACCCTAGCGCATGCGCATTAGAACAGAAATTCTAAAGCGTCAGGCCATTCACAATGGAGGGAAAGAGGGGGAGAGGGCACAAATAAAACAACAATAATCGAAATCAAATCGAACATGTTTTAGAGAGAGAGAGAGAGAGAGAGAGAGAGGGAGGTAAATAAGTCATGGCTTAAACAGGAAGTAGGCTAGCGTAAGCTGACGATTGATTCAATGCGCATGCGCAAAATCCCACAAAACTCAGTGCGCAAGTGCGAAATCGAAATAGGTAGATATATGATGAGGTAGAATATTCACACTGGGTTCACATTAGACACATAAGTTCCGTACGGAAAACCCTAAATTAGTGGTAGAAAGAAGGATAAAAGTTTACGCATATAGGGGAAATTCGGACACGTGCGCCAATTATAGGCCTAGGCTGAGAAAGCCTGTCCCTAATACCTAACCTAACCTAACCTAACCTTTGTTTCACTTATTTATGGATTGCGCACGGGTTTCCGTGACAACACAAACATTAATTATGATGTTATCAACATGATTACATCAAATAATGACGTCATACTGTGAAAACTATGGGAGTTTTCAGTGTTTGTGTAACTCACGAATGAAACATTACGCACCGTAATGTGCTATTAATAGCTTTTTTTTTTATAGAGGCTTTGCCTCGTTGTGGATCAGAAAAGCTATTGAAAGTAACTCTTGAATTTGCAGTCACTTTTGAATTCTAAACACTTTAAACGACCCTATTTGTTCTTAAAATGCCTTTTTCATATACAAAAACGCTAACAGTTCAATGTTTACATACATGGATTGATATAAAGTAAGTTAAAATGCAAAAGAGATACAATTATGACCATTTTTATACAGTCAAAATGCAAACGAGACAGCGTAGAAATATGACGTCACGTCGTCGAAGGCCTGAGGTTCATGATACCGTTGACGTTTCACCTCAAGCTTGTATTAATAAAAAAAAATCGGGACTTTACTGGTTTCGTACTGCCTCCGGGCATTGCCTCCAGTATTGTTCCCACCATATTTGTATTTACAAATGTCCCATATGTGTCTGGTTCAGACCGAGAGGACGTAAAACTCCATTTTCGCTCGTTGACGTTTATAAAAAATACTTGTAGTGGTGCCATAGCCGATGAGGTTTAACCGAGGCGTGGTTACCGCTACACCTATCTGTATTTAATAAAAAATCGGGACTTTACTGGTTTCGTACTGCCTCCGGGCATTGCTTCCAGTATTGTTCCCACCATATTTGTATTTACAAATGTCCCATATGTGTCTGATTCAGACCAAGAGGACGTAAAACACCATTTTCGTCGTCGTTGACGTTTATCGCTTCTCGGCCTTTTGGCTAAGATCAAAGTGTAGTATCTGTTCTTATTTGATCCACACTTGTTTGCTTCTTGTAACGTGTCTGTTCACGGTTCCTGTTTTCTAGTCATGGAGGTTATCTCAGGCTATAGCTCTAGTGGCATCTCTGTGCCTCTTAAGGACCAAACCGTACGTTTTCATCTCTTTGGTAGGAAGGCGCTGGGGATTAGGAGGATGGATTTTCTTGGAAAGCTAAGCGAGTTTGTGGATGACCCTTTAGGAATGTGGAAAGGGGAGAACCCCTTCGAAGCTTTTGTCTGTTTTAGGACGGTATCCTCTGCCCGAACCCTGGTAGAGGACGTGAAGGAGTTTAGTATTGGCGACACGGGGGTTTTTTGCAGTTGGCAGTCTGACGTCGTCAACGACGTTAGACTGCACTGGGCACCACTGCATGTGGAGATGGCGTATTTTGAGGATTTGTTCCGTGACAAAGGTTTTAAAGTCCTGACAAGTAGAATGGAAAAGGACCAGCAGGATGGTCTGTACAACGGTGTTAGGTCTTTTCGTCTTCTGGGGGGCAAGTCGCAGTGGGATTCCCTCCCCCATGTCATCAATTTCAAGGATATGGGCTTCCAGGCCCTTCTCAGAGTGACAGGCAGAGAGCCCCTCTGCCTCCGCTGCAAGCAGCTTGGCCACCAGAGGGCCCAGTGTGGCCTTTTTCAGAATAGGGGGCCAGTCACGGTCCAAGATCAGTCGAGGCCTGAGGGTGCGGGAGGTTCTCGCAACCCTCGCAGATGGGAGCTTTCTTCGATGACGAGGCTGGGTCCGGGAGGTGGGAAGTCCGTGGCAGCTGGTCCCAGCACCAGGGCTGATGTGGCCACGACAGCAGTGACGGCGACGACGGCAGTGACGACAAACACAACGACAGCGACGAAGACACCGGTTACGACGACTGGGACGACAGAGATAGGACTGAAGACGACAGAGCGGCTAGGCCTAGACTGTGACGACGACTCTACCATGTTGGAGGTGGGTGCCGAGGCGGAGGTGGCAGCAGTTCCCGAGGACCGTGACCGGCCTGTCGACCAGGACACCCAGGACTCAGAGATCCCCTGTGCCCAACCCCCCCGTACCCCCCAACCCTCCCTTTCCAGTGTGGGCCCTGTGAGTGCAAATGACTCGGACTGTGACATGGAGAGGTCCAGTGGCAACGAGGAATCGGTTCTCTACAAACTTGTGAAGGCAAAGAAAAGAAAGACTTGCCGGACTTCTGAAAAAGTGAAAAAGTAAAAAAGAAGGAAAAAAAAAAGAAGAAGAAAAAAGTGAAGAAGAGAAAAATGTGTTTGTGTGTGTGTAACCAGGTAGGCATGTTGATTTATTTGCAAGTGATAATAAGATATTAAGAACTTACTTCCGTTTTATTTATTTATTTCTGTTTCTTACCATTTTTGTAAACCTAGAATATTTTTTCTAAATGTTTTAATTTTTCTCACATGTTATCTAGATGATGCAATGTTCTTAAGTCCTTTTTTTTTGCTGAACCGGCAAGAAGTTTTGCTCACTTGGGTCTGTTCTACTGCTTTTCGATCGACACGGACTTTTCATGCCTCTGCCACGGTGTGTGTGTGTGTGTGTGTGTGTGTGTGAAACTAAAAGTGTTATAATTCTGTTAGGTTCCCAGCTTTCCGTGGCTTTTGCCTTTTTTGTTTTTATAAGACAAACTGATCATTGGACAAACTGATCATTCATTTTTTGTCATGGTGTGTGTGTGTGTGTGTGCGCGTGCGCGCGCCCGCGTGAATGTTATCAAGAGATAAATTTCAAATGGACCCATGTTTTCTTGGGTGTTTTTTGTTTTGTAAGGGGAGTGAATTATGTCGAGTTTTTTGTGTGGTCCTTTTACAATTATTTAATACTTTCATTATACACAGGTCTGCTGTTGTATTTTCTAGTTAAAACAAAAATTGCATTTTGTACCTTTTTGTTACTTGGTTTATTTTTTGTTATTTTTATTAAACAATATTACATGCCAAAATTGTTTTTTGTTTTTTTACAGACTACATTGCTGTTTTGACACCTTGTATTTTTATGTTGGTTGAACCTATGCACCATTATTTTTGTTCCTAGACTTGCTATAGGCTTAGGGTTTTACAATTCTACTTTCCACTTCCTTCGCTCACACTCAGAATAAACTATGACTTGTATATTCAGATTGATTGTGCTAAAACTGAAAGTTTCACTCACACATTGCTTATATATTTATCTTGCCAGCTTGGATATTATGACAAACACTTCATATTTTTACTTGTCTGTTTCATATTAATCTGATGGTTCGACTTTTTACTCTGAACTGTAACGGTTTGAGAGACCCCAAGAGGGTGGAATTTTTGAATGAAAGGCTTAAACAACATAAAGTTGACATTTGTTTCTTACAAGAAACTCGAGTTCATACTATGGCTCTTGGAAAATCGATATCGTCTACATTAGGAGGTAATATCTATTGGTCCTTAACAGATAATAGGGGGAAGGGGGTTGGGATTTTCATTAGTGATTCTTTTGATTGTCATGTCAATCACTTTGATTTTGATATGTTTGGGCGTTATATTTATGTTGATATTGATTTTGAAGGATATTCATTTCGATTAGTGAATGTGTACGCTCCTACAACACCAAAGGAGCGAAAAGTGTTTTTTTCTGATTTATACTCTGTTGTGTTATGTACCAAGCCTGTTGTTTTGGGTGGAGATTTTAATTGTGTCGGAGATTTAAAGTTAGATAAAAACGGCGGTAATCCACAAAGGGGTGGGGAGGGATGGAAAGAGTTATCTGCCTTAGTTCATGATTTTAATCTAGTTGACTGTTTCCGTTATAAATTTCCAGTAGATAAAGAATATACTTGGCGTAGTCGTGGGGTAAGCTGTAGACTTGACAGGTTCTATATTTCTTCTAGTTTGTTAATTAGTTTACAAGATATTCGACATATGTTATATCCAAACTCTGATCATCACTTTGTTGCTCTTTCCCTCTCTTCTTTTAGTCACATTACTGTTGGCAAATCATATTGGAAACTAAATAACAGCTTATTACAAGATGGTGCTTATGTGGATTATATGTCTTTACTTTTGCAATTACATTTAGCATCAGCACCTTCAGATGATCAGTTATTAGGTTGGTGGGATAACGTTAAAAGTATTATTAAACATGAAACTATCACTTTTTCTCAAAACAAAAAAAAGCGTGAAAATTATGAAATGAATTACCTTCGTAAAGAATATTCTACGCTAGATAAGCAAGATAAATGGGAGGAAGCTTTAGAAATCAAAAACAAAATTTTACAAATACAAGAAGATAGATTAAAAGGTTCCCAGATTCGATCTAAAGCCCAGATTTTAGAGCAAGGGGAAAAACCATCTAAATTCTTTTTACGAAAGGAACTTTTTAGGGGTAAACGTAAATTGATCGAGGAAAGTATAAATTTAGACGGGGATAAATGTACAACTTCTGCTTCTATTCTGTCTGCGTTTTCTGATTATTATACAATGTTGTTTTCTTGTGAGGAGGTCGATGACAATGTAATTAAAGATTTGTTAACTGATTTACCGACAGTACAAGAAGACGATGTAAATTTATTAGGTGACACTATTACTATAGAAGAAATCAAAACTTCATTGTCTGGTATGGCCACTGGCAAGTCCCCAGGGAATGATGGTCTCACTAAAGAATTTTATTCTGCTTTTTCTAACTTACTGCTTCCTATTTTAGAAAGAATTTACAATGTTATTCACGCTTCAGGTCATTTATCTGATTCTCAAAAGCTTTCTTACATCACTTTAATTTGTAAAGACGATAACAATTCTCAGTATTTAAAAAATTATCGACCCATATCTTTGTTGAATGTTGATTACAAGATTTTAACTAAAGCTTTGTGTAATAGATTAAAAACTGTTTTAGATCAGATCGTCTCCCCTGATCAAACTTGTGCTGTTCCTGGCCGTTCTATTATTGACAGTTGTCATTTAGTTAGAGATATTTTAGACCATTATGAGGATAGGAATCTTGGGGGGATTTTACTTAGTTTAGATCAGGAGAAAGCTTTTGATAGGGTTTCTCATAAGTATTTATTTCAAGTTCTTCGTGCTTTTGGGTTGGGGGAGGGTTTCATTCAATGGATTAAAACTATTTATAATAATATTTCAAGTAGTGTAATAGTTAATCATTTTATATCGAAACCTTTTCCGGTGACCAGGTCTGTTCGTCAGGGTTGTAGTTTATCTCCCCTTCTTTATGTTTTAACCTTAGAACCTATTTTGATTGCAATTCGCAATAATAAAGACATTAAGGGAGTTAAAATTCCTGGTCGTTCAGCTGAGCAAAAGACATCTGCTTTTGCTGATGATAGTAATTTCTTTCTTTCTAATATGCAGTCCACTGAAAAGGTTATATCATGGTTCTCTTACTTCGGGAGGGGGTCGGGGGCTAAATTAAATAAAGGT
Source organism: Phymorhynchus buccinoides (assembly GCA_017654935.2). Lineage (NCBI taxonomy): Eukaryota > Metazoa > Mollusca > Gastropoda > Neogastropoda > Raphitomidae > Phymorhynchus > Phymorhynchus buccinoides. Next base: position 12,661,253 of record CM065686.1, on the reverse strand, counting down.
AAATGTAAAGGTTATTTTTTTGGCAAGTGGAAAAATAGATCCGACCATCCTTTCGGTATTTCATGGATTGATAAAATAAAGATATTCGGTTTCTGGCATGGAAAGATTTCAGAAAACGAAATATGGACACCAGTTTTTCAAAAAATTAAAAAAACGTTAGATTTATATAAAAACAGATTAATGTCTGTATATGGTCGAGCTGTTATAGTTAACACTATGGTTCTATCGCAATTATGGTATTTGGCATCAGCATCTCATGTTCCAGAAGTTCTTATTAAAAAAGTAGAAAAAGAAGTATTTAGTTTTTTCTGGCATAGTAAAAATGAGTTTTTGGCTAGAAACACCATGTTCTTACCAAGGGATAAGGGAGGGGTAAATGTCACTAGTATCCGTTTAAAGATAAAAAGTATTCACATGGCTCAAGTGTGCAAAATTATTTTCGATAAGGGCATATTAGGGTGGGTTTCTTTTGGTCATATTTGGTTAGGGCTCAAATTACTTAAGTTTTCAGATTATCATTTTTCTAACTCAGTACCTCATGCATGTTCTGGTCTCCCTGCCTATTACAGTGCAGTGGCAGCCACAGTAACACAGATTCTTAAAGATTTTCCTACTTTTCCAGTTATTAAGGGAGCTAAATGTAAATCTTTTTATAAACTGCTTGTTCATAAGTATGGTGACACACCCAAAGTTATCGGGAATTTCCCCAAAGTTGATTTTGTTGTTGTATTTAGATCCCTTTTGAATAAATATATTGACCCTGTGACCCTTACTGTGTCTTTTAAATTAGCTCATGGTATTTTGCCAGTTGCTTACCTTCTTAACCATTTCAATATGCCTATTGATATCAAATGTAGTTTTTGTAAATTTGGGGTGGAAACTGTTTCTCATTTGTTTTATTATTGTCCCCATATTCAACAGACGAAAAAGTATTTGGTTAAATGGTTGAAAGACCTTGGAGTTATTATTTCTTTAGATTGTATACGTTTTTCTGTTCTTAGTTGTACCAGCCTTAGTTTGCATCAGAAATCTGCAGTTTTTGTTTTGTTATCAGAATATAGGTATGCTATTTGGTTATGTCGAAACAAGGCTCGTTTTGACAAAAAAATTATTACGCCTATTGAAATTTGTTCTTTTTTTCTGTCACGTATCAGATCGCGTTTATATATTGATTTTGAGCGTTTGGGTGACCTCGAATTTATTTCGATGTGGGAATTTTCTAGTTTATGTGATGTTTCAGATGAGGGTCTAGTGTTTAATTTTAGCATCACCTGAGTTATTTCCCTTGTTTGGGGAAAAGATCGGGGGGAGGGTGGGGTGTGTGTGCTAATGAGTGTACAAGGGTGTATGTAGATGAGTGTGAGAGTGTGTGAAGGAGATAAATGTTATGTCTTTTATAATGCTGGTGTGTTTGAATTGAATGTGGAGTGTGAATGTGTGTGTTGTTTTGATGCTGGTTGATTATATGTATATATTGTAACATGTATTATTGAATAAAGATTCTTTATAAAAATGAAAAAAGTATCTGTTCTTATCAGCTTAATATCTGATACGCCCCTATCCGGGGCTTCGATATTAAACTGATTTTTGAACCTCGGCGAAGTGTCAGGGGCTTGCTCCACCTTCGCCACGGGTTGGCCTGGTATTGCAGTACCTCCAGGATCGGCCCACTCCCCCCAGGGGGAGAGAAAATCCAATGAAGAATGTCAAATAAATCTTAGTCTTCTGTTATTAGGGGCTTTGGGCTCTCTATTAACACCCTTTTGGCGCCCACACACACACTCTGCAACACTTGTTTTCACACAATAAAATAAATCGAAATACAGTCAAGCAATGTGGACCAAAACAATAAATACATAAAATAATAATGAGTTATGTGAAAGGCACCTAGTCTATGTGAAATTATAATAATTGTACTTAGATGATTATAATACCATTGAGTGTGAATTTGTGATTTAAGGAATTATTTATTTGGATTAGTTTAATTAAAAACTGTTGTCCAATTTGATAGGAAAACAATAACATCAAAAACCCTTTTGTGTCATTTTGATAGGAAAAATGAAAATGAAAGATTGACTGAGACTGGGGAAGTTATCCAGCAGCTGGATGGCCGAAGGAATAGTTGTTGTATAAGGGAGACAACTCGGTCGCAGATACCTTTTCTGGTGTACTGGTTTGTTTCCCTTTGTCCATTGGGATTCATGGTTAGCACGCTTACTGCTGTATAACGAATTTAACTGTCATTGTGAGTATAATGACATGGGTGCTACTACCTTCCGTATAAACGGAAATCCGTAAATTAAGTTTTCTGCTGAGACGGAAATTCCGTATTTTTAAAATTTTGTCCCAAAAAAAAAGTTGATCTGTTAACTGTGGTTGGGGGCATTTTGAATCTGGGTCTTCCAACCACCGGAAGTGAAAGTACAACAACAAAAATGGCGGCCGAGTCATATTCACACATACTTATTTGAATTAAATTCAACATTATCAGCATGAATTTTGTGTCATGAAAGCTACAAACTTCACAGAAAGGTAAGTTACAACTATATTTCAATTCACCAAATGATATATATGATGTTAAACAAATGAATATGTTAAAAATGTTGCTTAGAAAAACTCAATTGAAAGTCATGTTTGGATCCACTGAGTGAGTGACTGACATCGTATTTCACTTATGATCTAATTATTATCTTCTATTTGAACGGCTTTATAACTTTATAGTTGTGTTTCTGAAATGTCAGTAAAAATCTTAGTCATGAAAATATGATTTTAACCATAGATTTTTTGTATTTCTTGTAAAAAGGTAATGTGACTTGTCATGTCTCTGCAACTTAGACAGTCACTTTACAAAGTGTCAACTGTCGTCTGCCAACAGGAACTATGATATAATGATGTCAAATCGTAATCTGTTCCTCACCCATTCCCAGATTGCAGGAGAGCTATGGAAATGATCTCTGCAATTGCATTTTTGCTTCAGCTTCAGGTGGGCGTTGCCCCCCTGAACCCCGCCAGGGGCCTCGGCGGTCCCTGGACCCCGGCCTTTCAGTATTTTTCTTTTTTTGGAGTAGCACCCATGATAATGTGCGTGTGTGATAGCGCACGCGCGGGCGTGTGCATGCGTGTAAAAGAAAGGGAGAGAGAGAGAAAGAGACAGAGATAAATACAGACACAGAGGCAGAAAGACTAATACAGACAAAAAAGATAGACACAAAGAGAGACAGAGACAAACACATAATGAGAAAGACAGAGATAGAGAGACACAGATACGGAGTACAGAGACGGATAGATGCTGACAGAAAGACAGACAGAGAGTGAGAGACAGAGAGAGAAATAGAGATACAGAGACACACAGAGAGGGAAAGACAGCGGGAGAAAGCGTCGTCCATAACGCCTCCAAGAATTCACCTCTTGAAATGCTAAAAGCTCTGCAGCCAAACAAATGGAAACGGACAGTCCTGTCCCGTAAGTCGGCAGACACATAACGTCGGTTGAAACCTGACAGAACCTCCATGATGAAATGGATAGAAGAACCGTGTGATAAACACGTGGAAAACTGACTACGCTTTGATCTTAGATCAAAGAACAGATACTTTTTTTCATTTTTAAAAAGAATCTTTATTCAATAATACATGTTACATAATATACATTTGGCAGTCACACATCACACACAAACTCAAAACATTCCAACGCCCCACCATCACTTCAGTCAAATAAAGCAAAATAAGCATGAACAGGATCAAAATAAACATGGAGAATAAGAATAATAGTACAGTAATAATAAACAACAAAACATGATGCACACACACACTCACTCATACACTCGCACATTCACTCACTAACTCACTGACAAACAATCATCATACAAAGCACTTGTCAACTTTATACTCAGTGAAACTGAAACGTTTGATAACACAATGAACAAAGGGAGACAAGTGGGACACCAAATAAAATATATCTGGGACCCAGGTGTCTCCCCTCTGCTACACAGTGACAACTTTCCTTTTACACTTTATCAGTTTATGTTTTCCAACAGAAAGCACAAATCAGAATAATTCATAATGGTAAATATTCACAAAGGCCTCAACCATCGACACTAAAGTTATAAACCAACCCATCATCAATTATCTTGCAAAGAATATCATCCCCCCACATTGTTTCAAATTGATATGTGGAAAACCTGTGATAGTCGACCCACAATGTAGATTTTATACGAGTTAAAAAAAGGGTAGTAATATCCTTGGGTGTTACTTGCTTTTTGTCGAAGCGGACTTTGTTTCTGCAAAACCAAATTGAAAAACGGAATTCTGATAAAAGAAACAATAATGCAGATTTTCTCAAAAGACCTCCGCTTAAAGCAGGGCCCAAAACAGAAAAACGAAAGAATTCTATTTTGATCCCACAGTTTCCTAGTAATCGAAACCAGAGCGCAATATGTCTTTTCATCATTTGAATGTGAGTACAATAATAAAACAAATGATGCACAGTTTCAATCCTGTTAACACTTCAAACAAATATTCATGAGAAACTCTTGTCAAAAGCCTTCTGCTGATCTAAACTAAGAAAAATACTAGGTATATTTCTTTTATTACAAAAATGAAATATGTCGCGCACTAAATGACAGCTGTCTAAAATAGAGCGACCCGGAACTGCACATGTTTGGTCCGGATGAATGACCTGATCTAAAACTGTTTTCAAACGATTACAAAGAGTTTTAGTCAAAATTTTATAATCAATATTCAATAATGAAATTGGTCTAAAGTTTTTCATATCAGTACTATTACTTTCATCTTTACATATCAAAGTTACATAAGACATTCTTTGTGTTGGAGAAAGGTCTCCAGAGTTAGATATGACACCATACATGCGCACAAGCACAGGGGACAACAAATTGAAAAAGGCAAGAAAAAACTCTTTAGTAAGACCATCAGAGCCAGGGGATTTTTCATAGCCCATGGCTTTTAACGCTGTTTCAATTTCTTCTAGTGTTATTTCTGCTCCTAGCATTTCTGTATCCTCATTGTTGACTTGAGGCAAATCATTTAGAAGCTCATTTGTCATATCACTATCAGTGGGTTCTTTAGTAAAAAGCTTTGAATAAAAATCCCTAAAAGAAGACAGAATAGAAAGACTGGAATTGTGTTGAACACCCTCCTCATTTACTATTTCTTTAATGATTTTCTTTTTCCCTCTTATTAGTTCTTTACGCAAAAAGAATTTAGTAGGCTTTTCCCCCTGTTCCATGTATTGAACTTTTGATCTTACCTGAGAGCCCTTTAGTTTGTCGATTTGTAATTTTAAAAGTTTATTTTTTACATTTAATGCCTCCTCCCACTCCCCATTCTTATCTAGAAAAAAATATTGTTGTCTTAATATGTTTTGTTCATAGTTCTCTCTCTTTCTTTTATCTTTAGTAAATTGAGTGGTTACATCTTTAATCATTCCTTTTAAAATATCCCACCACTGCAAAATAGTATCATCACGAGGGCAGAGTTCAATCTGACTAGTAAGAAAAACATTCATGTAATCAACATAATATTCATCATTGAGCAAAGAGTTATTAAATTTCCAGTAGGATCTGCCAACCTTCACGTGAGAAAAGGAGGACAGAGTTACAGCTACAAAAAGATGATCCGAGTTGGCAAAAAGCATATGGCGAACATCGTTTAAGGCAGGCAACAAACAGGAAGAAATATAAAATCTGTCTAATCGACAACTTACCCTCCTACCCCTCCATGTATATTGTTTCAAATTAGGGAAGAGATGCCTGAAGCAGTCGACAAGATCAAAGTCACTTTTCAAGGAAAGTAACTCCTGCCGACCGTCAGTACCTCTCCCAGGGTTCCCTCCCCTCTTATCTATTGTGGTGTTTTCTACACAATTAAAATCACCCCCCAAAATGATCGGATGAGAACATAAGGTAATTTCATACAAATCATTACAAAAATCTTTCCGTTCTTTAGGTATGTTTGGAGCATAGATGTTAATCAAGCGAAAGGTGTAATCCTCAAATTCAATATCTATATAAACAAAGCGCCCAAAAGTGTCGAAATGATAATGAGAAATAGTGCATGGAAAAGAATTATTTACATAAATCCCCACACCCTTCCCTCTGTTTTCAGTAAAAGACCAAAAACCCTACCACCCAAAGATTCAGCAATCTGGTTACCCAACTTACAATTATCAACATGGGTTTCCTGTAAAAAAACCATATCAACTTTGTACATTTTTAGCCTGCTTTCAAAAAATCAACTCTTTTTGGGTCTTTCAGCCCATTGCAGTTTAAAGAAAATATTTTAACCATGTGAAATCAACAATGTGTGTACTGTCATACAAAAGGACATAATAATAGAAAGAATCATTCAGTCACATTCACACATCTTTAATAAGGCACACCACACAATGAAACAACAAGAATATTTGAAAATATAAATCAACACCATAGGGCACACATACACACACACACAATTGGCTGTAAATAAAAAGGGAAACTATAGAAAGAGACAAAACTCACAACACATACACACACACACACACACACACAGTGACACACACAGTCATAATGCAACGTGACACACACAGTCATAATGCAACAAAACAGGCTGCAAATAATACACTGCCCAAACTAAAACTTCTTCTTTGTCTCTTCCATCTTTTCACCTAAATGCAGTGAAGCAAAGTAAATAAGATTAAGGATTGAACCAAAACATAAATTACAACCAGTGAAAATGTAAAACAAAAACTTGTTTAAAATCATTTAAGTCTATCACACAACTGCCAGCCGGCGTGTGTGTGTGCGCACGCGCGCGCGCGCACACACACACACACACACACACACACACACACACAGAGTCACTCTCTTCCGCAGAAATATAAATTATAATTCTATCTAGCATCACAATCCCTGAATGCAATTAGACAAAAACAATAAGAATCAAAATCTACACACACACACACACACACGCGCGCACACGCACACTCACCCATTCACTCACACAGTCCATATTGTCATTTCTTGGATTTCCTCTTTCGCTTACTCCTCACCGGGGAGTACAACATACTGTCCAGCAAGGACTCCTCTCCTTCACTAAACCTCTCCGGCTCCATGTCCGACTCCACAACAGACTGGGGGGTTACGGGGGGGTACGGGGACGCTGGGCGCAGGGAAGGTCACTTCCCTGGGTGCTCTCTGCACACGCAGCTACCTCCGCCTCAGTGCCTACTGCCAACATGTCCGTGTCATCGTCAATTACAGCCTCTACAGTCTCCGTCGTAGTCTTTTTTTTCTTTGTCGGTGTGGTCGTCGGCGTCTCAGTTGTCTTCACTTTCGCTGTCGTGTTTGTCTCTGTCTCTGTCACTAACTTACTTGCAGTCGTCTCCGTCGTCGCTGCAGTCGTCTCCGTCGTCACTGCAGTCGTCACCGTTGTCGTCGTTGCTGCTGCCCCACTGGAAACCGCACCGGTCGTCATCGCCACCACCGTCCCCAGCGTCGTCATGGACCGCCGCTCCCATCCCCGGGGGTTGGAAAGACCCGCACCAGAACCCGCTCCGGAATCCGCTCCACCGCTCTGCTGCTGCTGCTGCCATCGCGGTCCACTGTTCGCCTGGAAGGGAGGACGACCCTGGCCACACTGAGCCCGCTGGTGCCCGATCTTCTTACAGCGCAGGCAGAGAGGCTCCCTGCCCGCCACCTTCAGCAACGCTTGGAAATCGTAGTCCTTGAAGTTCACTACGTGTGGAAGATCATCCCACTGGAGGACATGACACGGAAACCCTTCGTTTCAAAGAAATCTATGAAAAAATCCATTTCCATGTGCACTGGAGCCCAGTGCATCCTCACGTCGTTCATAATGTCCGATTGTGCACAACTGTGCACAACCTTGTCGCCAATGTTGAAATGGCCTACAATCTCCACCATCTTAATAGCGCTCCTCTCCGACTTGAAGGCGACGAAAGCCTCAAACGGCGACTCTCCCTTCCACATAGCAAAAGCGTCATCCACGTGCGCGGATAACGCCTCCAAAAATTTGCCCCTTGAAACACTGAAAGCCCTGCGGCCAAACAAATGAAAGCGGACAGTCCTGTCCCGTAAATCTGCAGAAACATAACGCTGGTTGAAACCAGACAAAACCTCCATGATGAGCTGGATAGAGTATACCGTGTGAAAAACACGTGTGAAAATACAGAAAACTTTGAAAACGCTTTGATCTTAGCCAAAAGGCCGAGAAGGGACTGTGATGGTCCTCACACGACGAAGTTTTAGACAAGAAGTGGGCAGACGGACAGCCGGTGTAACACGATAAATTTACCCCCCGCCAAATTTACTCCGGAGTAAAAACCGCGTACGCATATTTTTACTGGGAGTAAATTTGGCGTACGAGATTTTTACTCCACCACGCCAGAGTTACTCCCTCCACGAAAAATCTGGCCTGCAGAATTTTACTGGGAGTAAAATGCGCGTACGACAAATTTTACTCCCTAAACTGAAATTACCTCCCTTTTGAAGTATTGGCACCATGAAATGTCTAGCCAACAGTGTTTTACTGGGGTAAAATGCGCGTACGACAAATTTTACTCCCCAAACTGAAATTGCCTCCTTGGCAGGTGGTGGAAAACGCTGATTTGTGACACACAGAGAAGTGTGTGTAGCCCAAGTTGTTGAGATCGGCATATGCTGGCCACCCATCCGTGTATATTGTGGACCCGGGCTTTATGTGTTTTTGAATGAGCCCAACCAGTATTGCCTTGTCTCGTTGATCAACTGGGAAGAGTAGAATGTGGTTGGTGGATCGTTCGACCATACCAAATACCCACACATGAAGGCCGCGTTTTTTCCCTCTGTGGTATTTGGTCCGCCGACCAAACAAGCTTTCATCGAGTTCAACGTGGTCTTTAAGGACCACGTTTTTGATTTCCAGGTGAACATATTCCTTGAACAGTTCACAAACAAAACTGGCCCAATCAACCCCACTCCGCTGGTACGCCACGCCACATTGAAGACAGTTTTGGAAGAGAGTTAGTCCATCCAGAAACTGCTTGAAAAACAGCATAATAATCCTTACAGAGAAATGTGAGCGTTGGAAGAAGGAATTTCTCCTTACTGACACCTCTGTATTGTGATCAGTGCTGGAACAACGCCACACAACACCGTCGGCTTTGTTCTTGGAACGGCGCTGCAACGAGCAGCTTCCATCACAAACGGCACATTGCAAGTAGTAATCCATTTTTTGGTAGCCACTTAATAAAAATAAAAATATCAGAATCCAAAAGCCTGAAGAAAGTGAACAGATTTGAAAAATCTCTGAAGGTACATCTGTCTTAACAAATCAGTAGATGGAATTGCACAGTCATAATTCCCACGAATGCCCTTTGGGCGACGACGGCCAGCCATCCTGACTTAATTACATAGTGCCCGATCGGAAAGAGAAGACCAGATATCCTCAATTTTGACTGTCAACTCAATCCGTCTGATAGATAACCCAGAAAACAGACTAGCTGTTTACATGCAACTCGTGCATTTGTTGCATTTTTTTTCAATTCCAAAACTGTAGGCATGCGTGCGTATGTGTGTGTGTGTGTGCTCGCGCGTGTGCGTGTGCGCACATGTGTGGGGTGGGTGGGTGGGGTTGGGGGGTATGGGTGTGTGTGTCTCCACCATATGCACGTGAACAGGTGCAGAAGGCGTATACAATTTAAAAAAAAGAATAAAAAAAAAAAGTGTGACCGAGAGAGTGGGAGTAAGAGAGAGAGAGAGAGAGAGAGAGAGAGAGAGAGAGAGAGAGAGAGAGAGAGAGAGAGAGAGAGAGAGAGAGAGAGAGTGTATGTGTGACACTGACACTGGTTTAGTGACATTTCTCCGTTTGAAACAGAACTCGTAAAAAATTGGGAGTTTTAACTGGTATACCAGTTTATGACTGCTCCGTCCCGAATTTCGACTTCCGTTTTGCGTCTCCAACACTGAAGAGTTCCTTGGGCGTATTTGTGAATATTGCCGCCTTTTCAAGGATCGGAACACTCTTTGCTCTGGTTTCCTAGAAATCAAGCCGTCAAAACGGCGATTCCTCCTTGGCGGAGTTGCCGGAGAGAGAAGCCATTTTGGAGGGGGTGGTGGAGGCCACTGAGAGTGGTTGAAGCTTTTTCTTTTTTGTAGTGTAAAGAAAAACCTGGAGCTATTTTCTTTGTTGTGTCATGAAAAATAAATCCTTCCCATGAAATAATCCCAATCACCGTAATGTAATATCAGTGCATGCAACCATAACGATAATTATGTTTTAAAGGGGCACCCTGACGGATGCGTTTTTGCAAGAAACACGTCGAAGTCACCAGAAAGACAGCCTTTTCAAGGATCGGAGCACTCTCTTTGCTCTGGTTTCCTTCGCACTCACATTATTAACATACTCGATCATTTAATACTATAGTATGTGTGCAAAAAGAAATTGGACAGACCAAGGGAGACAAACCCAGGAATCTGACTTTAAAAAGCCAAGCCAGGTTGCCTCCCTTTGTTTATAATGCTGTATCCCTAAATTATATGCAAGAGATTAACGTCTCATTCATTCTACTATATTTTCTTTTTCCTGTCTAAAAAACAACAAAAAACAAAATCGGTCTAGACTGAAATGAAAAATCAACCCTTCATCTGTAATTTCAAAAATATTGTATCCCCACATTGCCTGGAAATGTCCTTTCTTTGACATCTAAAGTGAAGCTCTCACCTTGTTTGAACACTTCTCTCATGACTTCCATGATTTCCTTTTCAGCCAAGTTTCCATGCAACATAGTTATTGTGGAACAGTTTCCATGCAACATAATTTTATTGTGGAACAGTTTCCACATATGATTTTAATGTGGAGCAGTTTCCATGCAACATGATTTTAATGTGGAGCAGTTTCCATGCAACATGATTTTTATTGTGGAACAGTTTCCATGCAACATGATTTTATTGTGGAACAGTTCCATGCAACGTGATTTTATTGTGGAATGGTATCCATGCAACATAATTTTATTGTGGAACAGTATCCATGCAACATGATTTTATTGTGGAAGTTTCCACACATGATTTTATTGTGGAACAGTATCCATGCAATATGATTTTATTGTGGAACAGTATCCATGCAACATGATTTTCTTGTGGAACAGTTTTCATGCAACATGTACAAATATCTCAAAGGCATTATCCGCCTTCCACATCCCCAGGGCATCTTCCAAACCTGCCTTCCACACTGCGTCAAGAAATTCCTTCCTGCTCACAAAAGCAGCCCTCCTCCCAAAGATATGGAACCTTACCGTCCTTTCTTTGACATCTAAAGTGAAGCTCTCACCTTGTTTGAACACTTCTCTCACGACTTCCATGATTTCCTTTTCAGCCAAGTTTCCATGCAACATATTTATTGTGGAACAGTTTCCATGCGACATAATTTTTATTGTGGAACAGTTTCCACATATGATTTTAATGTGGAGCAGTTTCCATGCAACATGATTTTAATGTGGAGCAGTATCCATGCAACATAATTTTATTGTGGAACAGTATCCATGCAACATGATTTTATTGTGGAACAGTATCCATGCAACATGATTTTTATTGGTGGAACAGTATTGTCCATGCAACATGATTTTTATTGTGGAACAGTATCCATGCAACATGATTTTATTGTGGAACAGTATCCATGCAACATGATTTTATTGTGGAACAGTATCCATGCAACATGATTTTTATTGTGGAACAGTATCCATGCAACATGATTTTTATTGTGGAACAGTTCCATGCAACATGATTTTTATTGTGGAACAGTATCCATGCAACATGATTTTATTGTGGAACAGTATCCATGCAACATGATTTTATTGTGGAACAGTATCCATGCAACATGATTTTATTGTGGAACAGTATCCATGCAACATGATTTTATTGTGGAACAGTATCCATGCAACATGATTTTATTGTGGAACAGTATCCATGCAACATGATTTTATTGTGGAACAGTATCCATGCAACATGATTTTATTGTGGAACAGTATCCATGCAACATGATTTTTTTGTGGAACAGTTCCATGCAACATGGTTTTATTATGGAATAGTATCCACCCTTAATATCCCTTGTATCCTGGCTTAAAAACCTAAAAGAAAAAAAGAAATGTGATTTTACCACAACCACTGAGGAGTATTATAATCTTCCCTTCAAAATTTCTGAGCTCAAAACTGCATTACAGACGTGTCATGACTTTTCCCCTGGACTGGACCAGGTACATTGTTAACTTTTAAAACATCTTCCAGAACTTGGTCCCGAAATTCTGTTGAAAGTCTACAACCATATATGGACATCAGAAATCTTTCCACCTTCCTGGAGAAAGGCTTTGGTTGTTCCTATTCCCAAACCCGGTAAGGATTTATCTAACTCTTCTAATTACTGCCCAATAGCTTTGACCAGCTGCGTCTGCAAAGTCATGGAGAAAATGATAAACGCTAGACTGATGTGGAAATTACAAACTGACGGTCTTCTAGCGAAAAGAGCAATGTGGCTTCCGCAAGTATCATTCCACTGTTGATCATCTAGTCCATTTGGAGTCAGCCATCCGTAATGCTTTTCTAAATAAACAGCATGTCGTTGCCATCTTTTTTTTTATGTGGAAAAGGCATATGATACTACATGGAAATATGGGATCCTTTCCGACCTTCATCAGCTTGGTTTTCGTGGTCATCTGCCTGTTTTCATTAAAAACTTCCTGGCAGAAAGAACGTTCCAAGTCCACGTTGGCACCACTCTATCAGACATCCATGAGTAGGAGATGGGTGTTCCTCAAGGCAGCATCTTGTTTCTTGCTTTATTTAGCATAAAAGTCAACGATATCGTAAAATCTGTTCGCCAAGGATCTGACAGCTCGCTGTTTGTTAATTGACTTTGGTCTTTATACCACTAGGAAAACATATGCAGGCATTCAACGCCAGCTGCAGCTGGGTGTAAATAAAATCCTGCAATAGGCAGATGACAATGGCTTCAAGTTCTCTTCAACCAAAACAAAGTCTATTCATTTTCACAATTTTCGTTGTTTTTATCCTCAACCCGAAATTTACATTGAAAAGACAAACATTCCAACCGTTACTGAAGCAAAGTTTCTTTTGAGTCACCTTTGATCAGAAATTACATTTTAGAGCACATATTCAGAATCTGAAAACTTCCTGCCTCAAAGCTATGAACATCCTCCGTGTGGTAGCGCACACGGATTGGGGCGCAAATAAGAAGACGCTTCTCCATCTATGCAGAGCGCTGATCCGATCCAAGTTAGATTATGGATGCATGATTTATGGCGCTGCAAGACCTTCATACCTGAAAGTGTTGGACCCAATTCACCATCAAGGTCTCTGTCTTTGTCTCAGTGCCTTCCGTACCACACCTGTATATAGTCTGTATGCTGAAGCATGCGAAGCATCTCTTACTCACCGCAGACTCAAGCTTTCCCTATACTAAACTACTATTTATAGCTGTACTCAGAACCAGAAAACCCGGCTTACGTCTGTGTGATGAATCCACCTTTCCAGAAGAAATATGAAGATAATCCTTCCAGTATTCCATCTCTGGGCATTCACATCCTTCCTCATCTGGAAGAGGCAGATATTGACGCTGGTGTCATATTTGATGAAACAAATTTTCTGATCAGCCACCCTGGACTCTGTGTACTCCAGACATCAGATTTGACCTCGCTACTCTGCGGGAAAATTCCACCAGCTCACTAGCCTATAAACAGATGTTTTTGGAGATGTGTTCCAAGAGTCCCAATCATCGAACAATTTTCACAGACGGCTCCAAATCCGACGAAGGTGTTGCTTCTGCTACGTTTATTCCATCATCGCGCCAAAGTTCTTAAAAGCACATTCCAACGGAAAGTTCTGTGTATACTGCCGAGCGGACTGCTCTTGTCATCGCTCTTAAGTTGATCGAGCAATCTGAGGATAAAAAGTTTCTAGTTTGCACCGACTCCCTTTCAGCTCTAGAGGCTGTAGCCGTAAACATTTTGAAACATCCGGAACTGACAACATTCTTCGAATTGTTTACGCTTCTGAAATCCAAAGGTTATGACGTCATCTTGGCATGGGTCCCTCGTCATGTGGGTATTCGAGGGAACGAGGAGGCGGATCGTCTGGCCAGGGATGCTGTAAGAGATCCTCCTGTGAGGGCGTATGTTCCATCCACCAACATGAGGTGTGGGGTTTCCACTTACATAAAAAATCTTGGGCAAGATGAATGGAACCTTGAACAGGATAACAAATTGTACAACATTTGTCCAGACCTTTTAAAAAGAATATCTTCCTTCGGCTGCTGGCGGCCGGAAGGAAGAAACAGTTTTATGTAGAAACAAAAAAATGATTTTGTTTTTACCTTGTTTTTATCACTTTTTAATACGTGGTAAGATGTAACGTGGTGACAGCCCTGACATGGCCTTTGTTGTCGACGAGCCTATAATTTTAATCTTAATCTTAATCTGAATGTTTTTTTAACAAAAGTATTTAAACAAAAAAAGTTTGATTTTGTTTTTACCTTGTGTTTTATCCCATTTTAATACATGGTAAGATTTAACGTGGTGACAGCCCTGACATGGCATTTGTTGTCGACGAGGCTATTATCTTAAATCTTAAGTTATTTTGGTCTGACACAGTTTAGCTTCAGTGGTGATTAAGTAATTTTAAGCACATTCAAGTATTGTGAACGTTTTGTACTATAACAGGGAGAGATAAAGAGAGAGAACGAGAGAGATTTGCTAATGCATGCACTGTTCAATATTTCTGTGATAATAGCAAGCAAGCAGTAACACTGTTGTTTTTTGGGTTCAGATTTGACCTCCCTTAATATCTCCTCCAAAATCGGAATGTGTCGGCTGAATGCAGCGAGGAGACCAGTGAAAACTGGAAAACGGACACATACGTATAGGAAAGTAGGGTATGTTGGGCCCCCTAAGAACTGCAGCCCCTATCTCGGCCACAAATTGTATTTCAATCTAGATTAAATGTTATTTGTAAACCTTACCATACGACCTTTATATGGCATAAATACAAAATGTCTTACCTTTTATTAAAAGACATTTAAAAAAATAAGCAATTTCTGAAAAAGCTCAAGTTAGACCACGTTGGGTTATTTGGGCCAGGGAGTTGTAAATATTGGGCCACTGGCCCATTTTAGCCAACATGCATGATTAATCATACGTAAGCAAAAAATCTGGTTTATTTTACATATAAGATGTATGAGTGTGTGTACAAGTGTGTGTGTTTAGGGGAAGGGGGTGCATGTGTCAATTTGTGTGTGTGTGTGTGCGCACGCGCGTGCGTGTGTGTGTATGTGGTAAGGAGAGACAGACAGCCAGACAAAGAATATGTGTATGTAAGTGCACATGCACGTGTCTGTAAGTGTGTGCATATCTATGTTTGTCTTCATCTGTAGGGCCTATGTGTGTGAATTTAATCAAATTGTGGTTAGCCAAATTCAAATACAGTCCATAAAACAGAACAAAACACAGAACATAAAGCTTCAAATGGTTTACTTTCATTGCAGTTCTTTGCAATGCACTGAAGGCCTTAACAAAATCATGAACTAATGTGTAATAACAACTGAGGAAATATTTATCTATTGCTTTTCAAATCACAATTAATCTTTATTATAAACTTACAAACACTAAAATGCAGAAAAAAGTTTTAACAGCTTGAGTCTAACTCGATAACATTTCGTTAATGGCACTCAAGGCTCCAACAAAGTTATAATCTGAACTTCAGAGTAAATGATTATCCTTAGTATTCAAAACATAATACAGGTCCTAACACATGCTGATTAACAGAACATAAACCTGCAGTTTTCTTGCTTTATTTACAGTCCTCCTAGGACACTAAGTCATAGCTGTTATAAGAATTACAATTAAGATAACCCAACGAGCAAAAATGTCCTGTTTTTGATCACAATTTAACCAAGAGAAATGGTCGACTTATGGCGATTATTTGCCCGCCAGGGGGCATAACGCTCGAGTGGGGCTTATCACGCTATATTCTTAGTTGGGCGTAGTGAGAGAGAGAGAGAGAGGGTTGGACTCCTCCCTCCCTCTCCCCCCCCCTCTCTCTCTCTCTCTCTCTCTCTCTCTCTCTCTCTCTCTCTTTATCCCCAACTAAGAATATATAGAGGACTAGCGCTTCGCGCGTCGACTCCGCCGCCTTACAGCTAAACACTCCCCTTCGCTGCTTCGACTCGGCGCTTCCGACTCCTCCCTCTTACAGCTAAACACTTTTGACTCCGCCCCCTTGCGCTTCGCGATGCTTCGACTCAGCGCTGCGCGGTTCGAGTTCTTGCGCTTCGCGCGCGGTTCGACTTCTTGCGCTTCGGGCTTCGACCCCTTGGCGGAGGTTTCCGAAAAGTAAGGACGGCATGACCTTCCGAGGGTGCCAAGGATGCTTGATACCAAATTTGGTGTCGATCGGTTGAGAACTGTGGCCGTGTATAAGGGACACACACACACACACAGACACACATACAGATTTCGAAAATATATATAAGATTAGCCCCACTCGAGCGTTATGCCACCTGGTGGGCAAAAGAGCCCGCTAAGTCGCTCATAAGAGGCTGTAACGCAGAGCATAAAACTTGTTTATTTTTTAATGCAACCTTTTTTATTTTTAATGTAACCCTTTTTAAGCTTAAATAGAATCAATTTCAAAATGTAAAAAAAATTCTTAAAATTATTATTTGTTTAAACCTTTAAAAAACAGACAAACGAAATAAATTAATGGACTCAAGGCCTAAATAGAATCAATTTCAAAATGTGATTAAAAAAAATTAAAAAATTAAAAAATTATACTTTGTTTAAACCTAAGAAAAACAAACGAAATAATCATAGGAAACCAAAAAGAAAACAATCAAAGCGATTCAATTATTGAAATGATTGGATGCCTTTTCACGAGTTTGAGAATCTGGGAATTTGGGAATTTAGTCTTGACAAAGTTCACAGATGAAGGACCCACCTGAGGGTACAACTGCACAGGCAGCGTGAGCCCATCTTTTGCAAGCTTGACACTATACTATGTCTTCTGCGTGATATTCCCCACACAAAGAACAGGCCCAATCCGCAGCATCTGGACAGGCAGCTTTTTTGCAGCGTGTGCCCTTGGACGTCTTGGCTCTACGTGATTTGGGCGCTGTGAGGGGTGCTTTCTTTGTAGCTTTTTTTTGTAGAGTTGGCTCTGTTGGACTTTTGTGCAGCCAAGAGGTTTTTATATGGACTTGAGGTCAATATTTCTGGGCGTGAGCATCGCTTCATCAAAGTGGGTGTTTTTCGAGGCAGAGGTGAAATGTCTTCGAGTGAAACACGTTTTCTTATTGAGGGTCGTTCAGATGACGATTGTAGACATTGATCACTTGCTGGCTGGGTTTAAGTTGATCCTGGTAGGCTTAATTGAGCCAGTGGCCCAACTTAGCCCCACAAGGGGAGCTCATTTTAGGCAACGAAAAATCCTCTACCATAACAACACAGCACACTAGAACTCCAGTTTTCGTTTCAAAAGTGTTCACAGTGATGTTAGAACGTGTTTAAAAAGAAAGTAAGTAATTCCTTTGTATATTTTAGTTGTACTCCTTGAAGAAACAGCACCCTAGAGTTACAGAAGTAGGTTAACAATATTTCAAACGCTTTCCTGCGAGCAGCCATGATTTTTTAGAAGGGGAGGTTAAGCATGCTGACAATGTTACAGACAAGAGATCGAAACTTTTCACCGCATACTTTTCTCAAACTAGCGTCGGCCCAACTTACCTCGTAACCCAACATACCCTACTTTCCCTTACCATTGTGGCCATATGGCCTGGGAACGCAGAAGAAGAAGAAAGCCTTCTTTACCAAACATTTTGACGATTTCCGTCACAGTGATGGGTAGTGATAGTGGAAGAAGTCCAGAATAAACTAGGCTCTTAGCTATGCCAAGAATGGATTTGGGAATGTTTCTTCAACATCGCTGTTATTTGATGTTGCTGTGTGATTATTCATTGTTCGAATTGATTGATCCTCAATGTAGCAAAACAAATTTGTTTGCTGTCCCATCTTCTACAGTGGCGTTGCTCTCACATCGCTCATCCCGAATCCCAACTCGCAGCCACACCTCCGCTTGTTCAAGTCGCAGAATCCAAGGCCAGCAGTCCAAGGGGAGCGAATCTATGTTAGGCCGTCAGGAGGCAACCAACCGAGGAGATATTGCGCTGCTGCTAAGGCACTTCGGTGGGCAGTGTAGCATGTAGCAAATCTTCATTAAAGTCAGTGTGCTCTAAGCATAGTTATATAGATAATGTATCTTAGTATGTGAAGAGAAAGAGGGAGAGGGCTCACAGCAGCACGCCTTAAAGAAGTGGTTTGGCCTTAACGTTGGTTTCCCAACCAATCTCTTCCTCACTCCCAATCTGCAAATACTTTGTACTGAAAACTATATTTTTAGATGCAAGATCATGTTTCGTTTATCTGTTGCCAGTGGTTTATGAAGTAAAGGTAGCATTTTGTTTTTAAATTATAAAAAGGATACGACTTTGCTGGTTTAAGTTAGTCACTGTGTAAGAACACCAATGATTAACAGAATAACGCGTGGTCATGTAGAACAGTTGCTGCAGTCAGAGTTCTTATCTATCCCACACTGGTCGAGCCTAAAGGTCTTGGTGGTCTTGAACTCATGCAGTACGTTGCTTCTTGACTAATCTTTTATCTCAACGGTGCTTTGTTACAGAATTAAAACACTTAGAATGTCGAGTGCGTCAGTTCTATTGTTAGATGTACCATAGCATAACATGTAATTGTCCTTTGCCGATCTACGATCACAAAGGATTTTGCATTCGTTTGTGTGTGCTTCTTTTTTAATTTTTAAATCAAATATATGCTTCTCCCATTTTGTTCTGTCAAAATAAATGTCGGGAGAAAGACAAGAGAAGTTCAGGTATGTTGCGTGTGGTTAAAGAACACAGATGTTCATGTATTTAGTTATGCAATGTGTGGTTAAAAAAAAGACAGGTTCATGTATTTAATTGTGTGTGATTGAAGAAAAAGAGGTCCGTGTATTTAGTGATGCTGGGCATTATTAAAGACAGAGAGGTCCATGTATTTATGTTGTGCATGATTTAAAGAGGGGAAAAGCATTGTTGGGATTAAGTAGGCACAAAAACAGCAGCAACAACACGTTCACCCCATACATACTGGCACTACAAGCAGACCAACAACACCCCTCTCTGTAAACAACAAAGATAAACACAATTTAATTTTAAAAAGCAAAGAAAACCAAACAAAACACCCTGGTTTTGAAGGACAAGAAAGCACTACAATAAACAAGGATTGGGTGATGGTGTGTGTTTTAAAACAACAAAATCAATTGGCTTCTGCTTGTCACTCAACTTTTTTAAACGCTGAGCGCAGAACGTGTCATTAAATTCAAGTCATAACAGGCACACAAAGTACAAACACACACACACACCTCTCTCTCTCTCTCTCTCTCTCTCTCTCTCTCTCTCTCTCTCTCTCTCTCTCTGTATGCATATGCGCGAATACACAACAATCTAAAGACTCGAATAACAATGTTTTGGTCAATCATTAGAAACAAAAAGAACTTAAACTGTAGATGTGATCGTTTATGCTCATTCGCAATCTTACCAATTTCCTATATTATTGAATATAAATAAATGCGGTTGGATAAACTTGCTGACAATGTTCATAACGGTTGAACTTTACACAAAATATTGTCCATACCAAAAGCGTACCACGAAGATTCTTTGATAAAGCATAACAAGGATCAAAATATGCTATCTTGACATATTGTTGATCAAGAGTACAATATTTGGTGATTAATAAAGATTGGATGGACTGCAATAAATCTTACACAGCATAGTTACATAAATTATGTTGCTGACATCCAACTTGACATTAGATGTCGCGAACAGTGAGCAATATTCAACAGTGTCTGGCTACATCAACTGAAGAAAATCGTCAGCGCAGTTTGTATCACATTGTCAGTTGTTAACATTGAAAAGCGTGAGAGAGAAAATGTCAATAATTCCCCAATTAATGGAAATCTAATACCCCCGTAAATTGTAGTTTTACACAAAATTGACGTGGGTCCCCCTTTTTTTATATTTACAGGAGAATGTTCATATATTAATGTATACGAATCGTGGCCATGACTGGCTCATCACTTGCAAACCTTTGTCGAATGATAACATCGCACTTGTCTGCTTGATAATGAGCAGGGATGGAACGATATTGCAACACGTATTTCTGTTTTAACCAGAACGTTCAATAGTTGTCTCTTCCTCGCAGAGGCATAACAGTTGTTCAGATTGCATACTTATCTGAAAGTCAGCTTAGCCTTAGGGCAACATAAACCGCCGTCACAGCGAGCAGAGGCAGCTGCTCATCCCTTGGGGTAGGTGAGACAGTCGCTGGTTTCTGAGCACTCGTGGTTGGCCTGCCCCTGTCCCTGCGCCTGCTCCTGCCCCTGCCCCTGGGGGCCTTCAGACCTGTTGTAGACGAACAGGTCCACGTCGATGTCGGGCACGCCGTCACAGTCGTAGCGGGTGTCGATGACGCCTTGCCTCGACTCGGAGGACTTCTTCCTCAGCATCACCCGCCGGGCACGCTCCTTCAGCCTCGGCAGCCAGTCGTCGGGGCGGTTGTCGGAGCCGCTGCTGTCAGAATTCGTTCGGCTCGCGTGGGAGGGAGGGTTGTCAGCCGTGTGCTGATGGTTGTTGTTGTGGGTGGTGGGGTTGGTGGTGGTGGAGGAGGTGGTGGTTGGGCCCTGGTGGGTTTTGCCGCCATGGAAGGACGGCTTGCGGAAGGAGGAGAGGGCGAAGGAGCGGGTCAGGGCCATGCTGTCTCGCCGCAGATTCCTCCTGCGCTTCCACAGGCGGCGGATCTCGGTATGGACCTGTCGGAAACCAAATCAAAGTGAATTTTAGTATTGGATTTGAGTCATGTTACCTCTTAATTTCTCGCGAAACTTTCCAAACGACACTCACAGCTTTATAGCATACACAGTGACATGGAATAAAGCACAATGAAAGAATCAAAATGCAGGCCTGTGTTCATTAGGCCTGCACGCTTGTTCTGTCGCTACTTAATGTGAAATGCTTTTTCATGCGATGGTCACGGCCGGGGTTCGTTTCCCCGTCTGGGAAATATTTGGTGGTCCGCAGTGGTCCGAGGGTTATCGTACAAGGTCAGGTCAGGTCAGGTCAGGTAGATAAAGACGACTAGGCCTCGCGGCCTCTCAAGCGTCTTTTCTTTTTTTTTTTCCCCTTTTCCTCTTTTTTTGGGGGGTTGGCACAGCTGTGACGGTTTTGGTAGACTATTCGTCATACTGGTACTTTAATTTACCAAGGTTTGGGTCTTTGTCCAGGAGGTTTTTGAATTTGTTAGTATCAGGTGCAAGTTTTGTCTGAGCAGGAAGTGTGTTCCAATAGTTAGTCACTCTGTTACTGAAAAAGTGTCTCCTGATGTTAGTTCTACTATACTGTGTTAGTATTTTTAATTCATGATTTCTAGTCTTGGAAAAATTTGAAATCTGAAACAAACTTTTGTTAGTATTGTCAGGACCATTAAGAATTTTATATACATTAATTAGGTCACCACGAATTCTTCTGTATTTCAAGGATGGTAGATCAAGTTTGTGTAGCCTTTCACTATAATCCGAATTCTTAAGAACTTTTATTAATTTAGTAGCTCTCCTCTGTACACGCTCAATTGAAACTGATTGTCGTTTAAGATATGGATTCCAAATTTGGTTCCCATACTCCAGATGTGGTCTAACCAAACTTTTATATAGATTAATGAACACATTATTATTTAGTCCTGTAAAAGTTCTCCTGATCAACCCTAACATTCTATTAGCTTTATTTACAGCTGTTGTAATATGTCTATCAAATTTCAATTTAGAATCAAATATAACTCCCAAGTCTTTTTCTTCTACACAAGTATGTAATACATGTTTATCTGTGCCGTGAGATATTTCATATTCTCTTAGTGGATTATTCAACCCTAAATGCATTATTTTACACTTACAAACCGCAGAGATGCGTACCTACCCTCACGGGTGGGTTCGTTCCTAACACCTCTCCACACTGTGACTAACTTTACTTTCAACAATGTGGTGGTACCATAGCCGATGAGGTTTAACCGAGGCGTGGTTACCGCTACACCTATATATTGTTAACAACTCGGGACTTTACTGGTGTTGCAATGCCTCCGGGCATTGCAGCCAGTATTGTTCCCACCATCTTTGTATTTACAAATGTCCCATATGTGTCTATGACCGAGAGGACATAAAACATCATTTTCATCATGCGATGGTCAGTGTCCTTGTATTTATTATTTTTGAAAGGGAGGGGGTGGGGTGGTCGTCGACCAGCGAGTTGCTGTACAATTTCGCTCTTCACCAGAAGTTGTTGGTTTTTCAATACGTTGATCATGCGGAAAATGTTGGGGTAATGTGGCCCCACAAGTGATTGAAAGGCAAGATGAATGCCTTTGAGTTTATTGTTTGTTCTTGATACAAGTTTTAAAGAACCTGGAGACACCTATACATATAATTCATGTGATGGCCATAACGCTTGTCGCTGCAGGGAATTGTCACATGATAACCACCGGGGATTGTTACATGAGAACCACCGGGAATTGTCATGATAACTACCGGGAATTGTCACATGATAACTACCGGACATTGTCACATGATAACCACCAGGAATTGTTACAGGGAGTTGTCGGTAACAGGGAATTGTGTGCAGGGAATAGTCTAGCAGGGGGCAAATGTGCCTAGCAAGGAATGGTGTTGAAGAGAATGGTTGTAGAACCGTCTATTCACGAGTTTTATAGTAACAAAATACAAGCGTTGAGAAGCAAATATAAAAAAAAACCACCCATAGAAACTTTAATGTAGAAGTAAAACAAAATCATCAAAATACAAGCTCCAGGGAACGAATTTCTCATTAGTAATAGTATATTTAAATAAAGTAGTCGGTGAAAGGAAATGATCAAACAGAAGCTTAAGAGATTGAGTGGCAGGAAGTACCTACCTCTTCATTGAGGAAGCAGAAGAGCATGGCCAATATAAAACCCTGCAAGAAAAATACAATACCTTAGTTAAACGAGCCCATCACACACTCAACAACAACAGGCCACAAAAGTCAAAACACAATACCATAGTTAAACAAGCCCATCACGCACTCAACGACAACAGTCCACAAAAGCCAAAGCAATACCTTAGTTAAACGAGCTCATAACGCACTCAATGACAACAGTCCACAAAAGCCAAAATAATACCTTAGTTAAACGAGCTCATAACGCACTCAACGACAACAGTCCACAAAAGCCAAAACAATACCTTAGTTAAACGAGCTCATAACGCACTCAATGACAACAGTCCACAAAAGCCAAAACAATACCTTAGTTAAACGAGCTCATAACGCACTCAACGACAACAGTCCACAAAAGCCAAAGCACAATACCTTGGTTAAACAAGCCAATCACACACTGAATGACAACAGTCCACAAAAGCCAAAGCACAATACCTTAGTTAAACGAGCTCATAACGCACTCAATGACAACAGTCCACAAAAGCCAAAACAATACCTTGGTTAAACAAGCCAATCACACACTGAATGACAACAGTCCACAAAAGCCAAAGCACAATACCTTAGTTAAACGAGCTCATCACGCACTCAACAACAGTCCACAAAAGCCAATACAATACCTTGGTTAAACAAGCCAATCACACACTGAATGACAACAGTCCACAAAAGCCAAAGCACAATACCTTAGTTAAACGAGCTCATCACGCACTCAACAACAGTCCACAAAAGCCAAAACAATACCTTGGTTAAACAAGCCAATCACACACTGAATGACAACAACAGTCTACAAAAGCCAAAACACAATACCTTAGTTAAACGAGCCCATCACGCACTCCACGACAACAACAACAGTCCACAGTCCACAAAAGCCAATCAATTTAAACAAGCAAACGAATGCGCTTTCCATTCAAATGAACCACTTGCGTTCCATTTTAATAATTAATCAGAAAGTTTCACAATGCTAAAGAATTGCCATAGCCCTATATCACAGGGTGCCTGTGTGCCTCTGCAACCGGATAACAATGGAGTGTGTGTGTGTGTGTGAAAGAGAGATTTGTTGACAGGTCACAAGGTGTTCCCTTGAAATCCTAGGTGTGTGTGATAAAGCCAAGCCCTGCCGGTGAACAAGGCCTATGTTCAGTTCACCTGGAAGGAGTTGTAGGCCAGCTCGATGTAGAGGTGTGTGATGTCCAGGCGGGAGAAACTCATGGGGAACACCACGTAAATGATGATGTGCATCACCCCGAACAGCGGCACCAGTACCAGGATGAACTTGGCCAGCTGCCTGTCACCACACACAACACGCACGTCTGTCACAGGGCCCACTTACCATAGGGAAGAGAGTGTGGCAAAGCGTTGGGGTACAGGGGAGGCAAGGATGATGCGGGATTCAATGGTGAGCGCATCCATCTCCCCAATTTTGCTTCTAAATTGAAATTCTGTGTTGTAAAAGTTCATGGATAAGAGAAAATTG
Organism: Phymorhynchus buccinoides; assembly: GCA_017654935.2. Taxonomy (NCBI): domain Eukaryota; kingdom Metazoa; phylum Mollusca; class Gastropoda; order Neogastropoda; family Raphitomidae; genus Phymorhynchus; species Phymorhynchus buccinoides. The sequence goes on along the minus strand of CM065686.1, from coordinate 12,636,665 downwards.
AACATTTGGGCCTGTATTCTCATTGAAATAATATGAGACTTCTCAACATGTCTTTTTTGAATATCTTAGAAGTCCTTCTAAAGTAGTAGGATTTAATTGGACTTTAGAAGGACTTCTAAGATGCCATGATGATAAATAAGTCTCATACTATCTCAACGTGACTACAGGCCCTGGGACGGTATTCACGTTGAGATAGCATGAGACTTAGCATGATGCTAACTTAGAAGCTCTTCCAATGTCCCATAGGATTTAATAGGACTTTTGGAAGAACTTCTAAGTTAGCATGATGCTAAGTCTCATGCTATCTCAACGTGAATACAGGCCCTGGACAATAAAATGGATTTGATTAGACTCCGATTTTTGTGTGCTGCATCTGCAGCTTTGTGTCCTTGCTCCTCTGACTCGTATCCTGCAGGCATTTCTTTCTGTGATTTCTATTTTCAACCCCCCCACCCTCTTCTGTATCCTTTATTTTGTCTGACCCACCCTCTGCCTGAAACAAAAATAAAGTACACACAAAAATGAAGAAAAAAATTCCATAGGGTCTCTCTCTCTCTCTCTCTCTCTCTCTCTCTCTCTCTCTCTCTGTGATGGATCATGGGTGATACTCTTTGAGTTTTACACTGATTTCAGTATTTTTCATTTTACCAGAAACTGAACTTCTGTTTTTTTAATTCATCCCAAAAAGAAAAACGAGAAGAAAATGTGCCACCCACCCCTGCATTTCTCGGTTAATTCTATTTTTCCGTTTTTGCCTTTCTTACCATACATAAAGCTGTATTTTAGGAACATATTGAGCTAATAACCTTTTTGGAATACTAACCCTAACCCTAGCCCTAAACCTAACCCTACCCCCCACTATGTACTGCAGTACACCGCGATTTGTCACAGTTGTGGTTCGTTGCGTTTTTCCGTCTTATAGGGTGGGGGGTAGGATTAGGGTTAGGGTTAGTATTCGAAAAAGGTTATTAGCTAAAAATGTTCCTAAAATACAGCTTTATGTATGGTAAGAAAGGCAATAACGGAAAAATAGAATTCACCGAGATAGGTAGGGGGGGTGGCACATCTTGACCTTTACCGAAAATTTGACCACAAGCGATTAGGGGTGTTTTGAACTTGGTTGTTATATCCTGGAAGTTTACAAAGGCAATGTAATACGTTTTCAAGGCTTATCAGACTCAAAACTGTTTGCCCCCCTGAATCGTCCGACAGGGCTCTGCCCCTATACCCTGCTGGGGCCATGGGTCCCTGGATCCCTGCCTTTTAGTTTTGTTCATTTTGGGGAGTAGCACCCATGGTGTGTGTGTGTGAAAAGAATAAGAAGTCATCAGTCTGACCTGTACTGCTGCTGTCGGCTGGTGTGCCTCTCCGAGGACCGTAACCGGGACACTAGCACTCGCAGAATATTGAGGAAAAACACAAAGTTGATCTGAAACGCAACGTGTAGTCATGAAACGCTTCATCAGTGACCTTGTCGTTAAATATTAACCATAATTATGTGACCGTAATGAAACCAATTGCAAGTTTACAACTCTGAACTGCTGGCTTTATTTTAAACTCGTGTAAAACAAAGAACAAAAAAATATAGTGCAAGAAAGACGAAGAATGAAAAATGGTGTTTTACGTCCTCACGGTCTGGAACAGACACATTATGGGACATTTGTAGATACAAAGATGGTGGGAACAATACTGGAGGCAGTGCAACTCCAGTAAAGTCCCGATTTTTTAATAATACAGATACGTGTAGCGGTAACCACGCCTCGGTTAAACCTCATCGGCTATGTTACCGCCACAATGTTATGTATAATGCAAGAAAGACTACTGTGATCTTTATTATTGGCATTACTGCTTTCAATGCTCAGGTTATCCCATGCTAGCATATGTGCATTTATGCTTGATTATGCATTCTTGTTTTGATTGTTGGTCTGCTTATATTATTTTTCCTTCTGAATATTTGATTTAGTCAGTTCTTGTCTTTTTTCTTTTATCTTTTTGTATGTGTGCGTTCTGTCCTTTTCATATTTCATTATAAAATGTGTTGGGAAAAAAAGTTAAATAAAAAAAGAAGAAGAAATAAATGCAAAAAAGCTTAGATAATGTATTTTCTTTCGTGCAAAAAATAATCACGTTCTGTTTTAAAACAATAAGCATCAACGTGAAATTAGAACATTCCTAAAGACTCAGCGTAGCACAAAGTGCCACTACAAAGTAAGACCTTAATGTCAGTTTTGTAACATTTTATCTTGTGAAAACTTGAAGTACCCATTCGAAAAAGAAACTCGTAAGCATCCACATACAAAACATTTTCCGAAAGAAAGTAAGTTACTAAATGGATGATTTTATTTAATATAACTATCTATTCTATCTATATACTTACCGTTTCACTACGAATGAGTTATCTCTTCCAATTTGGAGCTAATGCCAATTACCAAAGACCAAAAAAGTCTTAGTCTTCACAAGACTAACTTACTTCCCTTGGTCTGGTTTAGCAATACCACTGAGCTGCTGTGGATCCCCTTCCTGACGTCACTTCCGGGGAGCCAACTTTGAATCATGATAAATTTTTTGACTAATCGACTCGCAACGATGTTTTCGTCGGAGGGAGGTGGGTGGGAATCTTTGATCGTAGTGAAACGGTAAGTATATAGATAGAATAGATAGTTATATTAAATAAAATCATCCAATCTATTCTATCATGTTACCGTTTCACTACGAATGAGTTGTTTCCCAACGAGGAGGTGGGTAAGAAAAAACATTGTTGAATTTTTAACTTTCCAACAAAGAGCAAACATTTCATACCCATAATATCCAAAAAGCGGGATTACCCAGGGTATCCCCGTGATAGCACCGGAAGCATCCGTATGAACATATAATTTCATTCCCCCAACAGGCATATACATATATATGCATCCCAATAAACAATAACAACATAAATTACCGTTAGACCAAGGAGACAGGGGTCTGTGCCAGCACCAGCTTCCTGATGCCGTAGGTATCATCTTGTCTCCTGGCGGAGAAATGTCGTAGATAGAAGTTCAAGAACGTGGTCTCTGACTTCCAGTAGGCGGCCTCCAAGACGCTGGATAAGGCCACACCCTTGATCATGGCCAAGGAGGAGCTGATAGCCCGAATTTCATGGGCTCTCAGGGGGTTTTGGGGCAAGGATTTGTCAGCGTTTGAGTATGCTAATTTTATAGCATCTATCAGCCACCTAGAAATGGTGGATTTCGAAATGTCTTTCATGTATTTGTCATTCAGTGAAACGAACAGGCGTCGTTTGTGCCCTCGGAACTGAGAAGTTCTCTTCAAGTATAACCGAAGGGCTCTAACTGGACATAGGAATCTGTCGGTGTCATCAGGAGCTAGAATGGTGCAAAGACTCTGAACTGTCACTGAAGGAGAGGACGCCTGAGCGGACTGGTTCTTAGCGCGAAACTCCGGAAGGAAAGACAGTGTCATGGATTGATCCGAAGAATTGAACTCAATATCCGAACCTAGACCGCTAAGAGCATGGACGCCACTAACCCGCCTAGCCGTAGCTAAAGACAATAGAAAAACTGTCTTGTATGTCAACAACTTGAAAGACAACGATGCTAAAGGTTCACATTGATCCCGAAGAAAGGACAGAACAACGAACAAATCCCACTGAGGAAGGCGAACGCCCGAGGACACAGACTTGTTGCGGACTGCATCAATCAGATGTGAAAGTTCAATAGCTAAGGAAAAAGAAGGATTTCTCTTGCCCGTAGCTACCGTTATAGTATGCACAACAGAAGCCTTGTATCCATTTAACGTCTGAGCGGATAAGCCGCGGTTCTGGTGGAGGTGAGCCAAAAACTGAGTAAACTCCGGACCGGAAGGATCTAACGGAGAAATGCCATGGGACAAACAGAAACCATACCATGAGGCCCACCGTATGTCATATAGTTTGTTAGTACTCTGTCGTCTCGCCTTGAGTACTAAGTCCACAGTTTGTTCTGAGAGTCCGCGTGCTCGCAGGCCTGACCGCATAGTAGCCATGCGGTCAGCTGAAACAGTTGGGGGTTGGCGTGGCCGACTCCCGTGCGTGGCTGAAGCAGAGTGTCTTTTGTGAGACGAAGAGGGACGCTTGGAACGTGTGAGAGGCTGGTGAGCTCCGGGAACCAAGGGCTGGTCTCCCAGAATGGGGCGATGATGATCAGCCGGGGTAGATCGCGGCTGTATTTCTCGAGTACCTTGGGTAGGAGAGACGTTGGAGGGTATGCATACGCCGACATTCCTGTCCAGGGCATCGAGAAGGCGTTGCGCGCTAGTGCCTGAGGGTCCCTCATAGGTGATACGTAGACCGGCAGCCTGCAGTTGAACCTCGTGGCGAACAGGTCCACGTGCGGTTTCCCCCAGAGGGACCACAGTGGGAGGAGAGACTGATGTGCAATAGTCCATTCCGTGGGTAGGATCTGGCCCTTTCTGCTGAGCTGGTCCGCTAAAACGTTCAGTTTCAATAGCGGACCTTATTCCATCAGCCCGAGTAGACGGAGTAACTGGCGGGCAGAAGCTGAGGTTTTCTGTTTGAGGGCAGTGACCGACTCCACGAGGGCTAGAATCCTGCTGTCTGATGGCCGAACGGTGAATTGGACGGTGTTGAAAGACATGCCCAGGTAGTTGAAAGAGGTTGATGGAGTCAGATCCGATTTGATGTCGTGGATACGAAACCCCAGAGAAGCGGACAGTTGAACCAGGGTTTCCGTTTGACTCAAGCAGAGTGCGCGAGAGGACGCCAGTAGAAGCCAGTCGTCCAGGTAGACGCGAAGGCGGATGGATTGTGACCTGGCAATCCGCACAAGTTCCTTGGTGACTCGTAAAAATCCAAGGGGCTGGCGACAGGCCGAAGGGCAGGGCCACAAACTGGAACGTCTGTTGCCTCCAGACAAAGCGAAGGAACTTCTGCCGCGACGGGTGAATGCCCACATGGAAATATGCGTCGCGCAGGTCGATGGATGTAGCCCAATCGTTCTGAAGAATGGACAGACGGATGGAAGCGGCTGTCTCCATCTTGAACTTGTCCGTACGGATGTACTTGTTCAGAGGGGAAAGGTCCAAGACAGGGCGAAACTCTCCGTTCTTTTTGGGGACTACAAACAGGCGAGAGTAGAACCCCGAGTCCACCGGGGCCACTGGAATGATGGCTCCCTTCTGCTGTAGAGAGGCGACTTCTTTGTCGAGAGCTTCGAATTTTGCCCGGTCTTGGGGTGCTGGGAAGGAGATTGGGTGAGAGGACAGGGGAGGTTCCTGAGTAAACTGGAACCTGTAGCCTGCCCGCACGACCTGAAGGATCCAAGTATTTTCGACCAAACGTTCCCATGAAGGAAGGCATTCCCACAGAGAACCAACGCTTGTATCGGCCGAAAAACCTGGACCCTCCAAAGATCGAGCGGGCTTTAATGAAAAGGCTGTTTCCGCCCCGAGAACGCAGTACGGCTGAATCGGGGCGGACCCGAAGCAGCCGATCCACGTCCTGAGAACGAGGAACCACGGGCTGAAGAGGGGGGAGTGGGCTGGAAAGCGGGACGGTGGCGCTGACCTGAAGACTGGTTGTAGGGGAAGCGAGAAACACGACCCCTAGAAGACATCATCCTGGAGGGAGTGTGACTGGCTGGCTTGAACTCTGTGCGCGCTTGCTTAGGTTGAGGAGCGGCAAAACTCTGACTCGCAGCCTTACGAGCCCACATCATGAGCTGTTCTTGAGAGAGATCGTTCCTCCGTTTCTTGGAGCCTTCCAGAACGTCCTTGACCGTGTTCGGGTGGAAGGTGGCGGAAGGATGGGACGGGCAGGAACGTAGCGTGGAGCGTTCTTCGAGGTCCAGTCGGAGTTTACAAGCCCGGACCACAGAGTCTCTGTAAGTAGCAGCCAGTTGAACCTTGGTGCTAGAAGCCACTGACGAAATCGAGTTCACTGCTTTGTTGAGCGAAGCCAAACAAACACCCAATGCACGTTCATCTATGGACTCAAGCAGGCTAAAATCTTCTGGTTTAGCCGTTGTGGTGGAGCCCACTATCTGGGACAGAGTCTGCAGCATGGAGGTAGCGAGAGAAGCGGCTCGGAGAACAGCGTAAGACGATCTTTCCAAGTTGTTAAACGAGGACTGTGAGAAAGAGACCGTCGATTGTCCTCTCTGTGGCCTAAAATCCAGAGATTGTTTCTCTTGAGGAGACACACTCGAGTGCGAAGGCACAGGCACAAAGGTACTGGATAGCTGAAACGGGGGGAAGAAGTCTTTCTTCAGGAATGTCCCCGCACGAGAAGGAATTGGGTCCGGTTGACGTGGAGGGGGACCGTCGTCCTCCTCGGTCAGAATCTGAGGCTGAGTCCAGAGAATAGAGTCAGCACGTCGAAGCTCTTGGCGAATAAACGGCGAAGTGTGAAGAGCAAGTCTTGCTTCTTTCGGAGCCTGTAATTCTCCGAAAAACTGTGGCTGTTCCTTGCTGGAATTCGACTCAGAAAGAGGCATCGGTTTGATGTCCTGACAGTATGGATGGAGAATATCCAAGTATCCTTGATAGTTCCCGGTAGAAGGAACTGGCTCCACTTGTACAGGGGGCTCAGAACAGAAGCTGCCCTGCTCCACCCGTGAGAAACGATCAACGTCCTGATCTGTTTCGTCACCAGGGTGTTGATGATCGGAAAATCTCTCACGCATGACCCGACGAACTTCGTCTCTCACTGCTGAGTCAAATTCGCTGTCATCCTCGGAGTAAGGCGGAAGAAAATCATCTTCGACAGGTGAAACATGTAGACCCAGGCCAGAGTTCCTAGAGGGAAGCCCATGCGGAGTTTCATCCGTTGAAAATCTCTCTGTAGCAGAGACTGTTCTGCGCCGTGACAGCATAGTTCGTTCTGACGGGTCAACGGACGTTGTCCGTATGCGGTCCGTGCCGACAGTGCCCACGGGCACGGTGCTACCGGTACGGGTAGCAGTTTCTAGTGTCACGTGACCGTGTTTCATTGGTTCACGGATGACGGAGCCGTTATCTGCCTCGCCCCACGGGCGGCCGGAGTCCCCATGACGGGTACCGGTTTGGGACCGCACATGACCGGACTTCTTCCAGCCCCGCGCCATGCTGCCGGACAATCCGGGCGGACTTACAGGTCTAGAGTTACGAATTTGCCAGTTTCTGGGAGAATCCATCCGTGGAATCACACACTCACGTGAACGGGAGTCGTAGACCGGTACCGGTCCGTCCGTGTCCGTTCCCGACGGTCAGAGAAGTGTCCGTCGAGATTTTCATCCATTGAGAAGATCGGTATGCCGGTCTTCCTCTCCAAACTGGCCAGTTGGTCCGTCGAGTAAGAGGTTGAAACAGCCGTTTCAAATCCGTCGAAACTTCGAGAATGGTAAGGCACTCTGTCTCTGAGGTTCTCATCCGCCAAACTTGGCGGTTCATCCAATGGTACTGAGTCACAGTCAAGTTTTGTATTTGTCCTAGTCGTGGTGGGCCTCATTGAACCACCTGACATCGAAACCAAAGAAGAGGACGGGACCAAAACTAAACCCTTGTTCTGTAATTCTGCCAGCATATCGGAGACTAAAGTAGAGGAATCTACTAAAGAAATGACATGTTCCGTCTGCTCCACAGACGGCTCCGACACAGCAGAAGTACTAGAAGAAGAATGAGTGGGAAGGAGGGGGGGGGGGGGGGGCACTTTCTTCTTCGAAGACGAAGAAGAAGAAGACGACCTAGACTTAGAACTGGACTCTTTCTTCGAACTAGAACTAGAACTAGGGGTAGGGGTAGAAAGGAACTTCCCTTTCTCATCCCTAGACTGCTTAGACGACGACGACGAAGTAGAAGCAGAAGGCACAGAAGTGACACCGATGTCCGACATGTTAACAACGAGGGCACAAAACCGGTGTCAAACAACAATCAAATAATTTCACTTTAACCAAAATTCGATCCCAAAAATCAAATTAAAATTATACACTGACAATACCTGTTACCCAAGGGGCAAAAGGGAACACAAAGAAGGTAGAATGGCAAGGAAAATAGCTTGAAAATGAATTAAATTTGCAGAGCAAAAAAGAACATGGCAGCTCCAATTGGAAAAAATTTATTATGATTCAAAGTTGGCTCCCCGGAAGTGACGTCAGGAAGGGGATCCACAGCAGCTCAGTGGTATTGCTAAACCAGACCAAGGGAAGTAAGTTAGTCTTGTGAAGACTAAGACTTTTTTGGTCTTTGGTAATTGGCATTAGCTCCAAATTGGAAGAGATAACTCATTCGTAGTGAAACAGTAACATGATAGAATAGATTACTGTTTCTTGGGTAAGTAGACTGATATATTTATTTGATAATTGGTTGTTTTGCTAGGGCTTTGACATTTCTGATTGAAATTCGAATATATCTATTTTTTTAGTTTAATAATCATCTACTGTTTTGGAGGAGGAAAAAATCTAATTAAGAAACGACAAGAAATGATGATTATGTGAGGTATGAATCTGTCAGAAAAAAAAATCTACTCAAAACCCTCCTTTCCGATTTTTTCCCCAATTCCGCGTGCAATGGTGAAAAACAAGCGAAATTTAACTGGACGAGGGTAATGAGATTTATAAGCACATTTTATTAAGAAGATTTCTATAGTGCATACCTTTAAGCTCTATGCGCTTATTCAATAACGCTTATCTCCTTCCAGTCAGAGAAAATGAATGTAAACTAGAACAATAAAATCATGCACATAGGGGAAGACGGGGTAAAAAGCGCATGGGCGGGTAAGAAGCCCACCCCAATTATTTCATGGAATAAAGAAAATTTCAGTCAAATTTGCCCATGAGACGAATGCTAGACATTAACGCTCGCCTCATGGGCAAAATGAGACTGAAATTTGCTTCATTTCATGAGATAATTGGGGTGGGCTTCTTACCTGCCCATGCGCTTTTTACCCCGTCTTCCCCTACATATAATCCATAAATAGAGAGAGAGAGAGAGAGAGGAACACCGTTCTTTCACTTACAATGACGGTGGCCATCATGGGTCCGTTCAATATCCAGAACAGGTTGGGTTTTGTCAGAGAGAGAGAGACAGAGAGGGGGGAGAGAGACAGAGAGGGGGGAGAGAGAGAGAGGGGGGAACACCGTTCTTTCACTTACAATGACGGTGGCCATCATTGGACCGTTCAATATCCAGAACAGGTTTGGTTTGGTCGAAATGGTCCAACAACTGCACAGGGATGGGGAAGTGGAGAATACAGCTAAAAAATTGCATTTTTTTTGCATAACGATAGACAATCCTAATATGAAATATACACACTGAATTGGTTGATTTCTGTAGGAATAAGTCTAACAAAACATTAAAATAACTCCACCTTTGAACCTTCTCTTTCCCGATGTGTGCGCATGTGTTTATGAATCTTTATGCACAGTTTCACAATTTAAACACTCATGCTCGTGCACACACACACACACACTCTCTCTCTCTTTCTCTCTCTCTCTCTCTCCCTCTCTCTCTCACACACACACAGAGACACAGACAGACACACACACACACTCTCACTCTCGCACACATACACACACACTCACTCTCTCTCTCTCTCTCTCTCTCTCTCTCTCTCTCTCTCTCTCTCTCTCTCTCTCTCTCACAGACACACACAATCTCTCTCACACACACACACTCTCTCTCTCTCTCTCTCTCTCTCCCTCCCCCCCTCTCTCTCTCTCTCTCTCTCTCTCTCTCTCTCTCTCTCTCTCTCTCTCTCTCTCTCTCTCTCTCTCTCTCTCTCTCACACACACGCACATACACAGCTAAATATATTTTGAATAGTCGTCTCATGACATGATGTAGCCCACCATGCAGGAAGTTGTAGGCTTTATTAGGGAATGCACGGAAACATGTTCATTAAAAAGAAAAAACGGGCAACATCATGTACATATGCACACGCACACGCACGCACGCACGCACACACACACATGCACGGATTCAGGTACCAGATTACTGGGTATCACTCACAAGTGATTATCTGCAGCGACTTTGGCAATGATCCAAGGAATGAAGAACAACAGAGGGGACACTGCAACGATATAGGAAAAAGAAAGGACACTGCAACGATGTAGGAAAAAGAAACATTGGCACACTCAATGCAGTTCCCTGAATATTGTTTCTACGATGACCTTTGCTTGCAGATAAGGGTGGGGTTTTTTTAAAAAAAATAAAAAAGAAACATATTTTTTGGTCCTATCACACTACTTGCCCATTTTATGCCTAAGCTTTGCAGTTTGCTTCAAGAAAAGCCAGTCACGTCTCCTCCCCCCGGCGGGCTTCCACCTATCATGGGGGGGGGGGGGGGGGGGGGGCTTACGGAGAGGAGTCCAGCAGCCTCCTGAAGTCCAACCACACGTCCTCGTCGTAGGAGGCGGGCAACGGCTTAGGCTGGCTTATGTGGTTAGGGCCCTCCCGTGGGGATATCGGGGGGTCTTTCTGCAGAAATAGTTCCCCCTTCTTCTGGAAGTTCTATGCTAGTAACTTCCCCTACTCTATCACTCTCTTTGACTCTGCCTTTTCTCTTCTTTTTGCTTTCTGGCGTCTACTTCTTTCTGCCTTATTGGTCCATTCTCCTGCATTTTTTCTATAAAACCCTTCCACGTTTTTCTCCTTTTTACAATTTATCACATGCCAGTTTTTTTTATATTGTACACTGGCGTCCACACGTGAGACCTTGCGCACTTGAGTGGTCGCCTGTTGTCCATTCTGCAGTGCATATTTGCTTATATAGCCTTTAAAAAAAAGTATTTTAGCTTACTAGTATGTATTTGTTATAATTTTTTACTGTTTTTATTAACCAGGGCCTGTATTCACGTTGAGATAGCATGAGACTTAGCATCATGCTAACTTAGAAGCTCTTCCAATGTCCTATAGGATTCCTATAGGACTTTTGGAAGAGCTTCTAAGTTAGCATCATGCTAAGTCTCATGCTATCTCAACGTGAATACAGGCCCTGGATCCGATAAATAGAGTAGAGTGGCTCAACGTTTCCAGCACTGTGTGGACTTATGTGCTTTTGGGTGCAATGATGGTGTCATGTTATGAATTGTACTGTATGTTTTGTTGTTGAACGTTGGTAAGATACATTGATGAGTGTTTTGTAATAAGTGGTCGAACTCTACGCGGTGACAGTCCTGAGATGACCATAGCTGTTCACGGGACTATAATGGAAAAAAAAGTCACGTCCCTTTCTTTTTCTGAATCCCTGGCCATAATGGGAGAGGTACGTACGTGTCCAGTTTTTAGTTTTCACTGGTCTCCCAGCTGCATTCAACCGTCACGTTCTGATTTTGGAGCCCAAGTCAAAGGAGAAAATTACAAGGAAGATTACTTTTTTTTAAAGGCAGGAGAATGGGCCAATAAATCGGAAGAAAAGTAGATGACAGCAAGAAATGAAAAAGGCACGAGTCAAAGAGAGTGGTAGATTTGAGGAAGTTGCTAGCACGGAACTACCAGAGGGCGGGGGAACTATTTGTACAAAAGACCCCTCTGTATCCCGATGGGGGTTGGGGGGTATCCCTTTGAAATACATGTAGATTTTTTTAATTTTAGCTACAGGGAGGCTTTGCCCCTCTCGCCCCCTAATAAAGGTGCTGCCCCTGTACCCCCACCGTGGACTAAGGGACTAGGCAGCCCCTGGACCCCTTCCTTTCAGGTTTTCCAGGATTTTATAGAAGCACCCATGGATTTATGCAACTCCTTTACTATGCCATTTGTACGTGTTGATGGTAACCATAATGATAATGACTTTGACAATAAGAAAATGTTACAACCCCGTAATTAAAGTAAGAACTGTTATCTTTCCCGCCCGTTGGAACATTTCAAAATACAATAGACATTTTTGGGCACGCATGTAGTTCATAACTTCAAATTGACTGGGTGCAAACCATTATTACATATGGAAGGGGCTTAATTAAAAGATCAGGGAGGGGTGGGGGAGGACGCACGTTAAATTTATCCTCTTTGTTGTTGACTTACCCCGGCTAAAAGACTCCAGGGATCACTCCAACAGCGGAAGCACTTGAACACTATGGTACAAATGTATAGGCTTAGTAACGGATGAGAACATTACGTGTGTGACCGTTTTTGATTACCCCGCCACGTGGGCAGCCACAATCCGTCTTCGGAGCAACCCCTCCCATCTCCCCTGGTATTCTCACGGGGTTTAGGCATGCTAAAAGTTGGGATAACGCGGATAAGTCTGAAGTCTGACTTCAGACCACAATACGTGAACTTAGTTAAAAATTCTTTCATACCAAAATTTCTCACTGAAGTTTTTATTGATTAGGCCTCTCTGCCCGTGTTAATACTTTTTATCAATAAATAAATAAGCTAGAACAATGAAATCAAGCACATATATAATTTTATAATCCATACATTGGGAGAAATAATTTGAGAAAAAGAATGCATCCAGAGACAAGCGATTGACTTCTAAAAGCAAACGCTTTAGATAGAAAAAGAGAAAGAGATGAGCATGCTTTAATATCAGTAAATAATAAAACCAATTTAAAAGCATTGGGATGATTGTAGTATTTTGGGTGAATTAGTTGCTTTAGCAGTACATATTAAAATAAAATTTAATTCTAATTCTTCTATACCTGGGCAAAAATTACAGGACAAATCATTTTGAACGTTTGAATATCTTAATCGATGTGGTTTTAAAGGAGATACACCTAATCTAATTCTCGTGAGAAATTTTCGTATGAAAGAATTTTTAATTAAGTTCGCGTATTGTGGTGGGTATTGTAACTGCATAAATGTGGAATACAATGAATATCGTTCATGGGTAATGACTATATTCGAGATCTTGCAAATGACAATCAAACAATCTCCTTTTAAAAGTATATAAGAATTTCTTAGCATTTTCAACTCTGTATAAAGTAAAACCAATGCGTGATGCCCAATTAGTTTTATTTCTACAATGGAGATCATATAACGTTTTGTAGGCTTTTAAAGGAATACGATGTTCATGCATTCTAGTTATTTTTAACCACTATTTTACACAATTTGTATACGTATAGTGGATATCTTCTTGTTTCACATATATCAATGTGGTTGGTGTTTTAATGCTTACATTAAGAAGACGTTTAATAGCAAATGTATGAACTCTTTCAAGAACAGCATGATCCGCCATTAGTCCCCAAACTTCTGAACCATAGGTAAGCATTGGTTGAATTTGACTATCAAACATTTTAAAGAATAGTAGGCCTATAGTAAAGGAGTGGCATAAAGGGATAACACGGGGGGAGAGAGAGAGAGAGAGAGAGAGAGAGAGAGAGAGAGAGAGAGAGAGAGAGAGAGAGAGAGACTGGACAACTTTATTTGACAAGGATAAATTTTTTAGGCGATGCCTATTCTTACAATCTGTCCTTGGATTAAAAACAAACAAAAAACAAATTTAAGAAACAAAAAACATTTGCAAACATACTCTCTCTCTCTCTCTCTCTCTCTGAGAGAGAGAGAGAGAGAGTCAATGCTCCTATAAATGCACAATATCAGTCCGGAGAGAGACAAAGGCAGAGGCTCTGAACACTGAATAGGCCCTTGGCCCATATCATGGTGGGCGGTTAAGGTCTCTGTACACGTTAGCATTATTCACACAATATCTCTTGTTTCCCCATAGCAACACAGTGTTAAGCCACTCATCATATGACCTACCACTCACTGTGTTGCCATGGGGGGGAAATAGAGATATTGCGTGAGTATGTTGTTAACATGTACCGAGACTTTTGAAGACCCACCACGTCACGAGTCAAAATCACGGTTTTCACGTGTTTTCCCTCTTATGGCTGGTAAAAAAATCTTCCAAGCATAAGAGGGAATGTGACACGTGACGTGGGGGGGGGGGGGGGGGGGGGTGTCTTCAAGGGACAGAGAGAGAAACTGACGCCATCCCATGAGGACGTAGACCCGCACTCCGCGCCGCTCGGTGGACAGTGTGCTGTAGATGAGCATGTGCAGGTAGAGGCCCTCCATGAAGATCCACATCTGGCTCACGCAGATGGCGTAGATGAACAGCGACATCAGCGTGCGACACTCCCAGTGCTGCGGACACACAGGCATCGCCATAGGAATTGTTTGGGACATAATTAAGGGGAGTGATTTCATGGTAAGCTTATGTGGGAGTGATCTCGCCTAATTCAATCGGTCAAACAGTTACTCTACCTTCTGGTAGATCCCCAGCCCTCGCCGGCTTCGTGTGTTTGAAGAGACACACCAGCATGTAGAACACAGTGCGTCATTCTAAAGTTGATGTAATTTATATTGTTAGGTCACAGTTTGCAGAGTTCTAACACTTTGTAGCAACTGGCCGCCCCTTATTTTTAAAAAAAAAAGAAGTTTGCAAGTCGCTGACTGGCATCCTGCGGTTTCAAGCTTCGACGCCATTGTTGCTATGGTATTTGACCGAGTAATGGAGGTAAACAACTCTAATTTTCACGAAGTGCTCTCCCCTAGTTTTTTCTTCTGAAAATCGTCTATTGTCTGAGATCCAATCCTCTGAAAACCGTGGCTCAACCCAGAGAATCAAGGATTAACAGTGAAATATGTTCCCAACATTGACCAAAATGGCGTATATATTTAATCAACAAATTACTTATAAATGATATTTAGCAGTCAAGATTATGTTCATAAACAATGGCAACACCTCTGCCACCGCGCACAAATCCTCGGAAAGCGACTTTCAATCCTCTGAAATTTGCAAATCCTCTGACAATTCTGATGCCTGGGACACAAAAGACAGATGGAAAGGTTTATAGATTGCAGAGAAGAGAAAATCGAGAAGAAAAAGAAATCTAAAGCAGGAGAAGAAACGGTGTTAACTTTGTCAAAAAGTTATTCTGGCGAGACGACACATTAACTGGGAGCAGAAACGGCGTAAAACCGTTGTTTAGCTATTCAGGAGAAACGAAACTACTTCTTCTTTTGCGTTCCCAGGCCATATGGCCATAATGGGTAAGGTACGAATGTGTCCGGTTTTCAGTTTTCACTGGTCTCCCCACTGCATACAGCTGACACATTCCGATTTCGGAGGAGCTCAAAAGGATACATTTTTAAAAGATTTTTGGGAAACAAAATGGCAGGAGAATGGGCCAATAAGCCAGAAAAATAGTAGATGACAGAAAGCAAAGGGAAAAGGCAGAGTCAAAGAGGGTGGCGGATTAGAGGAAGTTACAAGCACAGAAGGTGGGGGGGCCTATTTTTATTTTTACGAAAGACCCCTCCCCCCCCCCCCCCCCCCGGTATCCCCACGGGGAGGAAACGAAACAAAACTGGGAGAAGAAATGAGTGTTACCATTGCTGAGCTATTCAGGGGGAAACAAAACCAAAGACTGTACAGGGGAAGATAAACATCCGGTCTCTTTTCCCTATATGAGTAGTGAGGACAGAAACACTGGTTATGTCCCTTTGAAACGTGACTCATTTTACACATCGATAGGCCAGTTGAATTCTCCGTTCAAGTTCCAGTCCGAGTTTTTGGATAGCCTCCACTGTGAATAGTGTACACGTCCCCACTAACGATAACTCTATCAGCCCGGTTAGCCGAGCTTTTAAGTAATCCATCTTACCCTTTTAGAATATCTTTGACAAAACCTAACCAGGGCCTGTATTCACGTTGAGATAGCATGAGACTTAGCATGATGCTAACTTAGAAGCTCTTCCAAAAGTCCTATTAAATCCTACAGGACATTGGAAGAGCTTCTAAGTTAGCATCATGCTAAGTCTCATGCTATCTCAACGTGAATACAGGCCCAGGAGGAGAAAAGGCGTTAATGATGTTTATTCAAGGGAAACAAAATTTAAAAAATAGGGAAAATACGGCGTTTCCTCTATAAGTTTTTCAGGGGAAGCAAAACTGGGAGAAGAAACAACACTAATTTCGTTGACTACAGTTCTTAATGGAAAAGAAAAACGAAACAAAGTTGGAAGAACGGGACAGCGTCAAGTTTAACAATTATTCTGGGGAAACGAGGGGAGGGGGGGGGGGGGGGGGGGGGGGTAGGCGACACAAAACTATAGAATAGAAACAGCATAAACTTTGTTGAAAGTTGTTCAGGGGAAACAATAGAAGAAGAAAAAAGAAAAGAAGAAAAAAGTGGGATCAAGAAATGGCGTTACATTTGTTGAAAATATTTGAGGCGAAACAAAGCGACAAAAACACACCTAAACAATACCTACAGGGCGAAGAAACAGCGTTTTAAAGACCCACCACACCCATGAGTGAAAATCACGGGTTTCACGTGCTTCTCTCTCTCTCGCTGGTAAGAAATCTTATTTTGACCTGGTTTGACTCCCATGCAAATGCCCCCAAATTGAAAACGAGACAGACTTTGAAGGGCAGCCTCATTTTGAACTTGGGGGAATTTGTATGTGGGTCACACCTGCCCAGAAAACCCCCACAAGGGACCTAAATCTGCTGGGTCTTTAACTTTGCTAAAAGTTATTCAGGGGAAACAAAACAAAACTGGGGCGCAGAAATTGCATGAACTTTCTTGTAAGTTAAGATGTGTAATAAAAAAAAAGAAGTCTATAGGCCAACATGCATGACCAGGAGAGCTTACATATCAATCTTAGGGCAACTTTACATATAAATCTAAGGGCAACTTTCAATTTAAAGGTAACTTTTCTTTACCAATCTTAACTTTACATATCAATCGAAGTGTAACTTCACATTTCAATCTGAGGGTAACATCAATCTAAGGGTAACGTTACATATCAATCTAAAGGGAACTTTAGTACATGTAAATCCGTAAGCACACACACACGCACACGCACACACACACACACACACACACACCTAAATGCTGCAAAAAGAGCGCCTCTCTGTCTGTGAGTGTCTCTGTTTCTGTCTCTGTCTCTCTATCTTTCCCTCTCCCTCAATCCCTCTCTCTCTCTCTCTCTCTCTCTCTCTCTCTCTCTCTCTCTCTCTCTCTCTCTCTCTCTCTCTCTCTCTCTCTCTCTCTCTGTCTTTCTCTCTGTCTCTGTATCTCTCTCTCTCTCTCTCTCTCCCTCCACCCCTCTCTCTTTCTGTCCTCACCGTGCCGTCTTTGATGAATTCCAAGCGGCCGTCGGGCATGCGGCGCACGTCCTTCTCTAACCCCAGATGCTGCACGAACAGCGCCTCCTTGGCGAAGGACACGACGGCCCGCAGGATGAAGGCCAGGAACAGGTTCACGTGCAGCGTGTTGCTCTTCGACTTGAGCCGGCTGCAACATCATTTTGTTGTTGTCGTTGTTGTTGTTGTTCCCTGGCTAAAAGACTCCAGGATCCCTTTTTCAAATACGTGGTAAGATTGAACGTGGTGACATGGCCTTTGCTGTCGACGGGGCTATACTTTTACTCTTAATCTTAAAAGACTCCAGGGATCATCCGAACAGCCGAAGCGCTTGAACACTACGGTACATAATGCACCAGTCAGGGATTTCTATTTTATTTTATTTATTTTTACATTGTTTACAGCCCTTCTACGTGTTTATAGCCTACATGGAGCGCACCATGTAGGCTACAGGGTGCGACGCAGCATGCTACTATGTCTGGACATTAATTTTGGCAAAGAAACCCTTCTATACGCAATGCACTCCTGTGGGGATACTGGTGCTGGGGTGGGTCGGGTCTTTTGTACAAATAGTTCATCTTCTGGAAGTTCTGGAAAGGAGAATGGAGTTTTACGTCCTCTTGGTCTGAATCAGACACATATGGG
>CM065686.1:12608955-12611455 GCA_017654935.2 Phymorhynchus buccinoides | reverse complement strand
CAGAACCTAACACGAACAAAGAAACAAACAGGAAGAGTGAACAACTGAGGCACAGAACCTAAAACGAACAAAGAAACAAACAGGAAGAGTGAACAACTGAGGCACAGAACCTAAAACGAACAAAGAAACAAACAGGAAGAGTGAACAACTGAGGCACAGAACCTAACACGAACAAAGAAACAAACAGGAAGAGTGAACAACTGAGGCACAGAACCTAATAAAACGAAAAAAGACACAAACGACAAAACGAGTGCACTGACGAGTGATGTCGAAGCCGTGGATGTAGTCAGGGCAGGGCAGGGTCTGCACGGTGCCAGGAGGGGCCTGCGACCAGCACAGGATGTTGTCCCACACCACGGGGCACTGCACCGGCGGCACCACTGCACAGTCAAAAGAAAGGTATGAACCAAATGAAATACGCCTACCTACAACACACGGACTTGTTAGTAGCAGAGATTATATTGCACGGGACAAATGATAGCAATGAGCAACTTAGGACGCGCATTTGACCGCCAGGGGGTAATCAAACCAGTATGGGCTTAGCGCATGATATTCTTAGTTGGGCTTAGTGAGAGAGAGAGAGAGAGAGAGAGAGAGAGAGAGAGAGAGAGAGAGAGAAGAGAGAGAGAGAGAGAGAGAGAGAGAGGAGAGGGGAGGGACTCATCTCCTCTCTCTCTCTCTCTCTCTCTCTCTCTCTCTCTCTCTCTCTCTCTCTCTCTCTCTCTCTCTCTCTCTCTCTCTCACACTCACTACGCCCAACTAAGAATATCACGCGCTAAGCCCATACTGGTTTGATTGCCTCCCTGGCGGTCAAATCAGCGTCCTATGTTGACCATTGAATAAAGCACCCGGGCAGTGGGTGGATGCCTCGTACCTCCAATTCTTCCGGGTTCTTTCGTAAAAATACTTCCCCCACCTTCTGGAAGTTCTGTGCTTGTAACTTCCTCTAATCTGCCATTCTCTTTGACTCTACCTTTTCCCTTTGTTTTCTATCATCTACTGTCTTTCTGACTTTAGTTATTGATTGGCTCATTCTCCTGCCATTTTTTATTTGTTTTAAAAATATCCCCCACATACATTTTTGCTTTGAGCTCCTCCAAAATCGGAATGTGTCTGTTGTACGCAGCGGGGAGACCAGTGATAACTGAAAACAGGACACCTTGCCCATTATGGCCATATGGCCCGGGAACGCAGAAGAAGAATAAATCACGTAAAAGGTGTATGGTTATGGAAATAGGGCTGTTCACATAAACTGTATATTGACGGAATAGTCAGCAATGACTAGAAGGAAGCAAGGAAGGAAGGAAGGAAGGAAGGAAGGAAGGAAGCAAGGAAGGAAGGAAGGAAGGAAGGAAGGAAGGAAGGAAGGAAGGAAGGAAGGAAGGAAAGTGACGGCAAAAATGTATTTCAGTCATCCCAAATTTTCGCACACAAAAATGTCACTGACAAACAACATTCTGTCACTTGTTGGGGAAAGGGAGAGGGTTGGGATCAGCCTACGGTTATTTTCATTAAAAAATACCCTGAAAGAAGCAGACTTTGAGATTGATGGTCGTAAACATGACGGGGGATGACTAAAAGTACACCATTGCATCTTTGCCAGGCTATAAAAGGTGTGGGAATAGACTCCCTTTACCTCTCCGTTCTGCCAACTCCCTTTCTTCATTTAAGTCTTCTCTCAAAACTACTCTTTTCAAATCATAGCCTGCTATATTTCTTTTCAAAGTACTGTGCCCCTTCCATCCGCGTGTGTTTGTGTGCATGCGTGTTGTGTGTGTGTGTGTGTGTGTGTGTGTATGTGTGTGTGTGTGTGTGTGTGTGTGTGTGTGTGTGTGTGCGTGTGCGTGTGCGTGTGCGTGCGTGCGTGTGCGTGTGCGTGTGCGTGTGCGTGCGCGCGTGTGGTGCGTTCGTGTGTGTGTGTGTGTGTGTGTGTGTGTGTGTGTGTGTGTGCGTGCGTGTGCGTGCGCGTGTGTGTGTGTGTGTGTATGTGTGTGTGTGTTTAGTGCGTGCGTGTGTCTGTGCTTAGTGTGTGCGTGCGTGTGCGTGCGTGTGCGCGTGTGCGCGCGCGTGTGTGTATAATATATTGTTGTCCATTATTTATTTATATTGCTTGCTGGTTCATGCATTTATTATTGTAAGCGCTTAGGGCTTTTTTAAGATTAGGCGCTATAAATGCTAATTATTATTATTATTATTATTATTATTATTATTATTATTACTATTATTATTACTAGCGCAACGCCTAGTACCGGAAATACTGAGCACGGGTAATGCCTAGTACTTCTAGCGCTGTAATCCCCCCCCCCCCCCCCTGCACCCCCTCCCCCCCCAACCCCCCCCCCCCCCCCCCTGCACTTCCCCCTCTCCCCCCCTCCCCCCCCCCCCCCCCCCACCCCACCCATCCCCAACCTGGCCCAGACATGAAAGAAGCCGGCAATCGTCAAACCAGTGGAACGGGCAGTCCATTCCAAAATCGGCAATTCTCTTTGAACATCAGGGC
>CM065686.1:12601455-12603955 GCA_017654935.2 Phymorhynchus buccinoides | reverse complement strand
TTTGTATGTGTTCATTTCTACTTTGTCTCTGCTTTTTACTCTCTGTTTCTTTTGTCTGTATGTCTGTCTGCCTCTCTCTCTCTCTCTCTCTCTCTCTCTCTCTCTCTCTCTCTCTCTCTCTCTCTCTCTCTCTCTCTCTCTCTCTCACTCTCTCTCTCTCTCTCTCTCTCTCTCTCTCTCTCTCTCTCTCTCTCTCTCTCTCTCTCTCAGTCACCACAAAAGCTAAATTGTGTCAGACTAAATTAAATGCTGCCAACTCCATTATTACTGTATAAATCATAAATGTATGCACTAGTCAATGAATACATAGGGAATGCTTGTGTGTATGATTTTTGCTATCTTATGTTTGTTAACTGCATCATCTTCATTTAAAAAATGTTCGTCTGCTGTAACGTGCCTGTGCATATAAGATTAGGTTTGATTTTATTATCTTACTATGTATGACTGCGTTTTGCGTGCTCTTTATATTGATTTGTTTGTCCCTTTTTATTATTATTTTTGCAAGAGGACTGGATGTAAAAAAGCAAAAGACTTTTCCCTTTTATCCTAAAGATAACCGATGTACCATAGATATTCCAAGACAGGTTTTCCCCCCCTGTAGACAGAATCACCCACAACTTTCATGACAGACCCAATTATAGATCTAATTATAGTAACAGCTTTATTAATGCCAAAACATAATAACTTGCCTCTGTTTCACTATGACGTGCTAAGTGCCAGATCCAATGAAGAGAAGCGGGAGGGGAAAAGTGGCTGAGGAAATGTCTGTCGCTCGGCGACACCAAATAGCAGTTTCAAAATTAAAAAAATTCTGGTAGTATTTTACATGGAACTTTACAAAGTAATAGGCCTATTCGATTGCTACCAGCAAAGTTTCCATGCAGTTTGTAGCTTTAAACTGAACGAATGATGTCTTTGGCCTGCATTTTATTCATATTGCGGGCGGCCATCTTGGATTTTTGTCAATAAGTCGAATTGTCCATATTTTTTCATCCCGGCCCCCATCGGATTTCAAATCAGCAATGAAAACTGAGATGAAAAGTGCAAAGAAAAAACCTTTATGATGCATCGCAAGGTGGTTAGCTTTGACCCCCGGACTAAGTTCAGTTTACTGTCCTTTGCATCCTTTAACCGACTTGTCATTTAGCACGTGCCACTCCATCAGAAGAAAAGTGACAATCCACCACGCAGTAGCCTGTCAGCTCAGAAGGGAGTAACTCTAGTCTATACGCAGACGTGAACTTCCTACCAAACCCAAAGTTTTGTAGGAAAAGGGGTAGCCTACATTATGGTAGGAACGACTTTTTCTGTGTACAATGTATATCTTTCTGTCTCAGTGTGTCTCTATATGGACAAGACAAAACGTTTTCAAACCACCACCGTTTAAGGCAGTTCTTCACTTATCGTAATGGAAATTTGATAGAATAGTTTTTTCAATGAGCGCTTTAGGTAGATTCATCACCCTTTCACATAGGTGGTGCAGCAGAAGGCATTTTGTTAATGGCGGCAAGCTCGCTCTCTATTTCTTTCTTTTTGTTATGCCTATCAAAGGCAATAAAATAAGCCAAGAAGGTGATCTCCCACAGGGCCACCAGAACAGCGGGTGAGTAGCGCTGTCACTACGTATCGACAGAACTACCCATTGTTACCACTACGACCCACAGAGAAAAAATAACGATGACTGTGCCAATCTGTCAGTTTGAATTCCGACAGACTAACCCTAACCCTAACCGAACCCTTTTCCTAACCTAACCCTATTCCTTACCTAAGTTTAACCCTATTTCAATCCTAACCCTAACCCTTAGTTGCCGTAGTGATTTAGCCCAGTAGTGTTATCGATACGTAGTGATAACCGTACTGATTTATCTTGGAAGTGTTATCGATACGTAGCGATAGCGGGATGTCCCCCAGAACAGAACGTCTTAAAGGTATTTTTTATTTTGCTGAATTGTTTGGGTAGTACTTTGAGCAGATTTAAAACAATGAAGTTTAAGTGAGCATTTACTGTAGCAAACTGCGAGGCAATTGCAACGTTAATTCCAATAAATCAAAATTAGAGCTAATAAATGTTATTCTGCCTGAGGGCACGTACACACATACAAGGAATTTCCGTGCGGAAACCCATGCGCAATCTGCACCCCCATTTTTTAAATTTATAGAAGTAAGAAATATGAAGGTGTGTGTACATTACACCCGGAAACTCATGCGTAATTCCGTCCGTTTATTTCTTATATAAGTGCATGGGGTTTCCGTACGGAACTTGTGGATTCGGATCTAATGAATACCAGCCCTGATGCAAAAACTTCTGGAGAAGAACACTAAGCATTTGAAAGTAGAAAAAAACAATGGCATGTTAATCGCAATGCATGTTAACAAGTTGAAAAGTCCTCACAATCGATTTTATGATAGGGGAAGACGGGGTAAAAAGCCCATGGGCGGGTAAGAAGCCCGTGCCAATAATCTCATGAAATGAAGAAACATTTCAGTCAAATTTGTCCAT
>CM065686.1:12588955-12591455 GCA_017654935.2 Phymorhynchus buccinoides | reverse complement strand
TTCTCTTCGCTTTGCTGCACAATGTGACAACATTTCGTGACTGCTAGTTAGTAACCGTGTTATCGACTACCTTGTAGTGTATGCGCCCGCTTGCCTCTCGGATGTTCGCATTTTATAAAAAAATGTTTTTGGCTTTTCTACATACATGTACTATGTCTCTGTCTTGTTGTGTTGTTTAATTTGTTTATTGTTTTATCGCTGCAGAAAGAATTTCCTGTACAATGGACAGTAACAAATATTGATGGATTGATTGATGGATTGAACATTTTTAACGAGAAGCAACATGGCTGCCATTCTCGGGAAAGGAATAGGGTTTGTGATCAGCCCAGGATTATTTTCGTAAAAACTTGAAGAAGCAGATTTTGAGATTGACGGTAGTAAACACAAGGGCTGGGTGTGGGTGTCTAAAGTACAATTACTTTGCCAATTTAGAGAGAGGGAGAACATCGAACACTGAACGATTTTAATGAATAGGCCATTGGCCCATGTAACGAGGGATGGTTACAAAAATAGTGGGCTAATTATCATTGATTTCAAAGTACATGCACATGCACATGCACAAATATATATATATATATATATATATATATATATATATATATATATATATATATATATATATATATATATATATACAAACAATTAATCAAACAGTCTCGCGCATTCGATACATATGGATGCAGGATTCACTCAAGCATATTCAAATAACGTAGCTTGAATGCCTTATCTAAATACACATCTAAACGTAAAACCACAGATTTGTTTTCACATGCTAATAATAGAGAGGGAGGGAGAGAGAGAGAGAGAGAGAGAGAGAGAGAGAGAGAGAGAGAGAGAGAGAGAGAGAGAGAGAGAGAGAGAGAGAGAGAGAGAGAGAGAGAGAGAGAGAGAGAGAGAGAGAGAGAGAGAGAGAGAGATGCATTACGTGCCAATTTTGTTTGTCCCAGTTACAAGAAGACCTTCATGCCTTACTAACAAAGAAACGATGTTCAAAGTTCTATTTTGCATAATATACATATGCCAACATATGATGAACAGACATAATACAAATCAAACTGAAAACAGATCCTGTATCGTTTATAAGTGAAGTATAGCACAGCCCTGTTTTGTATTCATAACCGCGTGCCGTTCAGGGCACAGAGGGGAAATGAGCGTCACGGAATCAGTGTCAGTGGTGATACCGTGTGAAGCCGTCCACCAAGAGGATAAATAATCCATCTTGAGGACAGCAGATTAATAATTCCTGCCGCCCAGTAGGCCTACAGGGGATACTGGATACAGATATAGGATAGTACCCGACCACAATGCCTACCTAGTCGAGTCTGTCTTCGTCACAGACACGATTCTTAGTGATATTGCTTGGATGCAAAGGAAGGTGTTTGGTCATTTTCCCCCACTTCCCGTTACTTCCTGTTTGGCAGACATCCTGTGAGCCAGCGATGACGGATTATATTGGTTGTTTTTGATTGGATTAAAGGGGCACCCCGACGGATGAGTTTTTGCAAGAAACACGTCGAGGTCACCAGAAAGACAGCCTTTGAAAGGATCGGAACACTCACTTTGCTCTGGTTTCCTAGAAATCCAACCGTCAAAACAGTGATTCCTCCTTGGCGGAGATGCCGGAGAGAGTAGCCATTTTGGATGGGGTGGGTGAAGGTCACTCATTGTGGTTGAAGCGTTTTCTTTTTTTGTAGTGCAGTTAAAAAAAAAAGGATCTGTTTCCTTTGTTGTGAGCGAAACTCCTTTTGATAAACTGTATAAAATTTAAAAAAAGAAGGAAAAAAAGGCTTGTTTTGCGAAAATTTCGTGCAAACCATTTGGCGACCATTAGAAAAGAGACGGCACACGCCTTCTCTTTGGGTGAAATAATTTTACTTCCAAAACCTCCCCCAAGGAGGACTCGCCGATTTGACGGTTTGATTTCTGGGAAACCAGAGCAAAGTGAGTGTTGCAATCTGTGAAAAGGGTGTTTTCCTGGTGATCTGGACGTGTTTCTTACAAAAAAACCATTCCGTCAGGGTGCCCCTTTAAACAAATGTCAATGCTCAGTGTCAATTTATAGGAAGAAAATGCGCTTAACGTCCTCCGACCTGGAACAGGTATGTAAAGGAAGGACCCGAATAGACGATTTTCTGGGAAAAACTAGGGGAGAGCACTTCGTGAAAATTAGAGTTGTTTACCTCCATTACTCGGTCAAACACCATAGCAACAATGCGAGAATGGCGTCGAATCTTGAAACCGCAGGATGTGAGTCAGCGACTTGCAAACAATTTTTTTTTATAGATTAGGGGTGGCCAATGGCCACAAACTGATAAAACTTGCAAAATGTGACGTAAAAAATATAAATGACAGAATGTTTTAGAATAGCGCACGATGTTCTAAGTGCTGTAGGCCTATGTCTGCTCAAACACACGAGTCGATAGGCTACGAGAGCTGATGGTAGAGTGCCTTCCCGTGTTTGACCGATTGAATCAGGCAAGATCACTCCCACACATCATGA
>CM065686.1:12578955-12583955 GCA_017654935.2 Phymorhynchus buccinoides | reverse complement strand
TTAAAGAACAATAGAATGTGATAATTCTAATCAATTCCTTTCTTCATTAATGGAAAAGAAAAGCAAGGAATGTGAAAAAAGACATTAGAATTGATCACTCGGTCACAATACATCCAATCTTCAGCGATTCTCCAAACAATCATAGCATTACTTGCGTTGCGTTTCCTCGCTTTTCTCGTTCCCTTCACTTCCCAAGGTTTTTCCTTATCCATCCCGACAGCATGCTTTGTCCGTTGACTGATGGCTGGTCATCTCTGCTCTGACCTCCGCTGTCCTGCAAGCTCTGCCTCTTAGGCTGCAGCCACCACAAATAATTCCAGCCTTCATTCCCACTCCCTTCACACTCCAGTCACCTCCTTGTCCTCCATACTTCCGTCTTTCCTTTCATTCATGCATATTGGCCACCCACACCCTTCTTTACTTGTCTTCTCTATTGGGCTGTAACTTTTGCTGTTGCCTTAGTCGCTTTTTTGATGAATGGCTAATTCTTATCGGCGGGATGGTTAATCTGTTTAAGTAGTTTCTGCGTTCTCTCACTCCTCCTCTGAGGCCGGAATTCAACTAGAAGCCATTGACCCTGCTCGCTAGCCATCAGAAACCATTTTGTCCTCTATTTTCTTGTTAATAAGGAGAGACGTCCATTGCTCTAGGTACTGCATAAACCACTCTAAATAAGTTTCATACCTCAGAGTATAATGGCATCGGTAATAAGGTGGTCAGGTATTTCTCTCCCCTAGATTTATCGAATCCGTTACCAAGTTCACAATGAATGGTCAAAGAAGTACATTGTTGGAACCTTAACTGAAATTTGAAGCAGCATCCAACTATATACATTACTCAAATCCTGTTTCCCTCCACTTCAACAGCCATAACCACAATCAAAATGCCCTTCAGATAACAGCAGTTTGGCAAAATTCATCCACATCCCAACGCAGAAAATTCACGGAGTCTTCCCTGATTGCACGCTTGGGGACTATGGCCCCCAGTGGCCTCAACTCCCGCCAGTAACTACACCGTCTTCCAGCCCCCAGCCCCCAGCCCCTTTCCCATCCCCTACCCTCAGCCTTCTGCCCTCTTGTTTCACCATCACCCCCCTGCATTTGTTCCTCTTACAGAGTACATTCCTTTTCCTTCTTCCCCCCCACCAACCCTCCCCCCCCCCCCCCCCCCCAACCTACCCACCCCCTGCTTTTGGATAACTTTCTCTCCACCCAACAACTGCTCACCCTTGCCCTCACCACACCTTCCCACTCCTGCCCCATATTTTTTTCTTTCCAATCACACTTAATTCCTTATAATTATGTGTTCATCCATTCCTCCCCTGAACAATACTCAGTCAGTGAAGACAGACTGCCAACACACCACTGTAAATTCAGTCCGACGAAGAGCTATGCTTGAAACTGTCACCCAGCAAATTACCTCCTAGGATCCTTCTTCCTCCTACCCAGGTCAGTGAAATTTGAATGGTTTGGCCGAAACTTTAAATTATTTTATTTTATTTTATTGTTACTACAATACAAGATGTATCTTTTATGAAAGACGCTGTCTACAAAATCAAGAAGTATGCCCGGCATCTGTGTTGAAGTCGTAGACTGTCCATGCTGGGCAAGAGATAATGCGCCCTGGACTAGGCATTCTGAGATATAAACACTATCTCAGCCCCACCCCCCCCCCCTCCCCCCCCCCCCCCCCACCCCCCCCCCCCCCCCCCCCCCTATTCCTCTTTTTTGAATAGCAGTAACTTCTTCTGTGATATATAAAATGTATAGGGGTCATTATGGACTGGCCATTACGCCTACTTATGTTGCCAACACTGTGCGAATGTGCCCAGTTTGTCTTCGTCTGTTGGAGCCAATGTTTGCCTGGATAATTATGCGGGTATGGGTTCCTGTTGCGCAAAATACCATTTCCCTTGTAACACTACTGGAAACGTGGCTAGGCCTATTTTATTTTGAATTCACCCCCCCATCTCACTCTGTCTCTCTCTGTTTCGGTCTGTCTGAAAGTCTCTCTCTCTCTCGCTCTCTCGCTCTCTCTCTCTCTCTCTCTCTCTCTCTCTCTCTCTCTCTTTTATGTAATCAAAACCCTAGCTTTATTATTAAGACGTCATTATTTATTCATAGAGCTCTCGCCTTGCGAAAAGAATATATACATGCATGATGAATGTTTGTATCTATGTTTTGTTTGCATATAATACGTGTTTTTGGTGTGTCTTTATTCTTTTTTTCGTTGTTGCTCATATATATATATATATATGCAATACTTTTTTGTGAACTCCATTGTTATGGGCCAGAGGCCTAACAATTAAAATATTTTTGACTTTGACTTTGACTTCTTTTTTTTAAACTCTCTCTCTCTCTCTCTCTCTCTCTCTCTCTCTCTCTCTCTCTCTCTCTCTCTCTCTCTCTCTCTCTCTCTCCCCCTCTCTCTCTTTCTTTATCTTCCTGTACCTCAACTCCCTCTAATCTTGTCATGTCAAAGTTCTTTCATCATATGAACATCTAGGGCTGCACAGAAAACCCAGCCTTAATGCGAACAGGATACGTTACCACCCGTCCTCAGTCAGACCTAAGACTAGAGTTTATGACAGAACACCCCTTTGTGTCAGAATAAACCCCTGCTTTGCAGAAACGGTGAATATATATAAACATTTCTTTGAAATATTGTTGATAGTAGTGGTGTTACTGTGTATGTGACGCTTGCGTGTGGTGGTTGAATGCAAAACAACCCCAGTCCCTGTCAGTGTTACCCAGTACAAGAGTGATAAGGACGTTAACACGTATAATGAATTGAAGACCCCATGACAAAACAACCCCAGTCCCTGTCAGTGTTACCCAGTACAAGTGATAAGGACGTTAACACGTATAATGAATTGAAGACCCCATGCCAAAACAACCCCAGTCCCTGTCAGTGTTACCCAGTACAAGTGATAAGGACGTTAACACGTATAATGAATTGAAGACCCCATGCCAAAACAACCCCAGTCCCTGTCAGTGTTACCCAGTACAAGTGATAAGGACGTTAACACGTATAATGAATTGAAGACCCCATGCCAAAACAACCCCAGTCCCTGTCAGTGTTACCCAGTACAAGTGATAAGGACGTTAACACGTATAATGAATTGAAGACCCCATGCCAAAACAAGGGAAAACGAGAGAAGGACATGAAACGAACAATCTTAGGGATAAGAATGAAACAGTGAAGCCAAGAGAGGAGATAACAAAATTGAACAAAGGGTGAATACTCTCTTTCTAATTAACTCCCCTCCACCAAAGTTGATTACGATGCCAATCACCTAGCAGTGCGTGGGTCAGAACCAACGTGAGACAAACAAAGCATCATTCTAAAAAAACTTGGCACATTCTTTGTTGAGAATGATGCTTTGTTTGTCTCACTTTGGTTCTGACCCACGCACTGCTAGGTGATTGGCATCGCAATCAACTTTGATGTAGGGGAGTTAATTAGAAAGAGAGTATTCACCCTTTGTTCAATCTTAGGAATACTTTGAATCGGATTTGTATAAATTACACCAACGGAGAGAGATTGATAAAAAGCATCAGCAAACATTGATTAATTGACCATATCGGAATAGACACGAACAGATTCATCACACCAACACACATAAACTGATCAATCACAGCCGTACACCACAACTTCAGACTCGTACTAAAGCGCATTGAATCGCTTACACTGAGTGGATTCGGAATCGTTTTACGGCCCTCGCTGCCATGGCACGGGTTGTCTTTGAGGCTGACAGGGCGTTTTTGTCCGTTGATCGATGGCTGGTCATCTCTCCTCTGACCTCCACTGGCCTGCCAACTCTGCCTCTTTCAGGCTGCAGCCACCACAAAGAATTCCAACGATCGTTCGCATTCCCTTTAGACCCCAGCCACCTTCTCCTCCATTCTCCTTATAGCAGCTCTTCTAGCACTAGCCCTTGCGTATTTACCGTAGCTTTTCTGATCTTTTCGCGAAGGTTTTCCTTTGCTTGACTCTCTTGTGGAAGGATGGCTATACCTTTTCAAAACTTCCTGTTATTTGGCTCGGACGGCGTCTTCCAGGGATTAAATCTGAAGCTGTTCATCTTACTACTTCTTCTTCTTTTTCTTCTGCGTTCCCAGGCCATATGGCCATAATGGGTAAGCTACGTATGTGTCCGGTTTTCAGTTCTCACTGGTCTCCCCGCTGCGTACAGCCGACACATTCCGATTTCGGAGGAGCTCAAAGGAGATATATTATTTGGAAGATTTTATTGGGGGAAAAAAAGGCAGGAGAATGGGTCAACAAGTGAGAAAGATAGCAGATGACAGAAAGCAAAGGGAAAAGGCAGAGTCAAAGAGAGTGGCAGATTAGAGGAAGCTACAAGCACAGAACATTCAGAAGGTGGGGGAACTATTTGTACGGAAGACACCCCGGTATCCCCACGGGGGGTTGATCTCAAAAATCACACGAGTATCAGCTACGGGCTCCCAAGTGATTAATAAAAAAGGACATGCCAGCTATGTTACGCAATTGTATATCGCGAAACACCCCATGCTTTCATAGTGCAAATCCCATGGTACTTACAAAGACCATTTTTGGTACGTAGGAACGAACACATGGGTGATGGCTGGAGGAGGGGGGGGGGGGGGGGGGGGGAGGGGGCGGAAGAGAACGAGGGTATTGTCCTCTTGTTCTTCTCCCATTAACCAGAGCTGACTTGGCGATAGCGCTGATCAGTCTTCTGGTACCAGAATGGATTGGGATTTTGAGAGAGAGAGAGAGAGAGAGAGAGAGAGAGAGAGAGAGAGAGAGAGAGAGAGAGAGAGAGAGAGAGAGAGAGAGAGAGAGAGAGAGAGAGAGAGAGAGGAGAGAGAGAGAGAGAGAGAGAGAGAGAGGGGGAGAGAGAGAGAGAGAGAGAGAGAGAGAAGAGAGAGAGAGAGAGAGAGAGAGAGAGAGAGAGAGAGAGAGAGAGAGAGAGAGATAGAGAGAGAGAGAGAGAAAGAGAGAGAGAGAGAGAG
>CM065686.1:12558955-12571455 GCA_017654935.2 Phymorhynchus buccinoides | reverse complement strand
TACATAAAGCAATGAATGTAGAGCATGTTCTTCAACATTGGCCCCTTCTACAGGCTAGTAATGTCAACTAATACATAAAGCAATGAATGTAGAGCATGTTCTTCAACATTGGCCCCTTCTACAGGCTAGTAATGTCAACTAATACATAAAGCAATGAATGTAGAGCATGTTCTTCAACATTGGCCCCTTCTACAGGCTAGTAATGTCAACTAATACATAAAGCAATGAATGTAGAGCATGTTCTTCAACATTGGCCCCTTCTACAAGCTAGTAATGTCAACTAATACATAAAGCAATGAATGTAGAGCATGTTCTTCAACATTGGCCCCTTCTACAAGCTAGTAATGTCAACTAATACATAAAGCAATGAATGTAGAGCATGTTCTTCAACATTGGCCTCTTCTACAGGCTAGTAATGTCAACTAATACATAAAGCAATGAATGTAGAGCATGTTCGTCAACATTGCCCACTCCACAATGTCCCCAGACAAGAAATGTGGCCAGACCCCCAACACCACTGAGGGAAAAAAGCTGCACGGAAACCTGACTAATCTCCAGGCGACTGCTACATTCGTGCGGGCTGCTGGCATCTCCATCTGATGTGATCGACGAAGACGAAGAAGGATAAAGCCGTTTGAGTGTAAGCCACACGTGGATACGATCTGTAGTTAAAGTGAAGCATTTTAATGCAAAAACCACTTCCCAGTGCGAAACGCTTTAGCTTCCAACTGCTATCTTATCGGAAGGCAGACCGAGGGACTCCGTGACTTACGGTGCCAAGGGTCCCAGAGTTATCAGAACGCAGCGGTAGACATCCTCAGAGTGCCAGACAGCCAGGCTGCAGACGACCCCAACATCTAAATAACACTAAATAATATTATGCAACTGTGTGGCAGCGCACGTAGCCTACTTGCGAAAATATCCCCACAACTGATTGCTAATCTCAGTGATTATAACCGATTATGACCTTGTTAGGTTCATTCAGCGAACAGAAACCCGAACCAGAGCCAGAACTGAAAAAGTGTTTGATTTAAAAAACAACAACATTATAGCCTTACATGAGATTGTTTATCAAGCATACTTCTAGAATCTTGTAATAATTACAACTGAAAACGTGTTCGATTTTTATTTTTCAACAGGCTGTTAATCAAGCATTATAATTCTATAAGCTTAATTACAGCTGAAAAAAGTGTTTGGTTTTTACATGGTAGCCTTATATTAGATTGTTTATCAAGCATGGTTCTAGAATCTTGTAATAATTACAACTGAAAACGTGTTCGATTTTTGTTTTTACATGATAGCCTTTCAATAGGCTGTTAATTATAACTCTATAAGCTTAATTACAACTGAATGTTTTGTTTGTTTTTTACATGATAGAATACATTTTCCCCAAATAGGATCATGTATTTACGCCTACATCAAAATCCAAATTATTGTCCCTAAAATGATTTACAACCAGAGAATCGTCGCGTACATGGGATTTTTCCTCTCACTTTGCACTAGGCCTGATCACGGAGTCTTTCGAATGAGACGATAAACCGAGGTATTGTGTGCCCATGCACTTAGTACACGTTAATCCCAGTGGCAACGAAAAAGTTGCCACTTGGTCAAAATGTACCCCACCCCACCCCTTTCCTTCCTCATCAGTCACACAAAAATCACATGCAAATTTGTTTTTGTTAAATGGGTGGCGCGCGCCTCTGGCTGCGACGCGCTCTCCAGGTGGGGAGCAACCCGAATTTTACAGAGACACCTCTGACTGTAAAGTACCTAATGCCTAATAATACATTTCTACCTGTGGGGCTGGTTTCTCCCCTCAACAGTAAAGTTCAGGAAACGGGTTTCATCACTCGGACACAACCACACGCCAACGACTCAACACTTGAGTTTATTATCACCAGAGCGACCACTCCCCCTATCAAGCTTAATTCCAGATGGCAAATATGGCCCAGCACCACGAAAGGGACATTAAGTCGCTGGGCTAGTTTCTCACAACGGGCTTGCACAGTCAAAAATCTATTTAAAAAAAATCAATTTTGAGTTATGGATATTTTCGTGCTCTCTAACACTTTATCTTTCATATCCATTAAGGATATTCTTAATATATGATCTCTAAATATTCCAAAAAGTGATTTAACGTTAGTAGGTTGATGCATTTTCATAGGATAGGCTAGACTTTAGAATGTGATTTCTCAAAATGGCCGACAAGTCACCTTACCAAGTATAAATGCTCACAACTCTGCAACAAAAACGGATACAAGCATGATTTGTATATCATTAGAAAGAGAATTGCCTGAAGTTTCCAACTGTGCCATTTTGTCAGAATGGTCATTTTGACACTTAATGTCCCTTTTCGTGGTGCTGGGTCACAAATAGGGGAATGGCTACCCTAGGTATCGTGATTTAACTGCCAATAAAGGAGCGGTTCTTGGACCATCACAGCTCTGGATGACCCTGTAGTCACGAGAGCGTCTTAGACAGTCATCACGGGTAGTAGTATGGAAATAGACGATTTTCGGAAAAAAAACTAGGGGAGAGCACTTCGTGAAAATTAGAGTTGCTTACCTCCATTACTCGGTCAAATATTATAGTAACAATGCAACAATGGCGTCGAAGCTTGAAACCGCAGGATGCGAGTCAGCGACTTGCAAACATTTTTGTAATAGAAACATTAGGGGTGGCCAGTGGCCACAAAGTGAAAAAACATGCAAAATGTGACGTAAAAATATAAATGACATCAATTTTTAGAATGATGGAAAGTGTTCTAAGTGTCTGCTCAAACACACGAGTCGATAGAGCTGATGATAGAGTGACTTCCCCTGTTTGACCGATTGAATTAGGCAAGATCACTCCCACACACCATGAAATTACTCCCCTTAATTATTTCCGAACAATTCCTATTAGGCTGAGCAGCCAACTCGTTTTGGGAGCTTAGTCTAATTTACATACTGCTATCCGTGTCTAAGACGTTGTCATGACAACAGGGCCTGTTCATTTCTATCGTGGACTAGGTGGGATAATTCCTTTTGGGAAAATGTACCCCTTACGAAATGCTTCACGTATCGGGCCGATATACAGCTTTAGCACATAAGTAAGGGCTAGTTTTATAAGCTCTACCTGCCGGGAAGACGGTTTCGGAGAAATAAATCGGGGATAGGGATTCTCGTCAGCATAAAAGTAGTAGCCCAACTATACAAGGCAGATATAGTGGAAAATAAAATTAACACCAGAAAAAAATTGATCAATAAACTCACACCTTTAACTCGTTGCAGTTAATGCCCATGAGCGTTCTCGAAGGCAGACTGGTAGGGGGCACTCCAAAAGCGCTCATTTTCCAAATGCGCTCAGGAAAAAGCGCTCATTTTGGCAGTCAAAAAGCGCTAATTATTTGTCCATATGCGCTCATTTCGCCATTCCCAAAGCGCACTTTTTATCGTCCAAATGCGCGCACTTTCACATTCAGGCTTTGAGACAGAGTTAATCATGGGATTCGTGGTGTGTTTAATTTAACTCCGTTTAATATATTTATGGAATAAAAAATATGCAAATTACTGTAAGTGTTTGTGTTTGTGTGTGAGTGTGTGTATGTGTGTGTGCGCGTGTGCGTGGTTGTGTGCTTGTGTGGTATTGTTAGTGTTCAAGTGTTTGTGTTTGTGTGTGAGTGTGTGTATGTGTGTGTGCGCGTGTGCGTGGTTGTGTGCTTGTGTGGTATTGTTAGTGTTCATTATTTACTGAAATATATATATGAGCACGGTGTTAATGATACACTATGAAGGACTTATTTTATGAGCGCATTTGGACTGTTCAAAACTGCTTAAAAATTGCGCTTTTGGATGCTAGAAATGAGCGCTTTTTGACTGTACGCGCTCTTTTGGAAAAAACGAAAATGAGCGCTTCTTACATGTAGCCGACTGGTATATAGTAGCTTTCTACTCTAATGACCGTGTTAACGTATAGAAACTGAATTTAGGAATACTAGCGGCTTAAAGACCCACTGACCCACCGCGATTAAATCCCTTGGGTTTTTTCTGGGTAGCTGTGACCCAAATACAAATATCCCCAACTTCAAACTGAGGCTGCTCTTTAAAATGATGTTTCGCTTTCAATTTGGGGGCATTTGTATGGGAGTCAAACCTGGTCAAAACAAGATTTCCTACCAGCTATAAGAAGGAAAACACGTGAAACCCGTGATTTTGACAGGTGATCTGGTGGGTCTTTAAGTAAACCTACCCGCTTCGCGCGTACAGACCCAATCCTAACAACAACAACGACAGCAAAAAAACACCCAACAAAACAAACAGACCCGACGCGAGGTTTGAACTCTGCACCTCTCGCACGGGACACAATAGCGTTACCAAATTAAATACGGTTTTTGACGAATTTATCAATCGCTTTATAGAGGCCCCCGTCACACAACACTCCACCAGGATCATATAAGAAACGCCCATGCACGCATTTGCTCAATAGACGATTTTCGGAAAAAAACCTAGGGGAGATCACTTCGTGAAAATTAGAGTTGCTTAACTCCATTACTCGGTCAAACGCCATAGCAACAATGGCGTCGAAGCTTGAAACCGCGGGATGCCAGTCAGCGACTTGCAAACATTGTTTTCTAGAAAAGTAAGGGGTGGCCAGTTGCTACAAAGTGATAGAACTTGCAAACTGTGACGTGAAAAATACAAATGACATCACATTTAGAATGACGCACTGTGTTCTAAATGCGGTGTGTCTCCTCAAACACACGAAGCGAGGGCTGGGGATCTTCCTGAAGGTAGAGTAATTTACCCTGTTTGACCGTTTGAATTAGGCGAGATCACTCCCACACACCATGAAATTACTCTCCTTAATTATTTCCGAACAATTCCTATTCCACGGCGCTGAGCTCCGCAGGTTAAGTCCAACGTGGGTAACAAAAGAAGGCTTGGTGGTTAGTTTCACGTCCAGTTAGGCGTTGCCTCTTATGGACAGCGATCCCGAAGACTGGGTCTTCCCGGTGGTACAAAAGGAGGCCTCTTTGTCCTCTTTGTCCCTTTAAAAATCGGGACTTTACTGGTGTTGCACTGCCTCCGGGCATTGCCTCCAGTATTGTTCTCACCATCTTTGTATCTACAAATGTCCCATATGTGTCTGTTCCAGACCGAGAGGACGTAAAACAGATTTTTCTTCTTTCTCTTTGTCCCTCTTTTATAATGAAACGCATTTAGAAAGGATAGGGATAGGGATAGGGAGGTGTAAATCGGCTTTTAACCCTTTCAACGCCAGCCATTTTTCAGCCAAAACTTTCCATTAAACTTACATGGGTAGAGAAAAGATTTCATCTGCAATATTTGGGATTCCTTTGTGACATCCATAAAATAGGGCCTATTCTTACCTCCCAAAATTAAGAACATAAGGTCACTGGATGCCAGACCCTCATTTGATGCCTGTCAGTGACATGGGTGTTCAATCATTGTGGTGCCAAGAGGCGACAGTGGCGATGAAAGGGAAAGACTTGCTTCAATTCATTATGGCAACATGTAAGCTCACAACAGTAAAGAATGTCCAATGATGACTAACGTTTTGTTGATCGCAGAGCAGCGAAGTATTCTGTTAGAATCTGAGAGAGAGAGAGAGAGAGAGAGAGAGAGAGAGAGAGAGAGAGAGAGAGAGAGAGAGAGAGAGAGAGAGAGAGAGAGAGAGAGAGAGGAGAGTGGAGGGGAGAGGGGAAAGAGAGAGGGAAGGAGTGAGAGAGATTGAGAGAGAGATATATATATATATATATATATATATATAGAGAGAGAGAGAGAGAGAGAGTTGGGAGGGGGGAGGGAGAGATAGGGAAGGAGTGAGAGAGATTGAGAGAGAGAGAGAGAGAGAGAGAGAGAGAGAGAGAGAGAGAGAGAGAGAGAGAGACAGAGAGAGTTGGGAGGGGGAGAAGAGAGAGGGGAAGGAGTGAGAGAGATTGAGAGAGAGAGAGAGAGAGAGACAGAGAGAGAGAGAGAGAGAGAGAGAGAGATAGAGAGGGTGGAGGGGGGGGGGAGGGTAAAGGGAGAGGGAAGGAGTGAGAGAGATTGAGAGAGATATATATATATATATAGATAGATAGAGAGAGAGAGAGAGAGAGGGGGGGGGGGGGGGGGAAGCAGAAACTGAATTAGGCGTACGAAAATGATAACCCTCCCACCCGCCTTGCAAATTACCTAGAAACATTTACGATAGACACGATAGGATTCATCATCATCATCAACAACAATAACAACAACAGCAACAGCAGCAGACAATTTGACAGAAAAACAGAAGACAGACAGACAGGCACACACACACACACACACACACACACACACACATACACACACACACACACACACACACACACACACACACACACACACACACACACACACACACACACACACGCGCGAACATAATAATCACTACATTGTGCCAAACACGTACAACAGTTAAACAAACCCTGCCCAACGCCCCCCCCCCCATACACGCAAGAGGTATTAAACACACAGCCGGCATATATAACGATTTATCGCGAGGCGCGCGCCATCATTTTAATCGCTGCTCGCGACAGAGACGGTTCAACCGTTCTTTATTCCCTGTTGCCCGAGCCACTGCGAGGCAGAACTTCGCAGCGACTAGCCTAGCAATCTATACCCGATGCCTTGGATCGGTTGTTTTGCCTTTAAGACAGCACTAAAAAGAGCCCCTGTGTTCCAAAAATGATGGTGCACGCAAATATGTTTCCCACCACGTTTACGAGACCTCCCCCACCCCTTTCCCATTATGCCGCCACGACAGAGAACAGGAGGGCATCTTTGAAGTGCCCTCTTCATAAACCAAATTTAATTTGTTTGTTTTTTAGGTGGGTTTAGGTGGGTTTTCTGTTTGGTAGGTACTCTCAGTTCTTTAAGAACAATACAATAATGTACTGTGCAATGAGGAACGAGGGCTTGTTTAGAACAAAAATCTCTGTGTGTGTGCGTGTGCGTGTGCGCGTGTGTGCGCGCGTGTGTGCGTGTGCGTGTGCGTGTGCGTGTGCGTGTGTGTGTGTTGTAAGTATGTGTGTGTGTGTGTGTGTGTGTGTGTGTGTGTGTGTGTGTGTGTGTGTGTGTGTGTGTGTGTGTGTGTGTGTGTGTGTGTGTGTGTGTGCGTGCGTGCGTGCGTGCGTGCGTGCGTGCGTGCGTGCGTGCGTGCGTGCGTGTGCGCGCGCGCGCGCGTGTGTGTGTGTGCGCGCGTATATCAAAGCCCTGACAAAGACGCAAACGGCAATTTAACCCTTTTCGTCGCCAACCGTTTTTCAGCAAAAAATGTCCACTAAACTTACTTTGGTAGAAACAAAAAAAAATCTGCAATATTGGAGATTCCTCTGTGACATGTGTAAAGCAAGGCCTATCCTTTCCTCTCCAAATTATGAAAACAGGGTCTTTGAATAACAGACCTCAGTTTGAGGCCTTTTCGTGACATGGGTGTTAAAGACCCTCCACGTCACGTGTCACATTCCCCCTTAAGCTAGGAAAATGTATTAAGATTTCTTACCAGCTACAAGAGGGAAAACACGTAAAAAACGTGATTTGACACGTGACGTGGTGGGTCTTTAAATCATGGTGGTGCTAAAATGCAACATTGGCGGTGAAAGGGTTAGCACAACGTTTTAGGAGTACGTTTACATGGCATGCCGTCTTATTTCTGTTTATGATAATGGCATACAGTAAGGAACGGAGTGATGCAATGTCTTACATATGTCCTAGAATGTCTTCATATGTATTTTTATTGCTTATTTGATCTTGTTTGTGCAATGTCTTACTATGTGCTTTTTATTGCTTATCTGATCTTGTCTGTGCAATGTCTTACTATGTGCTTTCCATTGCTCTGTTTATCCTCTTGTGAGTTTATTCTGTTTGTGCAATGCTCTATTATTATATGCTTTTGATTGCATCTGTTTATGCTTTTGTGCAAGTATGGTACCTTTGTTATGGGTCCTGTTGATGCTTTGACGATAACGTCTTAATATACAACTTATTCTCTTTTTGTGCGATCTTGGTATTTTATCTAATTAATTTATCTAATTAATTTTATCGTGGTATTTAATTAATAGCACATGTTCTAATAATGTACATATTGTATGCTCTTCCCCCATGTTTGCGATGCACAATATTTCATTGTCTTGTTGTGTTTGTTGATGTGTATTGCACCTGCAAACAAATTTCTCCATGAGAGATAATAAAGTATTCTTGACTTGACTTTTGAAAGGCGGACGGGGAAGGGGAGGGGGAAGGGGAGGGGGAGGAGAATAGGAAGATGGGTACAAGAGAAAAAAGAAAGTGAAAAGAAAACCCCGACAGGGCACGAGATGGGATAAAGAAATAGAATGGAGAGGGAGATACAGCGGTTAATTAAGTCAAGCTGTTTCGAAGCAGCAAGCCAGCATTTCTTCACTTAAAGACCCACCACGTCAAGTGAATTTCCCCTCTCTCTCCCTCTAAAAGATTTCTTAAGGCTTCTTACCAGCGAGAGAGGGAAAAGACGCGAAAACCATCTCTCCGTCTAAAAGATTTCTTAAAGACCCACCAGATCACGTGTCAAAATCACGGGTTTCACGTGCGTCTTACAGCTGGTAAGAAATCTTGTTTTGAGCAGGTCTCACTCCCATACAAATGCCCCCAAATTCAAACCGAACCATCGTTTTAAAGAACAGCCTCAATTTGAAGTTGGGGACATTTGCATATGGGTCACAGCTACCAAGAAAAAAACCCAAGGGACTTAATCGTGGTGGGTCAGTGCATCTTTAAGAACTTACCAGCGAGAGAGGGAAAACACGTGAAAACCGTGATTTTCACTCATGGATGGGCGTGGTGGGTCTTTAATGTTAAAGTCAATCTGTTTCGAAGCAGCAAGCCAGCATTCCATGACTTAATGTTAATTTGTGCCTATGCATCTTTCTCTGTTCCTGTCTTAGTTGTTGTGACGGGTGTTTGGTGGTGTATAAACAAACCTGCAGATTCCTTTTTTTGTTTTCGTAGGAAGTCTCTGGGTTCGCTCCTCTATGTCATTTACCTGCACAGAGCAAGGCAAATGGGTACCGTAGACGGGCCTTAACAAGATGTGTGTACACTTTTCTAATTAAAAGGGGGACATCTTTATCTTGGTTTATTATGTTATTTTCTTCCCTTCCAAGCTTTCTTGT
Source organism: Phymorhynchus buccinoides (assembly GCA_017654935.2). NCBI lineage: Eukaryota > Metazoa > Mollusca > Gastropoda > Neogastropoda > Raphitomidae > Phymorhynchus > Phymorhynchus buccinoides. The sequence goes on along the minus strand of CM065686.1, from coordinate 12,562,280 downwards.
TTCTGTGCTTCAAACAACGGTAGTCGTCAGAGATAAGGTCCCATACGTAACCGGTATTGTGTTTGTAGGAAAAGTTGCTCTCGTTTGTTGGGAGCCAGTATAAAAATGTTTTTGTTTTCATTTTTGCTTACTGCCCTAGTAGTGCTAAAATAGCTGTGTGGTGTTAGATGGGATTTCTTATGCATGTACCTTTAAGCTCTATGCGCTTTTAAAACATTATAAAAAGCTAACAAATCAGTTGATGTGATGCGAATTTGTGTACATGCATGGAATGCGTATACATCTTTGTGCGCGTATTTGTGTGCGTGATTCTGAGTGTTTGTTGGTGTGTGCTTTGATATAGGTGCAAGTATTAAAAATAATAAAAAATAATGAGTTCATACTAGTTCATTAGTGGTGCATGTGCGCGCGTATATACATCTGTGCGACACGTGCGTGTGCATGCGCGCGCATGCGCGTGTGCAGTTGTAGACCTATATAATATTTTTTTATGTGTGCTTCGACACTGGTGCAAATAAGAGTGTTTTCTGTTCACTATGAGAGCTATTCACAGTTGATATTATCAAATACTTGTGTGCGTGTTTATGCGTGCATGCATAATTATGTGCATGCAGATGTGTGTGTGTGTGTGTGTGTGTGTGTGTGTGTGTGTGTGTGTGTGTGTGTGTGTGTGTGTACGCGTGCCTCAATGCACATCTATGCTAGACGATTTCTACACCTACATTAAAGACCCACCACGTCCTATGTCAAAATCACGGTTTTCACGTGTTTTCACTCTTATGGCTGGTAAGAAATCTTAAGACATCTTCCTAGCATAAGAGGGAATGCGACACGTGACGTGGGGGGGTCTTTAAGACCATTGTTTTATGTGTTACTTTTTGTCCTGTAACTTTTTTCCAGTTACTTTGTTTTCCTAGCCAGAAAATGTTACTTATTTTCCGTTACTTTTTTTTCCCTGTTACTTTTTCCCCGTTCACCCGAACACCTAACTATTAAAAGAAAGGAGATAATGGTGTTCAAAGAACACCGTGTCGACTGCATCTTTTTCTTTCTTTCTCGATCAAAAGTGTTGAAAGCGATGAATTGACGCGGGGGCAAACAGCAAAAAAGATCTCTTCCCCACTGGGTCCCTAACCTTTATCCAATATAAAAACGAAACACGCAAACTGGGATCAATCAGGTATAAATATTTGGGATCGGGAAACAACGGTATGGCAATGCATTGTTACAAGAAACGAGAACGGGGGGGGGGGGGGGGGGTAGAGAGAGAGAGAGGGGGGGGGGGAGAGGGAGGGGAGAGGAGAGGGAGGGAGGGAGAGGGAGGGAGGGAGGGAGGGGGGAGAGAGAGACAGAGAGAGAGAGAGAGAGAGAGAGAGAGAGAGAGAGAGAGAGAGAAAGAGAGCGAGAGAGAGAGAGAGAGAACGAACAATTGAACAATGGAACAATGGTTTATTTTCTTTAGGCCACTAGCCCCTAGAAACCTAGAGGGAGAATACTGAACGCTGAACAATTTTAATGAATAGGTCGTTGGCCCATGTCAAGAGAGAGAGAGCAGAGGGGTAGAGAAACAGAGAGAGAGAAAGAGAGAGAGAGAGAGAGAGAGAGAGAGAGAGAGAGAGAGAGAGAGAGAGAGAGAGAGAGAGAGAGAGAGAGAGAGAGAGAGAGAGAGAGAGACTCTGAGAGAGAGAGAGAGAGAGAGAGAGAGAGAGAGAGAGAGAGAGATAAAGGAAACTGCCACATTCTTGATATTTAAAACCTTTTTTTTTTCAGACCAAAAAAATAGGCCTACTTAATTTACATGGTATTTTAGGAAGACAACCGTAGAATGAAACTGAAAGCGATTCCTATTTAACCTCATTAGTGGGTTTCTACAGAACAAACAAAAAACAACAACACAAAAACGTCAGCCTAACAAGGTGTCTTCTGTGTTTTGCTTTTAAACGTAGTAACTTAAATAAGTCGTCCAAAAATTCAACAAATCTGAAGTTCTGTGCATGTAACTTCCTCTAATCTGCCACTCTCTTTGACTCTGCCTTTTCCCTTTGCTTTCTCTCATCTACTATCTTTCTGACTTATTGGCCCTATTCTCCTGGCTTAAAAAAAAATCTTCCAAATAATTTTTCTCCTTTGAGTTCCCCCGAAATCGGAATGTGTCGCCTGTAAGCAGCGGGGAGACCAGTGAAAATTGAATACCGGACATACGTACCTTTACTCATTATGACCATATGGCATGGGAACGCAGAATAATAATAATAATAATAATAATAATAATAATAATAATAATAAGTGGTGGAATGAAAAACATGAAACAAAATATAAAAAAAACACACACACAAAAACAATGTAAAACAAAAATTTGAAGAGAATCTTAATTGAGAAAACAGAGACCAGATAAGTCACGGCAAATTGCACGTTGTTTTGGGATAAAAGAAACAAAAAATAACCACTGCATGTAAACGAAACAGGATACGTGTCATTATTTTTCTTGTGCACAACGTAGTGACGTGGGTCCGATGGAGCTGGTAGAGCATAGACATCTCGACACAAACCACAAAGATCGAAAGTAAACCAAGAAGATTTCGTACAACAAACAAACAACTACACGGCAAGTGTAAAGTGACGTTATTTTATTTACAAGAGACGAAACAAAACTACTGGATAATCCGGCGAATGCGCCTTTATCAACACACATAGATAAACAAGAAAAAGAAGATTTTCGTGAAAGAAGATTTCGGTTATCTTCATTGTTTATATCATTACCATAGCTTACAGTAGGACAACAACAAAAACCTCCCCTGTGGGGATAACGGGAGGGGGGAGGGGTGTCTTTTGCATAAATAATTCCCCCACCTTCTGGAAGTTCTTTTTTTCAGGTACTTTTTTTCAGTCCCCGAGCCGAAGGTTCGGGAACTATTGTTTCTGTCTGGTCCGTCCGGCGTGTCTCCGTCCGGTTATTCGTCCGTTTTTCTCAAAATCTATTCAGTCTATCATCATCAAATTTGGTATACTAGTTTGCCAAGATGCAAGCTATCCACTGATGTATTTAGTTTTACATTAAGGTCAAGGTCGCGCCAGTTACGGGGTTCAAACCCCGAAACACATAATCGCTAATATCTCGCGAAGTTTTGCATGTATTTCAATGCAGTTTTTTCCACAACATTTCTTGATGAATGGTCTATAACACAGTTGTCATGAATTTTTCTGTGCGCTCGTGTGCGCATGATCGCGCGCGCTCAAATCACGGGTCCGAACCCCAAGGCTATATATAAAAAAACCTATTCAGTTGCGTGCTGTTTTGATGCGTTTTTATGTAAGTACGTTCTCG
>CM065686.1:12538955-12546455 GCA_017654935.2 Phymorhynchus buccinoides | reverse complement strand
AAGTAAGGATAGACCTTATTTTATATATGTCACAGAAGAATCCCCAATACTGCAGATGGATTTTGTCCTCTACCCAGGTAAATTTAATGGGAATGTTTGGCTGAAATACGGCTGGCGGTGAAAGGGTTAATGGAATGGAATGGAATAGAATGGATTCAGCACTGTCTTGTCAGGCATACATCGACCAAATGGCAAAGAAACAAAACGGATGATGAGCGAACGAAAAAAACCGAACGAAACTTTAGTTTCCTGGGTGATGAGATGAACAACATAAATGTTATTATCCACCCAGCCCTGGGAACACACACACGCACATACGCACACACGTACACACACGCGCACGCACGCGCACGCACGCACGCACACGCACACACACACACACACACACACACACACACACACACACACACACTCTGTCTCTCTCTCTATGCATTATACACTATACAAGAGAGAGAGAGAGAGAGAGAGAGAGAGAGAGAGAGAGAGAGAGAGAGAGAGAGAGAGAGAGAGAGACAGACAGACAGAGAGAGAGAGAGAGAGAGAGAGAGAGAGAGAGAGACAGAGAGAGAGAGAGAGAGACAGAGAGAGAGAGAGAACAGAAGAGAGAGAGAGAGAGAGAGAGAGAGAGAGAGAGAGAGAGAGAGAGAGAGACGAGAGAGAGAGAGAGATGACAGACAGACAGAGAAGAAGAGAGCAGAGAGAGCAGCCCCAACTAATTCTGGTTTCCATGCTCACACGAATGGGAGGAGCTTACTCACCACAATGACGTCACAGAATATTCCCTGAACACATTACGCACGTGCCAAAGAATGACGTCAGTCGTGCTTCCTTGAGTCACGCACAGTAGGGCAATAACTGAGTGACGTAGTCAGTGTAGTGTGCCGCACTGCGAAGTCTCACTGCATCCATAATAATATATATGTTGCTGTTCATGGACGCTTTCCTATAATTACCCCTAACAGCTAGACATCACCCGCATGTTTACGACTCTCGATCTCAAAAGTCTGGTTCTTTCAGTTTTGAAGACAATAACCCTAGGCTGATCCTATCCCTATCCCTTTTCCCGAGAACGGCAGACTGTTGCTTCTCGGAGAAAATGTCCAATGAGAAAATACAACGGGTATGGGGAGGGGGTCTAAAACTAGAAGTTTGCTAGAGGCATGTTGTCAATGTTGTTAGAAGCACTGTCCTCGCCTTGGCAATGAGGCTGTGTCAGAACAGTTGACATAAGCTAGAACACCAAGGCTACATCAAATTGGTTTTTTTCTTTCAAAAATGTTTTTTATTCAGGTATTGGTTGATCTATTTCCGTATTGCAAGTTTTTTTTCTTCTGATTTTCTAATTTTCGACATCTTTTGAGAATCAATTTAATGTCTGTTTTTTCCCCCCATGACTTAGGCTACATCAAAATGTTGTAATGTTCTGCATAGTAGTGCGGGGATTGTCTTAAGCCATTGTGACGTAAGTGTCCCGCGCGACCCGCTTTCTTTATTTCTTATCTACACCCCCCCCCCCCCCCCCTCCCCTCCCCCCCCCCTCGCCTTTTCATTTCTCTGTCCAGCCGCCACGTTAATTGCCCCGCCGCTTCAAACGAACGCCGCGGAAGGGCGTTATCTCTTTCTCCCCGGTCGGCACGTACCACCTACCGAGGTTATCTCCCTTCACCCCCCCCCCCCCCTTTCTACCGTCTCATCACAAGAAAGTGACAACCACGGTTATCTCCCTTTGAAGATGGTTTTGCTGTTCTAATCACAAGGTTAGGAATGTCAGGAATGTGCTAAGGATGGAATAGGCGCGTGATTGTTCAGTACATTTAGAACAGCAAATTGTGACGTGTGGACTGTAATACACCAATAGCAGGCTTTCATTGTTTGAAAGTGAAGGCTATAATTGGAGTGGTGAGAAAAAGTTGTCACACAAGATGCTGAAACGTAGCTAGAGCAACACTCACAACCAGTCATCATAAGCCCACTAGTAAGTATTATTGATGGCAGGTGATTGAGATCTGGTTTGTTTGACTCTAGTTTTGATCTAGATCCTATGTTCAATGATGAATAAGGAGTAGATAGATATGTTATAGAAAAGAAGTGGTAAACATTCTATTCTATTTATGTGCACTGATTATTTGTGTGTGTGTGTTTTTGACTTGAACACTTTTGGTACCAGAACCCGGGCACAAATATAAATTTATTAGATGAAAAGGGGCCGGGAAAGTTGCTCATCTCCCATACCCTAGAGAAGTGGGCTAAAGGCAAATTTTCTAAAGTCTTCCCTAGGGACTTAGCCTTTTAACCCATTACCTCGTCACATCTAATTGGGGGCTCGCGTCCGGGATATTTTTTTCATAAAGTCTAACAAATTTCAATTCAAACGGTAGTTCCTTTTCAAAACTGATCTTGTGTCCACTGGGAAAGTTATTGTGATTTGGTTCACTGTGTTTTGATTTGATTTGTTTGAATGCTATTTATGACTTTATTTTGATGTGCATGCTATTTCTGTTTATGCTGAAATAGTTAAGTGTTGTTTGATACATTCAACTCAGCAGCTTTGTTTTTATTTTGAATAGTTGTATTTACAACCATGGCTGAGATTGTTAAACTTAGGAGGGAACTTAAAGAATGGGGAGAATCTCTAGGAATGTCAGGCCAAGAGTTAGCAAATTTTGTCATATCTGAATATGACAAAGAGAAAACTCGCGAGGAGGCCAAGAAAGACAAACAGAGAGCTCATGAGGCTCAAGAGGCTGAGAAAGACAAACAGAGAGCTCATGAGGCTCAAGAGGCTGATAAAGCTCGCGACAGCTCAGGAGCAAGAGAACATCCGTACTCATGAGTTAAGGCAGAGACAACTAGTGCAGGATGCCAAAAATAAAGAACTCGAACTTGAGGCCACTGAGCGAGAAAAGGCGCGAGACCATGAGCTAGCTATGAAGCAGCTTGAAAACTCAGCAGACTCTGAGACTGCTGCCCCTCAAAATTTTCCCCCTCCCATTCATACCTCAGCCATGACCTTCACATTGGAGGCATTCAATGAGGCAACAGAGTCTATCGATGCATTCCTCGATAGATTTGAAAGACTGGCCCAGGAATTTGAGCTTGCTCCGGAAAAGTTCAACCTCAAGCTTGCCCAAAGTCTCAGGGGTGTGGCTTATGAGGTATACAGTAAACTTCCGTCAAGCCAAATTACCGACTACCCAGCTTTGAAAGAAGCCCTGCTCAACAGATACGAGTTGACAGCTGACGCCTACCGGAAAAAGTTCCGGTCAACCAGAAAAGGTAGGGGAGAGTCCTATGCCCAATTTTCAGATAGACTGGGGAACTATCTGACTAAATGGGTGTCGCTTTCTGCCAAATCAGAGTCCTATGAGGATCTCCGGGAACTGATGGTTGGCGAGCAACTGCGCGAAACCATGTCCCCAGAGTTACGCACCTTTACTGCCGAACAAGGTGCCACAACTCTGGCTGACCTCATCCAGCTAAGTGACCGGTACACTCTAGCCCATGATGAACCTAGCGCCCCTAAAAGGCCAAAACTACAGCAAGTAGTTGGGTCCACTGCTTCACAGCAGAGCAGGTTTAACCCCAACTCCAACAGTGGGTCAAACAGTTCTACCCATGAACGACAACCACTGGGACAACCCTTATTCTGCTCATACTGCAAGTCGAACACCCACAATCGGGATGACTGCAGGAAACTTGCTTACAAGCGGCAAAATGTTGCAACTATGCAAGTCGTCTCGACTTCGCAGAATTGCACAAACCCCTCCCCAGTACAGTGTCCAGGCACACCGTCAGTCGTCGGACAGGCGACTGTCAACAACATTCCTGTTCAGTGTCTCTATGACACTGGACTGTCATGCGACGCAATTGTCTGTGGATCCTTAGTCCCCGCGTCAGCATACACGGGAGACTTCATCTCTCTGCAAGGCCCTGATGCTGCAATCCCCCCATCCACTTTGCCAGTCGCCATAATCAATGTCGACACCAGATATGTTAAGGGACCCATCAAGGCAGTGCTCATGGACAGTCCTGTCTATGACCTCATACTTGGATCACAGTATGTGTTTTTAGGGCACCCCTCTCAACCTGCCATAGTTTCAGCAGGATTCCCTTCTCCCCAATCCACAAACCAACTCCCTCCCTCCTTCCCAAAGAGCAAATCTCCCTCAGCAGGGAAGAAACCTCTCAACGCGGCAAACCAAATTGCCGCGCGAGCCAATCCAGATTGTCCCAAGTCCCCAAGTCCGCCACAACTTGGAAAATCCTTCCCAAGGAATGTCCGCCTAACGACCCAAGACCACTCGCCACAGGTACCTCAGGTGAAAGGCAGCACTGTACCCGCAAACACCCACCGAAGGTACTATCGGGACAGGCCGCCGCACGTACAGCCGTCACCTACCCCTCCCTTTCAGCGAGTGGCAGTCGACTTGGTCGGGCCTCTACCTAAACGGAAGAAGAAATTCCGGTACATAGTCACCGTGGTCGACATATGTACCATGAGGTGCGATGCCGCCCCAATCTCCTCACTTGATGCTAGTCAGATAGCTGCGGCACTCAAAGCCATTTTCGCCCGAATCGGCCTACCAAACCACATCATCAGCAATGATGAATCCAGGCTAAAGGGGAAACTCAGGCAAGAGGTGTTTGCTATTCTGCAATCAACCTTGGGACAACTCAACACAGGATTGCCGCACCAACCTCAGTCGGAATCCATTCCACTGATCTCTAACCCACCTGCTCCTTTGAACTCTGTGTTGCGACCAGATGTTCCACCATTCCAACCGACCCAGTCTCCCCACTAATTTGTCCCTGTCGCCCAAGTCGAAAGTGGAGTCGGCGTTCCACAGGAAGATTCCGGTACCAGAATCTTTTCTTCGGGGGGGCCTCTGTGACGTAAGTGTCCCGCGCGACCCGCTTTCTTTATTTCTTATCTACACCCCCCCCCCCCCCCTTCTCCCCTCCCCCCCCTCGCCTTTTCATTTCTCTGTCCAGCCGCCACGTTAATTGCCCCGCTGCTTCAAACGAACGCCGCGGAAGGGCGTTATCTCTTTCTCCCCGGTCGGCACGTACCACCTACCGAGGTTATCTCCCTTCACCCCCCCCCCCTTTCTACCGTCTCATCACAAGAAAGTGACAACCACGGTTATCTCCCTTTGAAGATGGTTTTGCTGTTCTAATCACAAGGTTAGGAATGTCAGGAATGTGCTAAGGATGGAATAGGCGCGTGATTGTTCAGTACATTTAGAACAGCAAATTGTGACGTGTGGACTGTAATACACCAATAGCAGGCTTTCATTGTTTGAAAGTGAAGGCTATAATTGGAGTGGTGAGAAAAAGTTGTCACACAAGATGCTGAAACGTAGCTAGAGCAACACTCACAACCAGTCATCATAAGCCCACTAGTAAGTATTATTGATGGCAGGTGATTGAGATCTGGTTTGTTTGACTCTAGTTTTGATCTAGATCCTATGTTCAATGATGAATAAGGAGTAGATAGATATGCTATAGAAAAGAAGGGGTAAACATTCTATTCTATTTATGTGCACTGATTATTTGTGTGTGTGTGTTTTTGACTTGAACACTTTTGGTACCAGAACCCGGGCACAAATATAAATTTATTAGATGAAAAGGGGCCGGGAAAGTTGCTCATCTCCCATACCCTAGAGAAGTGGGCTAAAGGCAAATTTTCTAAAGTCTTCCCTAGGGACTTAGCCTTTTAACCCATTACATCGTCACAGCCATGACAAGCTCCTAGCATAACAGCATCAGTCTAACAATTCTCCGAAGTCGGAGTGTGGCTGCCCACGTGGCGGGGGTAATCAAAAACGGTCACACACGTAATGTTCTCAACCCTAGCTGGTGCATTTTGTACCATAGTGTTCAAGCGCTTCGACTGTTGGGATGATCCCTGGAGTCTTTAAGCCAGGGTAAGAGAACAACAACAACAACAACAACAACAACAACAACTGATTTTCGAAACCGTCCAAAGCATTGCGGAAAGTACAAAAATAGATGTTTTGTCACATTGTGTAATTAGAAATTCGTTGTTCGTGTACTTTGATATTCCCCAACTTATTTCTTATTTCTATTTTCTTATCTTTATCGTTTTCCTTTCTAGCCCTTCATGAAGTTGTATTTTCTCTTATGTTTAAATTGTTTCTGTTATCAAAGAAGATGAACTTTTTTTCTATTTGGTTACTTTGTTATGCTTCTAATGTTCAAAATTAACCTTTGTTTATTTTTCTTAAATGTGTGATTTTTTCAGTCTGTGATTGCCAGCAGGTATAATTATAGGCTTATGCCAGAATTGGTTTCTGTCGTACCCATCCAGATACAACAGATGCAGAAGAAAACACTTCACATGCTGATTATTATTATTTTCCACTTCCAAGGATGTTGTATTTTTCGTTCATCAGTGGAACTTGGAAGGTAGGTGTTGGTGGTGGTGGTGGTGTTTGAACTTTGTTGTATTTTTCGTTCGTCAGTGGAACTTGGATTCGTCAGTGGAACTTGGAAGGTAGGTGATGGTGGTGATGGTGGTGTTTGAACTCTGTTGTATTTTTCGCTCATCAGTGGAACTTGGAAGGTGGTGGTGGTGGTGTTTGAACTCTGTTGTATTTTTCGCTCATCAGTGGAACTTGGAAGGTGGTGGTGGTGGTGTTTGAACTCTGTTGTATTTTTCGCTCATCAGTGGAACTTGGAAAGTGGGTGGTGGGTGGTGGTGGTGGTGTTTGAACTTTCACGGCAAGACAACAACACGGAGCAAACCCAATCACAAATAACACACACTGTCAGGTAAATCAAAAAACCCTATGTCGGCTGAGAAGTAACAGGATTCCGGGAAACCAATTGACTACCACAACACCAAGAAGAAGAGGAGTCCGTTTGACGCCCTCCGCAGCATGGAATCGAACAGGCACACGCAGGGGCATTAATGGATATAAAAATATGGTGGGACGATCCTGGAGGTACTGCAATACTAGGAAAGTCTCGGTATTTTTTGAAGTATCAAGATCCTGGAGGTACTGCAATACCAGAAAAATCCCCGGTGTTTTTCGAAGTATTAAGATCCTGGAGGCACTGCAATACCAGGAAAGTCCCCGGTGTTTTCGAAGTATCAAGACGCTTAACTGAATCACGGTAAGATAAATACCACACAACACCGCAACACCAACTCCCTATGTTTCGTTTTACAGATCACGTGTCAAAACCACGGGTTCCCACGAGTTGACTCCCATACAAATGCCCCCAAATTGAGAACGAAACATCATTTTAAAGGGCAGCCTCACTTTAAGTTGGGGACATTTGTATGTGGGTCACAGCTACCCAGAAACAAGACACCCAAGGGACTTAATCGTGGTGCGTCAGTGTGTCTTTAAACAACACCCTGGCATGCAGAGCTGGCATTCTCCCACAACACCGACTAGGGTTTGCCTTGAGCACGGGACTGTCAGTGATTCACACACATCCATCCACTCCAGTGATGTCGTTTCGGAAAGC
>CM065686.1:12526455-12533955 GCA_017654935.2 Phymorhynchus buccinoides | reverse complement strand
GAAATAGAAAAAAGGCTCGAGATAAGAAGCATGAGAACGTCATCAAAGAAGAAAAGCCCCCCCCCAAAAAAAAAGAAAAAAAAAGAAAAGAAAAAAAAAGGACAAACAAACGGAAGGCGAACGCTCAAATGAAATCAACTTTAATAATCTGATATACGCCTACAAACTAACAGGAAACCCCCCCCACAAAAAACAACCACCTTGGATTCCATTAACTTGCTCTGGTGACACATAACGTTGCCAGATGCTAATCAAGATCTGTCACTGTGTTCTTTTAATGCGCTGTAAATCGACACGAGTCCAATGCAATCCTGGGTTTGATTTCTGCGCATGTTAAAGACCCACCAGATCACGTGTCAAAATCACGGGTTTCACGTATTTTCCCTCTTATAGCTGGTAAGAAATCTTGTTTTGACCAGGTTTGACTCCCATACAAATGTCCCCAAGTTGAAAACGAAACGAGCAGGCTGACACTCTCAAAGCAGGGCAGCCTAATGAATCAGGCAGATGATCACGGGTCGATTCGAGCGCAAACCATTTCGAGCGCTAATTTCACTCTTTCTTTACTTGAACCATTTACCTAACCCTAACCCTATCCCTAACCCTAGAAACAAGTGAAATTTTTGCTCATTTACCTAACCCTAACCCTAACCCTATCCCTAACCCTAGAAACAAGTGAAATTTGTGCTCATTTACCTAACCCTAACCCTATCCCTAACCCTAGAAACAAGTGAAATTTGTGCTCATTTTCCTAACCCTAACCCTAACCCTATCCCTAACCCTAGAAACAAGTGAAATTTGTGCTCGGAACGACCAGCGCACGAAATGGTTTGCGCTCGAAACGACCAGACCCCAGGCAGATCATCCACTGTCATATAAGGAGGCAAAAACCATTTTGCGCGCCAGGTTCCATGAGTCTTGGAGGGAACGACTAGGGATTGAAAAAGACAATGATGATCTACAGGGCACCAGGTTCCATGAGTCTTGGAGGGAACGACTAGGGATTGAAAAAGACAATGATGATCTACAGGGCCTCAGTCGTCAGCACCAGGTGATATTGTTTAGACTGAGAACAAGCCATTGCCAACTCTTGTCACATCTTCACAGGATAAACCTGTCACACACAAGTGAGTGCCCCTGTGGCACTGGCATCCAGTCTCCTGAACCTATCCTCCAGGATTGCCCTACTTACCAAGACATTCGGTGTCAAACCTGGCCGGTGAGAGTGGAGCTCCAGGAGAAGCTGTGGGGACCAACAAAGGCGCTACACCAAAAGACAGCAGACTTCGCCGTCGGGACTGGACTAAAGATTTGAACATGGCCAACGGGAACGCAGAAGAAGAAGAAGAAAACGAAACATCATTTTAAAGAGCAGCATCAATTTGAAGTTGGGGACATTTGTATGTGGGTCACAGCTACCCAGAAAAAAACCAAGGGTCTTATTAGTGGTGCGTCAGTGTGTCTTTAATACCGATACGCCGTGGCGTTTCTTGTTCTTTCTGCGCTCTCTTCTTGTGAACTTTGACATTTACGGAGGCTGTTTCGTTACTTTGTTACAATGCGATAGCTAATGTAAATAATCACAGAATCTCTCTCTCTCTCTCTCTCTCTCTCTCTCTCTCTCTCTCTCTCTCTCTCTCTCTCTCTCTCTCTCTCTCTCTCTCTCTCTCTCTCTCTCTCCCTCTCTCTCTCTCTCTCTCCCCCTCCCTCCCTCTCTCTCTCTCTCTCTCTCTCTCTCTCTCTCTCTCTCTCTCTCTCTCTCCCTCTCTCTCTCTCCCTCTTTCTCCCCCCCCCTCTCTCTTCCTCTGTCCCTCTCCCCTCCCCCACTCTTTTTGATTCGCGAGAAACGGGAGTGGATGAATGTTCTTTCTGATGTTTTCTTTGTATCTTTCGTGTCAATTTCGATGCTATTGTCTCTTTGTTTATTTCTTTGTTCTTTTAGTTAGTTTTTGTTTTTGAGGACTGGATGAAAACATTAATTATTTTTGCTTAATCTACTATCCTCATTAAAGAAAATTATTCAATTCAATTCAATTCAATTCTCTCTCTCTCTCTCTCTCTCTCTCTCTCTCTCTCAATCTCTCTCTCTCTCTCTCTCTCTCTCTCTCTCCTCTCTCTCTCTCTCTCTCTCTCTCTCTCTCTCTCTCTCTCTCTCTCTCTCTCTCTCTCTCTCTCTCTCTCTCTCTCTCTCTCTCTCTCTCTCTCTCGTCTCTCTCTCTCTCTCTCTCTCTCTCTCTCTCTCTCTCTCTCTCTTTATATTTATCAAGCGTTCTAAGCGCGGCAGACTGCTATAACCTATGATTATTTGTGCATGTACTGATGTTTATATGTATTTGCTATGTTCCCCCCTTCCAATGGGGGCCTTGGCCTTATGGAATACAAATTTATCATTTCATTTCATTTCTCTCTCTCTCTCTCTCTCTCTCTCTCTCTCTCTCTCTCTCTCTCAAATTGAATTGAATCATTTTCTTTAATGAGACAGACAGACAGACAGACAGACAGACAGACAGAGAGAAACAGACAGACAAACAGAGAAGGCAAAGTGACCACAAAGTGACCACAAAGTGACCACAAAGTGACCACAAAGTGACCACAAAGTGGACAGCGATGGTCACTACCAGATGACGAGAGGCACACACTTGTTCGGACCCAACGACCCGGAATGAGAAAGAGAGGAGGACACTACTAATTTCACAGCTACTTGCTGCCCCCTTTCTCTGAGTGATTACTACAGCCATCCAAGCCTTTTTCGCACCTTTTTCTTTCCTTCTTGACCTCTCAGTGAGAATAGAGGTTAATGATGGTCAATCCTTTCTAACATACAATGGCTATTCCCTTGTAACCCATTTCAGTCTACTATGTACTCCACACACACGCGCAAGCACGCACACACGCACGCACGCACGCACGTACGCACGCGCACACGCACACGCACGCACGCACGCACGCACGCACACACACACACACACACACACACACACACACACACACACACACAACACACACCTACTTTTCTCATGCCTGTTTTTCGTGCTTTACTTCCACGTATGAAAAAAAAAACATTGCAGTTTTTCTTCCTACATATCAGCAAAAGTCAGTTTATTGTAAAAAAAAACCTTCTATGGTTTTATGTCTGACCCCCCCCCACCCCCCACTCTTTCTGCCGCTCCTTTGCTATAAAAAATATTGTAAAAATGCAAATGCGTGACTTCAATCTTGCGCGCGTTTACCATTCAAACAAACAAGCATTATCCCAGTGAGTGTGGTCCAAAACCCTTGACACCATGGGGTCGTAATTCACAAACTTGGACAACAGAAGTTCCTGATAACGACGTGTTTTACAATAAAGTAACTTCTGCAAAAACAATGAGACTGCACACCGTTCATGTTTTAGTACTCAAAATCCCTCCCCCCTCTCTCTCCCCCCCCCCCTCCCTCCCCCCCTCTCCCTCCCCCCCTCTCCCCCCGACCGTTTTGTTTTCTCACTCTCTCTCCGTTTGCTCTCTCTCTCTCTCTCTCCCCCCCCTCTCTCTCTCTCTCTCTCTGTGCATTGTGTGTGTGTGGCATTGTGTGTGTGCGTGTGCGTGTGCGTGTGCGTGCGTGTGCGTGTGCGTGCGCGTGCGCGTGCGCGTGTGTGTACGTTCATATTGAAAACTGTGTGCTGCTGTTGTGCATGTTTTGTGTTAGTGTTTTCTTGTCATGATAGGGGCTGTTGGCCTAAATCATTAAAAATATTCCGAGTTCTCTCTCTCTCTCTCTCTCTCTCTCTCTCTCTCTCTCTCCTCTCTCTCTCTCTCTCTCCTCTCTCCCTCTCTCTCTCTCTCTCTCTCTCACTCTCTCTCTCATATGTAAGCATTTCTGGCTTAACCAACAGTTTTGTGGAAAACACAAAGCACCATCTAACGTAACTCACACCCCCCCTCCTCCCCTCCCCCCCCCCCCCCCCCCCTCATCCGTTGTGGAGCCATTTTGAACTCTTGCCCCTTTAAATTAAAAGAAAGAAGCCCCAAAATACCAGTTTCCCCCCTAACATAGCTAAAACCCCCCAAAAACCAGAACCCACCACTTGTGATTTTGTAGGTTTTCGCTCTAGCTTCTCGCTATGTTGTTGTTATTGTTGTAGATTTTACGGGCGGAAACCCTCCAAGTTTTTAGTCCAGTTTTTAGACATGAGTTTTTAACGTTTATATTCATTGATACTTGTCTTCATGTTGCTTATTCTTTTATTCTCGTCTTGTCTTTAAATGTGTATGTTTATGTGTATGTTAGTGTTGTTCAGGCCTTTGGTTTGCGCTTTTGAGCTCCCTGCAAAGGGAGTTCAGCGCTCTATAAATAACCATTATTATTATTATTGTTATTATTATTATTATTATTATTATTACTGTGTGCCACGAAGGCAAGTTTTGATTGGGCCCACATCTCTGTGATTTTGGCCTGTTTGTGTTCGTCCCTCTGTGTGTTTGTCTGCTGAAGATTTGTCTGTCTGTCTGTCTGTCTGATCGGATGTTGTTGTTTTGCAGCGTTAAGAAAAAAACAAGCGTGAAAAGATTTGAACGTATCTTTTGTTATTTCTGAATCAGCTCCCGACATTTCGGCAAATGTTAAAGATCCCCACGTCACGTGTCACATTCCCTCTTATGCTTGGAAGATAAGATCCGTTACTTTTTTTTAAAGAGGGAAAACACGTGAAAACCGTGATTTTGACACGTGACGTGGTGGGTCTTTAAGATCAGCCCCCTCCTCTGCCCCTTACACTAATGTCAGACGGTTTCAGGTTCCCCCGTGGGGATACCGGGGGGGTCTTTTGTACAAATAGTTCCCCACCGTCTGGGAGTTCTGTGCTTGTAACTTCCTGTAATTCTGTCATTCTATTTGACTCTGCCTTTTCCCTTTGCTTACTGTCATTTGCTATCTTTCTATCTCACTGGTCCATTCTCCTGCCTTTTTTCTAGAAATTATTACAAAGATTTCTTCAGACGAAGTCGGACATGCTGGGCCTATTTCTTAGTTAGGCGCATAACGGCAGAATGACGCATCTACGCTCATATGACAGGAAACTGTGCGAGCGAACGAAGAAGAAGAAGACGGTTTCAGGTTAGAGTTGGGGTAAGGAGTAGGGTTTGGGATAGGGTTAGGGATAGGTTTAGGATCAACTTAATCATCAACTTTTATTGTTTTGTGTATTTGACACTAAACGGACTCTAAACTTATCCCTAACCCTATCCCTAACCCTAACCTGAAACCATCTAATCCACACAAAATAATGAAAATTGATGGTACGTTATGAGAGTGAGGTCGGGTTCTCATTAGACGCGTAAGTTCAGTACGGAAAAACGGAAAACCCTTCTTTAGTGGAAGAAAGAAGAATAAAAGTTTACGCATATAGGGGAAATTCGGACACGTGCGCAAATCTGTTCCCTTCTTTGTTTCACTTATTTATGGATTGCGCACGGGTTTCCGCATGGAATATCCGCTTATGTGTGTACACGGCCTAACACCTAACTGACCCTAAACCTATCCCTAAACCCTATCCCAAACCCTATTTCTAACCCTAACCCAAACTGAAACCGTCTGAAATGAATGGAAGGGGCAGAGGAGGGGGGCTGTTCTTGACATTTGCCGACATTACTATACATTATGGGCCATTTTGGAAACGTAAGTAATTCACTTTTAGTTGTGTTTTTAGCATTATTATTATAATTTATTTTGATTATGATTATGAGTATGATTATGATTATGATTATGATTATTAGTATGATTATGATTATGATTATTATTATGATTATTATTATGATTATTATTATGATTATGATTATGATTATTATGATTATTATTATTATGATTATTATGATTATTATGATTATTATAATTATTTATTATTATTATTATTATCACAGTTCAGCTTAAATTGACATTTTAACAGTCAATGGATTTGAGGCGATCCGACGCTGGGAATCAAAACTTCTGTTTTGTTGGCTACACGAAAGGGAACTTACATCAACAGCAACTCATTCACATCGCAACGATTTTGAATTATTAAAAAAACCCTCACAAATCACTCCAGCCATACACACAAACAAAACATACATAAACAAAAGGAGAAATGAAAGAAGATTACGGGTTTTAACTTCAGGTTTAGACATAGGGAAGTGGTAGATCAGACTTTTTTTTTTCATATATATAGACTTTATATAAATAAAAAAAACTCTCCACACCGATTGGTTTCCCCACAACAAACCACTACAAAAGCAAAGTCAGAGGCACAATTGTGGTCTAAGGGAGCGAAGCGAGTTTAGAAGTGACCAAAGAATGGTGTGCACACAGATTTACTTCCCTTGAAGCAAATGCATCAAATTGACAGTCATCTATTAATTCCAGACATATATGGCCGGAACGACTTGATGGAGTTTCCATCGACCAAAATGCGTAAGCCTCGTTAGTCGCGTTTTGATATAATCCAATGGTTTTGTTTCCTGACACACGAGACGTTAAGCTTGACAGGTTTAGATTTGTAGTGGGCTAACTGATATATTGACGTATCTAATGCTGATATCAATATCTTATTGATTCGTTTGGCTCGCTGCCAAGCTGTATTATTATTATTATTATTATTATTTATTATTATTATTATTTTTTATATTTTACAAATGGTAGGTGAGTCAGAATGTAGGCCCTACAAGAATACAATGGGGGGATGGGGGGGGAGGGGGGGGGAGGGGGGGGAGGGGGGGGGGGGGGGGGGGGGGGGGGGGGGAGGGCAGAGGGAATGGGATTTTGAGATCGGAACAATGTTGAAGGTTTGAGTGTGACATAAATTGTGTTATAGACAATTGGAAAGCACATACATTTACAGTTTTTTTTGTAGAAAGCAAAGAAACCGGTTCCGTGGCAAAATAATCAACGCGATGATTGTGGCCATGCACAGTAAAGAAGAAAGAATAATAAGAAGAAAATGAAGGACGTTATCAACAAAGCCCATTTCATACAGGTATGCAACGCGAAAACAAACAACCTATCTATATATTTTTTTCTGCTTTTCTGTTCTATAACTTTAGTCCCATATCTAATCTTTTTTTTTGGTAACGAAGCCCCCCCCCCCCCCCCCCCCCCCCCAACCCACCCCCAAGTATGCGTGTTAGCTTAACCCTTTCACCGCCAGTCATATTTCAGCCTAAAATTTCCATCAAATTTACCTGGGTAGCGAACAACATCCATCTGCAGTATTGGGGATTCTTCTGTGACATATAATATAAGATAAGGTCTATCCTTACTTTCCAAAACTAAGACAATAGGGTCTTTGGATAATAGACCCATATTTGATTCCTTTTAGTGACATATGTGTTAAATCACTGTGGTGCTAAAGTGCGACTTTGGCGGTGAAACGGTTAATACTAAATGACAATACTAAAACGTGGACCTATTATTGAGCACAGATTACTTGCATGTGTTTGCGCTAAGCCGGCGCCACATTGTGTGTAAAATCGTATGGGGATGCGATGC
>CM065686.1:12521455-12523955 GCA_017654935.2 Phymorhynchus buccinoides | reverse complement strand
GAAGTATGTTAAGGTGAAGTGTTTGTTTTGCTAGCTCAAGCGAAATGAAATGTGGCCCTGCGCATGGCTGACAAAGCGTGGCGCAGCGAAGTGACAAACAAAAGCGGGTTCCTTTAATTGTGGATTCTCAATCCGGTCACTTTTAGTAGATTTGCTCCAGTCTTCTGTGAAACGGAGGGTTCCCGAAAAAAGGACCGCCAACACAATAGGGTTAATCCACGGTACTTAGCACACCGTGAGGCGAAGGGAACACTGGACTGGAAGGATAGAGGGTTAAAGGGATTTTTACACAAGATGGTATCAGGCCTAAAGAGAAACAAAACGTGTTTGTTTTTTCGTGCTTGAAAAAACAGGTTCAGATCAGAGGTTTGGGCGATTTGTCTATGTTTTATTGTGTCTGTGTGCTCTCTTTTAGGCCTAAAGGGCCAGCCACACGTCCACTAAGATCGCACGACTGTGCGATACGATTCGATCACGTGATCTCGATGCGCGAATCACAGTTGCTCTTTGAGAATCGCACGACTGTACGATACGATTCGATCACGTGATCTCGAAGAACAACTGTGATTCGCGCATCGAGATCACGTGATCGAATCGTATTGTACAGTCGTGCGATTTTAGTGGACGTGTGGCTGAAGGAAAAAACCACCTCCCTCCAACGTTTTCTTGTTATCCTCCTTCGCCAACATTCACTAACATAGATGTCACCAACCGTGATTTGGACAAGTGACGTGCTCGGTCTTTAAAGACCCCCCACGTCACGTGTCACATTCCCTCTTATGCTTGGATGCTTTCTTAAGATTTCTTATCAGCTATAAGAGGGAAAACACGTGAAAACCGTGATTTGGACACGTGACGTGGTGGGTCTTTAAGACCCTTTGACATGTTGTCTGGTCAATGAAACGGTGTTTTGACGAGCAAGACTATACCAAGAAAGCAAAAACAAAACAACAAACCCCCCCAAAAAAACCCATAGATGTCACTGGAAATTCAAGTGCTTCAGCTGTTGGGATGATCCCTGGAGGTGTTTTTTTTAGCCAGGGTACATCAACAACAAACCACTGGAAATGTTAAAATCCTGGAAAATTCAGAATTCCCATTATTTCCGGGAAACTTCCGAATTTACCCAGCCTCCAAGTTCAGAAAATGTCCAAGCAATTGACTGCATGCTGTATTAAATGACAATCATAGAGAGAGAGAGAGAGAGAGAGAGAGAGAGAGGAGAGAGAGAGAGAGAGAGAGAGAGAGAGAGAGAGAGAGAGAGAGAGAGAGAGAGAGAGAGAGAGAGAGAGAGAGAGAGAGAGAGAGAGAGAGAGAGAGAGAGAGCACTTAAACCTGAACACGTGTACACTTGATTGTATTCAGTATATATTATTTGTGTTCCACTACAAGCCCTTTCACATCTTTATCTCTGTCTCCATCAATACATTCATGTGTCAAAGTCTCTGTCTCTCTCTCTCTCTCATCCCTCTCTCTCTCTCTCTCTCTCTCTCTCTCTCTCCTCTCTCTCCCAAGCATTACCTTCCCAGCAACGATATTCCTCTCTCTCTCTCTAGAGAGTCTCTCTCTCTCTCTCTCTGAGAGAGAGTCTCTCTCCTCCATCTCTCCTCTCTGTCCACTCTCTCTCTCGTCTCCTCTCTCTCTCTCTCTCATTCTCTCCTCTCTCTCGTCTCTCTGTCTCTCTCCTCCCCCTCCTCTTCTCTCTCATTCTCATCTCCCTCCTCCCGCCCTCTCTCTGTCTCTCTTTCTCCTCTCTCTCCTCTCTCTCCACTCTCTCACTCTCTCTCCTCTCTCTCCCTCACCCTCATCTCTCCGTCTCTCCCTAAGCCTCCTAAGTCTTCCCTCGGTTCTCATCTCTCTCCCTGTCTCTTTCTCTCCTCTCTTCTCCCTCTCTCTCTCTCCTCTCCCCTCTCCTCCTTCATCTCCTCTGCTCTCCATCAATAGTCATCTCATGTTCTCCAGTCTCTCTCTCTCTCTCTCTCTCCTCTCTCTCTCTCTCACTGCCCTCTCCGTATCTCCCTCTCCATCTTCTCTCTCTCTATCTCTCTCTGTCTCTCCCTCAGCCCCCCTCTCCTCCTCTCCTCTCCTCTCTCAGCTCTCACTCTATCTCCATCCCTCTCTCTCTCTCTCTCTCTCTGCTCCCTCTCTCTCTCTCTCCCTCTCCTCTCTCCCTCTCTCTCTTCCTCTCCCTCTCTCCTCTCTTCTCCCCCCCGTCCCCCCTCTCTCTCGTCCCTCCCTCTCTCTTCTCTCTCCCTCGTCTCTCGTCTCTCTCTCTCCTCTCCTCACCTCCTCGTTCTCGGCGTCTCTCCTGCTCTCGTCCACCCTAATCCCTCCCTCTCTCTCTCCTCTCCCCTTCCCTAGACTCCTCTCTCCTCTCTCTCCTCTCTCTCTCTCACTCCCCTCCTCGCTCCTCCCTCCCTCCCCTCTCTCCCTCTCTCGTCCTCTCTCATCACACGTTCGCTCTCTCTCGCCATCTCTCTCTCACTCTCTATCTCTCTCT
>CM065686.1:12501455-12508955 GCA_017654935.2 Phymorhynchus buccinoides | reverse complement strand
GAGAATGAGAGAGAGAGAGAGAGAGAGAGAGAGAGAGAGAGAGAAGAGAGAGAGAGAGAGAGAGAGAGAGAGAGAGAGAGAGAGAGAGAGAGAGAGAGAGAGAGAGCGAGAGATAGAGAGAGAGAGAGAGAGAGAGAGAGAGAGAGAGAGAGAGAGAGAGAGAGAGAGAGAGAGAGAGAGAGAGAGAGAGAGAGAGAGAGAGAGAGAGAGAGAGAGAGAGAGAGAGAGAGTGAGTGAGAAAGATAGACAGATAATGAAAGTAAGAAAGAAAGAAAGGAAGAAAAAGAAAGAGAAAAGAAAGAAAGAAAGAAAGAAAGGAAAGAAAGAAAGAAAGATAGAAAGAAAGGAAGAAAGAAAGAAAGAAACAAAGGTAGAAAGTAAGAAAGAAAGGAAGAAAGATAGAAAGAAATGTAGAAAGTAAGAAAGGAAGAAATAAATAAAGATAGAAAGAAAAGGAAGAAAGAAAAGGAAGAAAGAAAGGTAGAAAGAAAAAAGTAAGAAAGGAAGAAATAGAAAGAAAGGAAAGAAAGAAAGAAAGAAAGAAAAGAAGAAAAGAAAGAAAGAAAGAAAGAAATTAAAGGAAAGAAAGAAAGAAAGAAGGAAGAAATAAAGGAAAGAAAGAAAGAAAGGAAGAAAAAGAAAGAGAGATTGAGGCAGAGAAACAGAGAGACAGACGGACAGGCAGGCATGAGACAGAGAGACTAAGCTTCTGTATCCCAAGTCTTAACCCCCCCCTCCCCAAAAAACAACAACAACAAAAACAACCAAACAACCAAACACACAGCACAACATAAGAACAAAAGTAAAGCAAAACGAATAGCAACGATCAAAAACAAAACAAACAAGTGCAACGCCGAGCGCCTGCAAAGTCCCCTCGCAGCATCGCCGAGGTACTCCGAAATCGGAATGTGTCGGCTGTACACATACATAAAAACGCATCAAAACAGCACGTAACTACATAAAAACGCATCAAAACAGCACGTAACTGAATAGTTTTTTTTATACATAGCCTTGGGGTTCGGACCCGTGATTTGAGCGCGCGTGATCATGCGCACACGCGCGCACAGAAAAATTCATGACACCTGTGTTATAGACCATTCATCAGGAAATGTTGTGGAAAACACTGCATTAAAATACATGCAAAACTTCGCGAGATATTAGCGATTATGTGTTTCGGGGTTTGAACCCCGTAACTGGCGCGACCTTGACCTTAATGTAAAACTAAATACATCAGTGGATAGCTTGCATCTTGGCAAACTAGTATACCAAATTTGATGATGATAGACTGAATAGTTTTTGAGAAAAAACGGACGAATAGCCGGACGGACGGACGGAGGCACGCCGGACGGACACCGGACGGACGGACGGACGGACCAGACAAAAACAATAGCTCCCCGAACCTTCGGCTCGGGGACTAAAAAACGAAGGAAGAGAAGTGATGCTTTTGTACTCCTTTCACTCTGGTATAACATGTGAAAACCAGAGGGAGGGGGGAGAGATGAGACCAGAGGGAGAGGAGTGAGAGAGAGAGAGAGAGAGAGAGAGGGATGAGAGAGAATGAGAGAGAGAGAGAGAGGAGAGAGAGGAGAGAGAGATAGAGAGAGAGAGAGAGAGAGAGATAGAAAGAGAGAGAGAGAGATGAGAGGGGAGGAGGAGAGCGAGAGAGAGAGAGAGAGAGAGAGAGAGAGAGAGAGAGAGAGAGAGAGAATAGAGAGAGGAGAGAGAGAGAGAGAGAGAGAGAGACGGGAGAGAGAGAGAGGAGAGAGAGAGAGAGAGAGAGGAGAGAGAGAGAGAGAGAGAGATCGGAGATTTGAGAGAGAGAGAGAGAGAAGAGAGAGAGAGAGATGTGAGAGAGATAAGAGAGAGAAGAGAAAGAGGGATGGTGATGAAGAGAAGAGATGATATAGAGAGGAGATGGAGAGCGAGAGAGAGAGAGAGATAGAAGGAGAGAGAGAGAGACAGAGAGAGAGAGAGAGAGAGAGAGAGAGGAGAGACGAAGAGAGAGAGAGAGAGAGAGAGAGAGAGAGATGAGAGGAGAGAGAGGAGAGTGAGAGGAGAGAGAGAGATAGAGAGACCGAGAGAGAGCTTGCGGAGAGAGGTTGGAGAGACGAGAGAGAGATGAGAGAGAGCGACGAGTGAGAGACAGACTAGAGAGATGAGGAGAGGAGAGAAAGAGAAGAGAGAGAGAGAAGAGCCGAAGAGAGAGAGAGAAGAGAGAGCAGAGAGAGAGAGTAAGTACAGACAGAAAGAGAGTACAGGAGAGAGAGAGAGAGAGAGAGAGAGGGAGCTCAAGAGAGAGAGAGACAGAGAAGAGAGAGAGAGAGAGAGGAGAGAGAGAGAGACAGAGAGAAGTCTAGAGAGAGAGAGAGATGAGAGAATGAGAGAGAGTTAGGAGTGAGGACACGACAAGCGCGATGAGAGAGAGAGAGAGAGAGAGAGAGGAGATGAGAGAGATTTGAGACAGCATGAGGAGAAGAGAGGAGAGAGAGATAGACAGAGAGGAGAGAGAGAGAGAGAGGCTGAGAGATAGAAGGAGAAGGAGAGAGAGAGACATGAGAGAGAAAGAACATAGAGAGAGAGAGAGAGATGAGAGTGTGAGAGAGAGAGAGGAGAGAGAGGAGAGAGAGAGAGAGAGAGAGAGAGAAAGAGAGAGAGCAGTGGGAGAGAGACGATGAGGGAGTTGAGGAAATTGGAATCGAGATTTTTATCTCGAGCAGAGACTGAGAGAGAGAGGACTGTGAGAGAGAGAGAGAGAGACTGAGACGACAGAGAGAGGAGACAGAGTATAGAGAGAGAGAGATCTGAGAGGAGAGAGAGAGAGTAAGAAGAGAGAGAGAGAGAAAGATGCAGAGAGAGAGAGGAGAGGAGAGAGGAGAAAGAGAGAGACGAGATCGGAGATGAGAGGAGAGAGAGTTAACGAGAGAGAGAGAGAGAGCGATAGACATAAGAGAGAGAGAGAGAGAGAGAGAGAGAGAGAGAGAGAGAGAGAGAGAGAGAGAGGAGAGGAGAGACTAGAGAGAGACGAGACTGATGCGCGGCGCGAGACGTAATAACAGAGAGAAGCAGGAGAGTGAGACAGAACAGAGAAAGAGAGAGAGAGCTACGAGTGAGATGCAGAGAGAGAGCGAGACGAGAGAGAGAGAGAGAGTTGAGATGCTCAGAAAGAGCGAGAGAGAGAGAGAGAGCGAACATAGCGAGCGAGACAGCGAGATCGCGTTAGACCCAGTCGAGAGAGTGAGAGAGAATACGATGTGAAGAGATGAGGGAGTCGGGATTTAGACGAGGGAGAGAGACGTTATGGGAGAGAGAGAGAGAGAGAGAGAGAGAGAGAGAGAGAGAGAGACCGACAGAGAGAGAGAGAGAGAGAGAGAGAGAGAGAGAGAGAGAGACAGGGGAGAGAAGAGCCGAGAGGAGAGAGGAGAGAGAGAGAGGGAAGAGAATAAGAGAGAAGAGTTAGAGAGAGTATGAGAAGAGTCGAGAGAAAGAGATGAGAGAGACAAAGACAAAGGGGAAGGGGGGAGAAGGGGGGGAAAAAAAAAAGAGAGAGTTGGTTCTAAATCCTAACCACATTGGCAAGTTAAGTCAAAAAGGGTTTAGCTGTCTGATCGTGTTTGTCGTCCTGTCATGAAATCCAACACTGCTTTATTTCACACTCTACGAACATTTTTGGGGTGTCCAAACGTACATACCAAGTCATCTTGTGTGTGTACGCATGTTTTCGGTGCAAAAAAACAACAAGAAGGAAAAATCGCACATGCAAAATTGATTGGTTTTGTCCATTATTGCATTTTTATAGCTTCCCGACTGGACCTATAGTGAATAATAATTCTAGGCTTCAATAAAACAGATACCATCAAAACACGAAACGCGCACTCTCTGTGTCTCTGTGTCTTTATCTCTGTCTCTCTTTCTGTCTATGTCTGTCTGTCTGTAACTGTCTGTCTGTCTGACTGTCTGTCTCTCTCTGCTCAACCGTCTGTCTGTCTGTCTCTCTCTCTGTCTCTCTCTCTCTCTCTCTCTCTCTCTCTCTCTCTCTCTCTCTCTCTCTCTCTCTCTCTCTCTCCTCTCTCTCACTCTTCGTCTTTGTGTGTGTATGTCTGCCTCCCTCTCTCTCTCAGATTGGAAGAATAGGCTTCGCCTAAAATCTTAATCCTTGTTAAATAAAGTTTGTTTAGTGTTCAGTGTTCTCTCTCATTCTCACACACATTCTCTCTCTCTCTCTCTCTCTCTCTCTCTCTCTCTCTCTCTCTCTCTCTCTCTCTCTCTCCTCTCTCTCTCTCTCGCTCTCTCTTCTCTCTCTCTCTCTCTCGCTCTCTCTCTCTCTCTCTCTCTCTCTCTCTCTCTCTCTCTATGTCCAAGGACAGATTGGAAGAATAGGCTTCGCCTAAAATCTTAATCCTTGTTAAATAAATTTTTTTCAGTGTTCAGTGTTCTCTCTCATTCTCACACTCTCTCTCTCTCTCTCTCTCTCTCTCTCTCTCTCTCTCTCTCTCTCTCTCTCTCTCTCTCTCTCTCTCTCTCTCTCTCTCTCTCTCTCTCTCTCTCTCTCTCTCTCTCTCTCACACGCACAAACACAGGTTCTTGGGACCTTTAAATGCCTTGCCATTTTGTTTCATACTGAAGTGTACGAGTATGGCAGTCTCGAAGGCAGTTAAACTGTCTCGTTAAGATCATACCTGGTATTGCAGTACCTCCAGGATCTGCTCAGAGCTTTGAATGATGGTTGGTTGATAGCGCGTCCCATATGTGCTGTTTTGCAGACGAGGGGACGTAAAACCTAACTTTCATTCATTCAAAGTCTGGAAGGCAATGAAACTGCCCATTGTAAAGACGACCACAAGAAACGGTTGATTCCAACGTTAACCCCACACGAAACCAAAGAAACTACGGTACTTTATTTGTCACACTCCGCATCTTCTCTTAATACCCGTTTATGTCGGTAGAGGCAACTAAAACCCTGTGAAAAGCGTTGTCCTGAAACGGTAAGTGCCTTTCTAAGGACACCATAGACGGATAGAAGGCGACCAAATCCACCCAGCGTCAGAACTGTTGTTGCTTCCAGACGCTTGATGGGATGTGCCAAGTCAAAATGATCCGTCACTATATTGGCTCATGAATTCTCCTGCCTTTGTTTCTCTCCAAAAAGTCATCCAGATATTTTTTCTTCTTTGAGCTCATCCGAAATCGGAATGTGTCGGCTCTACGCAGCGGGTAGACCAGTGAAAACTGAAACCCGGACACACACGTACCTTACCCATTATGGCCGTGTGGCCCTGGAACGCAGAAGAAGAAGAAGAAGAAGAAGAAGAAGAAGAAGAAGAAGAAGAAGAAGAAGAAGAAGAAGAAGAAGAAGAAGAAGAAGAAGAAGAAGAAAAAGAAGAAGAAGAAGGAGGACGAGGAGGAGAAGCAGAAGAAGAAGAAGAAGAAGAAGAAGAAGAAGAAGAAGAAGAAGAAGAAGAAGAAGAAGAAGAAGAAGAAGAAGAATTGGCGACAAAAGAATAAGCTAAACAAAGCTTCTTTTTTTCCCCATCCTGTCGTCAAAAGAAAATAAATAAATAAAGCCGGTGCCACACACGCGTAAAATCGTATGGGGATGCGATCCAACTGGGCCACGTGAGTCATATACTTCCGTTTAAAAACAAGCCTGCTGTTTTCGCTCACTATACACCAGTAGAACCAATACATGAATTTCACTTGAATCATGACTCGCATCGTCACAATCGCATCGCATTCATATCCAAGTCGTATGTAGTGTAACACTCTTGCATTTATTCTGCGCCCAAACCGTCCTTCCGGAAGTTGCCTCTGTGTATTCAAGCCGCCCCAAACCGCCCGTAGCTTGCCCCCCCCCACTCTGAGACCCCCCTCTGATGGCATTTTCACCACGCACTAAGTTCTGGCTTGTTATACACACACTATGAAGAGGCTTCTCACTTGCAGTGATGTGATTGTAGTTTATGTATGGTGCTCTGTGTGCTTCAAAAGACAGATTTTCCCCGAAAATGTTTAACAGAATCTGAACACTAGAAGACGTTTTTTCTGTAACAAATGCGAATGCAAGAGGGAGATTCAAGCGTGTATGCGTTTGAAATAATCGTCGTTCTGTTTATACGTGTCAAGAAAAAAGGCGCCTTTGTAGAAATGTCTGTACACGTGAACATTTTTCACTCTTTCCCCATGGCAACACAGTGATAGGCCCGTCACAATAATTATGACATGGAGGGCCGTTTATATATAAACCGCTTTCTGGATGCGGATTCAATCCGGCGCGTTCGGTTTCGTTGCATTTACACTAGGAAATACAGAACCGCTCTGACCTCATACATGAATGCCTGGAATGCACCACGGGCGCATAAGAAGCAGCAAGTTGTTTCGCTGTGTTCCTGGTTCTTCTTCTTCTTCTTCTTCTTCTTCTTCTTCCAGTTGGGGATGTTTATCGTGCCCGGTACTCACGGTCTTCATTCAGACCAGTAATAGCGCACAGGATGCGTGCTATGTGAATCCGTATCATCCATCCTACCGGTGTTGCATAAACATATTTTACCCATGAAATAAATACTCTTTTCCTCATTCCTCTTTTATTGTTTATTATTAATTTTTATTTTTTGGCAATACGCGCAAACACTAAAACGTTTCTTTTCGGTACATTCAATTCGACTTGTATTTGGTCATCCGACCACACATCAATCAACAAACTTGTTTCATCAGAACTCCAAACACACCCTCTTGAAGCTTCGTCTTTCGTGAGAGAAAAGAAAAGGGGAAAAAAAGAATGTAGGCCTGCACTGCTCTGAGAAATTTCCCGCGAAGCGGTAAGGGAGGGGGCACATTCCAGAGATGTTTGGCATCCAAACAGACTGAAACCGGTCTCAGACCTGGTCGCTAGCAGGTCCGAGAGCGCTTTCGATAAAGCGGTTTCAAGTGTAATATAAATGCACAGAACCGCTTTCAAACCGCTCGGAGACGGTAAAAAAAAGGCATGTGTAAATGGCCTGCAATTGCATGCCACTGTGCTTCTATGGTGAAAGAGTGAAACATGTTCACGTATGCCTTCACGTATACCTCAAAGACCCACCAGATCACGTGGTTTCACGTGGTTTCCCTCTTATTGTTGGTAAGAAATCTTGTTTTGACCAGGTTTGACTCCCATACAAATGCCCACAAATTGAACACGAAACATCATTTCAAAGAGCAGCCTCCATTTGAAGTTCGGGGGAATTTGCATGTGGGTCACTGCTACCTAGAAAAAAAACAAGGGACTTAATCGTGGTGGGTCAGTGGGTCTTTAACAGTACCGAGTCCTAGATGCTCCAATGATTCACACATGAATTAACCCAGCCATTCTGCGTCGAAGGCCAAAGATTCACGCATGAATTAACCCAGCCATTCTGCGTCGTCCAAGGCCACTGCATTTTGATGTTTGTTACCTTCAGAATTCGTTATGGTGGTTGGGGATTATTTGAGAAAAGGACAGACAGATAGAGCGAGAGAGAGAGAGAG
>CM065686.1:12496455-12498955 GCA_017654935.2 Phymorhynchus buccinoides | reverse complement strand
CACCACGCTGAGGTGCGCGGTGCTTTCAAGAAGAAATGCAGGAAGTGCCAAGGGAAAGTGCCGGTAGGTGTCACGTCGTTCTGACCGTTATCAACTGGCCCATCCTAATACCGTCCGATGCCAGACTATAATTCCAGATCTGCCAACCCGATTCTCTCTGCTAGCTGCCACGGAACGTGCACTGATTGTTCACACACCCAGCACAGAAGGGCCGGCCACGTTCTCCCCATGGCTGATCGTAACACGGTCGTAGGGTGTAAGCGTGCTGTAGTCGGGGCGTAACGTATCTAAGAGCGTGGTGGGGGTGTGGCGTTCTCAAAATGGGTTTGTTCTCAACATGTCTGCGCGTGTGCGAATTGTTAGGGCAGGAATAGGTTTAGGGTTAGGGTTAGGGATAGGGTTAGGGTTAGGAATAGGGTTAGGAATAGGGTTAGGAATAGGGTTAGGAATAGGGTTAGGAATAGTGTTAGGAATAGTGTTAGGAATAGGGTTAGGAATAGGGTTAGGAATAGGGTTAGGGTTATGAATAGGGTTAGGGTTAGGGTTAGGGTTAGGAATAGGGTTAGGGTTAAGGTTAGGGTTAGGGATAGGCTTAGGGTCAAATTAGTGTCGGAATACACAAAATATCAAATTGGATGGTACGTCATGATCGATTTCGCACAGACATGCGCAGACATGTTGAGAACAAATCCATTTTGAGAATGCTGCAGGGGTCGTGGTAGGAGCGTGAAAAGCCGTGGTAGGCTGGTTTGCGCCACGCGCATTTCGAACACGCTCAAAATACGCACAGCGAGGACCTAGCTGGGAAAAGGACGCGTGGCGGGGTTGGTAGTGAGAACGGGTACAACGTAGTGGCAGCGTGGCGTGTGCGTGGACAGCTGATGTAGTAGTCGGGCAGAGCGCTGAAACGGCGTAGGTCCCGCGGCCAAGAGCGTGGCTCGATCTGCAATTTTGTTCTTCAGTCGTGGGTCTCCTCCACTCCTCAGATCGTAGCAGACCTGTTTACCCCCTACACAAGCCTTGAGTAGTCTGGATAGCTCAAATGAGTAGTGTTGGCTCAAAATGGGTAGTTTTATTCATTAAACCATCAAACAATATCCACTGAAAATGAGTAATTAGAGCAATTTGTTTTTCAATTTTGAAGAGTAGTAGAGGTCCACATTGAGTACTCTCTCTCTCTCTCTCTCTCTCTCTCTCTCTCTCTCTCTCTCTCTCTCTCTCTCTCTCTCTCTCTCTCTCTCTCTCTCTCTCTCTCTCTCTCTCTCTCTCTCTCTCTCTCTCTCTCTCTCTCTCTCTCTCTCTCTCTCTCTCTCTCTCTCTCTCGCTCTCTCAAACTCAAACTCTTTTATTTGTCGTAGAACCATTAAAGGAATTATTGACAGAGAAGTAGTAAGCACATACCACGAAAGAAAGAAAATAAACAAAAAGCACAAGGTAAAGTTCGTGACGAAGTAAATGCAGCAGATAATAAAATAAAAACATTTATAATATTCTTGCTAATTATTTACTGCGGAAAGCAAAGCATTCATAAATGTATCTTGCTATTTCAGGTTGAAAGGGATTTGATTTCAGTATGAGACTGGGAGACTGAAAATCTGTTAACAATGAAGAATGCATCTGTCTGTTAGTACCATTAATAAGAGCAAGCCGCGAAAAGAGTAGAGTGAACAGGTCTGTCGTAGTGAGGTCGTGGTTGCAGTCACACTTGAGGAGGAGCTCCACGACCTCGCCACGTTCTCTAGAAATTTAACGCGCAGTGAGGACGTAGCGAGGGTCTTCATCGTGTATGACGGGGGCCCCTTAGGAGGCTGCGGAGTTAACTCATAGCACCCCGCACAGTATTATAATTACTAGCGCAACGCCTAGTGCTGGCAATGCACCGTACTGGTAATGCCACGTACTGGTAACGCTGAGTACTGGTTTCGCCGGGTCCGCGAAATATTATTATTACTTTTGTCTCTCTCCTTCCTTCCATCTTCTTCAAAAATCCCGTTCTACTACCCCCCGCACCTTACTGAGTACAGCAAATTTGAAGCGATTCGGTGAAGAAAAGGCGGAGTTATAAGGCCCCATTTCCCGTTGGCGCTGCTCTGAGAGTGATGCGCTCTCCCTAGTAACGGTAACGCCAAGTACTGGTAACGCTGAGTACAGCAAATTTGAAGCGATTCGGTTAAGAAACAGCGGAGTTATAAGGCCCCGTTTCCCGTTGGCGCTGCTCTGAGAGTGACACGCTCTCCCGATTCTCTTCACATTTGCTGCCAGGCTTTGCCCGGGCCATAGCAAGCTTGACAGCAAATTTAAAGCGATTCGGTTAGGAAACGGCGGAGTTATTTGTGAAAAGGTGAAGCGGCGTATAGCGCGCGCATTTTTGATTCGATTCACTTTCGGTTTGGCACATCGATAGTCACCGTCCCCGGTCATCTACCTGCCAAATTCGAAGGCAATCGGCCCAGAAATACCGGAGATACGGGCGCCGAGAGGCCGGCGGATGCGCGTTTCG
>CM065686.1:12478955-12481455 GCA_017654935.2 Phymorhynchus buccinoides | reverse complement strand
GCCGTTATGCGCCAAACTAAGACATAGATAGATAGGCCCAGCAAGTCCTAACTTCGGCTGGAGGAAAACGAATCTTCATAAATTCAGATATAGGGTAAGACGGGGTAAAAAGCCCATGGGCGGGTAAGAAGCCAATGCCAATTATCTCATGAAATGAACCAAATTTCAGTCACATTTGCCCATGAGACGAGGCATGGGCAAATGTGACTGAAATTTGGTTCATTTCATGAGATAATTGGCATGGGCTTCTTACCCGCCCATGGGCTTTTTACCCCGTCTTCACCCTACAGATACAGATATTTGATCAGAGTCGTGTCTACAAAACAGAGTGAGCGAAACGAGTAGGATTTCACCACGATTCACGTAGACAGTAGTATTTCACCAGAACCATGCCTGACAAATGTCACAGTGGGATGTCCGCGCAACTGTGCAGTTGGACATATGGATCGGCCCATGTAGACTTCCTCCTCCCTCTGTCATACGGCTTCCACAGCTGCAGGGAAACGGGCTTCAACTCGCAGTTTTATTTATTTTTACAGATTTCGGGTATCTTTAAACATCTGTTTTCTTCTACACAGAAAAAACCTCATTAATTTTTGTGCCAAACTGTTTTCTTTAGCTAGACGCCCTCAACGCTTTTTCCAGCCAGAGACACGTTGAGAACGGGGTCGTTCTTCGAGTTATTTTTCTGCCAAGTTTCCATTCGGATGCCCCGGAAGGCATACTTAGCTCTGTGTTAGATTTATTTTCCACAAAGTGTTACATAAGCTACCTTCTTTCTTTTTTTTTTTTTTTTTGGGGGGGGGGGGGGGTTGGGGGTGGGGGGTGGGAGGGGAAAGAGCAAAAAAAGAGAAGAAAATCCTAAGAGAAACACAGACACAGACGCA
Organism: Phymorhynchus buccinoides; assembly: GCA_017654935.2. Taxonomy (NCBI): domain Eukaryota; kingdom Metazoa; phylum Mollusca; class Gastropoda; order Neogastropoda; family Raphitomidae; genus Phymorhynchus; species Phymorhynchus buccinoides. The sequence continues at coordinate 12,480,568 of CM065686.1, read as the reverse complement.
TGGTTAAAAATCGCTTGCGTGAAGAAGCTCGCAATCTGTTTCGTTCGACTGAAAACCGGGCAGTGTGAAAAGGGCCTTTAGGTTCATCTTTAGGTCCATTGCGTCTACATCTCTGTGAAGGGTTAAAAGGAAAACAACCGATCCCAGGGATCGGGTCATTCTCGCCAGAAAAGCTCTGCCTCGCGGTGGCTCGCACAACAGGGAACAAAGAAGGGCGAACCGTCTCTCTCGCCAGCTGTGATTCAAATGCGGCGCGCGTTGAATGAAAATCCGTTTAACGTCCTCCGGTCTGAAACAGACACATATGGGACATTAGTAGATACAAAGATGGTGGGAACGATCCTGGAGGCAATGCCCGGAGGCAGTGCAACTCCAGGAAAGTCCCTAATTTTTAATGATACAGATGTAGAGTATTCTTAATGCGGCGCGCGTTCAGTGCCTCCCCTCTTTTATAGTCCGGCTGTGCCTTTAAAGAGTTAAAACCAGAGGGTACTACCAGGGTACTACCAGGCTTCTTGATTACCAGCCGCGAACGAAGAGAACGAAACTGGTAATGTTTTCAGTGGATTCTGTTCCTATCTGACTGACTATGCTATTACCACGATAGCGTCTGAACGGAGGGACCTAGGGCGCTCAAATACTGCATGCGGATAAGTATTGAGAATATCGAATCCAAGTTTGATAACGAAGGTCACAGGTTAAAGGTCAAGGTCTTTGGAGCCGAAAATGCTGCTGAGCACCTGGCACAATAACGGAGGGACGTAGGACACTCAAATGCTGCATGCGGATAGGTACTAAAGATGTCTAGGAAAAATTTGAAAATGAAGGTCATAGGTCAAAGTTCAAGGTCACTGGAGCCGAAAATGCTGCCGAGCACCTGACACAATAACGTTTGAACGGAGGGACCTAGGACGCTCAAATTTTGGATTCAGATACGTATTAAGAACATCTAGGCCAAATTAAAAAAAATGAAGGTCATAGGTAAAAGGTCAAGGTCACTGGAGCGGAAAATGCTGCCGAGCACCTGCGTTTGAACGCAGGGACTTAGGACGCTCAAATTGTTTGCATGCGAATAGGCACTAAGGATATCTAGATCAAGTTCGAAAATGAAGGTCATACTCAATGTCAAGATCACTGGAGCCGAAAGTGCTGCTGAACACCTGACATGATAACGTTTGAACGGAGTTATCTAGGACGCTCAAAGTTTGCATACATATAGGTACTTTAAATATATAGGCAAGCTTTGAAATTGAAGGTCAAGGTCAAAGCACTCTGTAGAGTGACACAGAGGTAACCCGTTCGCCTCGTGTCAAGTAAACCCGAGTTCGAGCCTGGGTACAGGGGATTTTTCCTCTCACTTTGCACTAGGCCTCACGGTCTGAACGTGGAGTCTTTCGGATGAGACAATAAACCGAGGTCCCGTGTGGAGGCGCTACCATTACATTCGGATCAGACCTGGCATGGGGGCAGTACCTCCAGGATCTGCACTGGGCATTGGGAGGTGGTTGGTTAATGGTTCGTCCCATATGTGGCTGTTTTGCAGCCGAGTGGGCGTAAAACCTAACTTTGGTTGTGTACCGAGGCGTGACCTTCATTTAGTCGGCAAATAAGCA
>CM065686.1:12468955-12471455 GCA_017654935.2 Phymorhynchus buccinoides | reverse complement strand
CACACACACACACACACACACGACATAGGTAAAGGGCGGCACACACACACACACACACACACATACACACACACACACACACACACACACACACACACACACACACACACACACACACACACACACACACACACACGAACTAAAACCTCACACACGTTTGCAAAGGAAAGACACATACAATTAAAGGTGCTATACTATACACATTGCGAGAAATGTGTGGAATGCAACAACAACAAAACAACAACAATAACAAAAACACAACTCCATAGGAAACAAAAAAACAAAAAAATCATAACACTGATAGGACAAAATAAAGCACATCCAAAGAACAAATACTAATAACTGATAAAAAATGTTTCACGTCAACTCACCTCGTCGGCGACTTCCAGCGATTAACGGTCGTAATCAGAGGCCCTTCGGTCGTACCGACGTTTGACCACACACAAAGACGGAACAAAAACTGTCCACAGTTTGACTTCGCTAGATATTATTACGCAGCATTGGATTATCGACAGCTTTCAGCTGATCAAGTCCTGACGGAGAGAAGGGTTAAAGACCCCCCACGTCACGTGTCACATTCCCTCTTATGCTAGGAAGATTTCTTAAGATTTCTTACTAAGAGAGAAAACACGCGAAAACTGTGATTTTGACATTTGACGTGGTAGGTCTTTAAAAAATATGACCACCACAAAAAAAACACGCCAAAAGCTCCAGAAGATGAAAGTGAGAAGAACAAAGCAGAAGGGAACGAAACCCCAGAGAACTACTATTAGAACTTGCAGCAGTCTCAATATTCTGTATGTTGTTTCTTCAAAAATAAGTTGCCCCCTTTTCCAAGGAAGACAATGATTTAGAAGAGAAAATAAAATATTAAAAAAATGTACATCGACGAAATTAGAAACTACTCTTCGCGTAAGTAGTTCCAAACTGTTTCTTCTTTTTCATCAAAACCAAAGGATGTGTCTTGATTTTTGTTGTTACGAGTTTCTTCTCTTATTTCTTAAAGAAAAAAATGGTTCCTTTCTTTTTTTAAAGGAAAAATGTTCAGTTTGTTGTTGTCAGTTTCTTCCTCTTTTTAAAAAAAAAACAAAAGAAGGAAAAATTGCTCCTTTTTTAAGGAAAAAATGTAAAGCTTCGCATGGTTGTTGAATCTCAGTCAGTCTTGTGGCATTGTATCCCCCCCCTTTGAAAACAAGAGAGACCCTAAGATCAAGTAAACGTGGTTAAAACAAAGTTTTACGAAATCAGCTAACAACGTCTTTAATTAAAACGTCCTCCCGTACCACCAAACAACATTATTACGCACTTTCACAAACTGAACAGACAACTTGTCAAAGTCCGCAAGTCTTGACCACATGAAGTGGAAGAAGAAGAAAAAGAACGAAGAAGAAGAAGAAGAAGAAGAAGAAGAAGAAGAAGAAGAAGAAGAAGAAGAAGAAGAAGAGAAGAAGAAGAAGAAGAAGAAGAAGAAGAAGAAGAAAAAAAAGAACTAAGAAGAAGAAGAACTAAGAAGAAGAAGAAAGAGAAGAAGAAGAAGAAGAAAGAGAAGGAGAAGAAGAAGAAGAAGAAAGAGAGAGAGAGAAATGCGCGGACTGACCGAAATGACCACCGGTTGCGTTTGCCTAAAGAAAGCCGTAATAAGTGACTGAGAGACAGACAGAGAGGCAAAACGCGAGGGATTCCTCGCTTGTCATTGACTGGAGGCGAGCGTGTTACTGCGCTGCAGCCTGTATAATAAATCAGGAACACCTTCCCTCAATGCTCTCTCTTCCCATAATGGTATGGTAACACATCGTCGGCAAAAGGACAGGGTGGTTTTTTTTAGCTGTTGTTTTTTAGCGCTTGTTTATTTACGAAATAGGAGGGGTTCAATTCTTAAGCTTGTGACCAGACTTTATTTTTTATTTTTTTAAAGAACAAAACATGTTTTTATTCCCCCCGATATGTTAATTTACGAACGAGAAAATCGGGTCGCCTTGGCAAAAGTCAGCCAGGAATACTATTTCTGTCTCATTTTTAATACATGTCAACACACATGTAGCTGTCACAAATATTTTTCTTGCATGTAAAGACTAGCAACATAGAGAGAGAGAGAGAGAGAGAGAGAGAGAGAGAGAGAGAGAGAGAGAGAGAGAGAGAGAGAGAGAGAGAAGAGAGAGAGATGAGAGAGAGAGAGAGAGAGGAGAGAGAGGGAGGGAGAGAGAGGGAGAGAGGAGAGGGGGAGAGAGAGAGAGATAGAGAGAGAGAGAGAGAGAATCGGAACTCGGAACTTTTAATTGTGAGGCCAACGACCTGTACACAAAGGAGTTGCCCAAGGGAATATAATACAAACAATATGAATTGAAAAGTGAGAAGATTGGTCAACTGAACTAACAAAGAAACTAAAGTATGATGGATGTATTCACTGAGCTAGGAGATTGTTCACGAGGGAATTATAAAGCAGGAGAAAGAGAGAGGAGAACATTGCAACGTGGAAGAGTTCAAAGAGTTTAAAGATTTT
>CM065686.1:12446455-12461455 GCA_017654935.2 Phymorhynchus buccinoides | reverse complement strand
TATCAGAAAGACAGGCTCAAAATTTGAGGATTTTTTGTGTGATTGGTCGACCGCTCAGATAGTTTCCTGTCATAGGAGCGCCGATGCGTTATGCCGCGGTTATACGCCTAACTAAGAAAATAGTTATGCCCAGCATGTCCGTCTTCGGCTGGAGAAAATCTTTGTACGAATTTCTAAAAAAAAAAAAAAAAAAAAAAAGGGCAAATAGAGTATGCACCACATTACATAGTAGATGACGGACAGAAACCAAAGCAAAGCAATCCCGACGTGTTTCTTGCCCTTTTTTTCTCTTGCCCTTTTTTTTTTTTTTTTTTTTAGAAATTCGCAAAGATTTTCTCCAGCCGAAGAAAAATGCAGTGTCAAAGAGTGTGATAGATTAGAGGAAGTTACAAGCACAGAATTTCTAGTCTCTCTCTGGTTGGCTTAACGTCTAATTAGGCGTAGCCTCTTACAGACAGTCAAATCGAATTTCTAGTAGGTGGGGGAACTATTTTGTACTGAAAGAAATCCCCCTCCCCTCCCTTCCCGGTATTCCCACGGGGAATGAGGGTTTTTTTTCGGTTGGTAAAACACCACGCTATCTGTTATGTACGCAAAGTTTCGTGAATGTGTGCTCGAAACTTACTCAAGCTGTACTAACTTATAGTTACAGATCAAAAAACATAAATCAGTGTACTTGACATATAACCCATATTAAAGGGACACCCTGACGGATGATTTTGTTTGCAAGAAACAGGTCGAGATCACCAGGAAAACACCCTTTACAGAGATCGCAACACTCACTTTGCTCTGGTTTCCTAGAAATCAAACCGTCAAATCGGCGATTCCTCCTTGGCGGAGGTGCAGGAAGTCAAATTCTTTCAGTGAAAGAGAAAGCACGTGTCTTCTCTTTTCTTATGGCCGCCTGAGTTTAGACCAAATCGTTTGCACGAAATGTCCACAATACAAGCCTTTTTATTTACTTATTTTTTTAAATTTTATACAGTTTACCAAAAGGAGTTTCGCTCACAACAAATGAAATAGCTCCAATTTATTTTTCTGCTGCACTACAAAGAAGAAAAAAATTCAACCACAATGAGTGGCCTCCACCCACCCCGTCCAAAATGGCTTCTCTCCGGCATCTCCGCCAAGGAGGAATCACCGTTTTGACGGTTTAATTTCTAGGAAATCAGAGCAAAGTGAGTGTTCCGAACCTTGAAAAGGCTGTCTTTCTGGTGACCTCGACGTATTTCTTGCAAAACCTCATCCGTCAGGGTGCCCCTTTAAACAGTTTACCCAGGTGGTAAAATGCAAATTAAAATAACAGCCAATAGCGTTGTGGCAGCTTAGTCTAGTTTGCATGTTACTACCCGTATTAAGTGTTTAAAACGCGCTCATGATCATCACCTTTCCTGGCTATCACCATGCGAGGTATTGATAGTCGGGACGGACACAACAAAATTTGCCACTCTCTCAATCGAGGACGGAACGAAAAGCAGGTAGAAATGAGACATACTGAATGAAGACGTTTATTAGGTTCAGAACAAGTCAGTAGCTGTTTTACCTTGTGGGAAAGTTACCCCATCCTTGCAAACGAAGATGACAACAACAACCACAGCATCAGTAGCAGCAGCAATAACAGCAACAACAACAACACACATACACACACGCACGCACGCAAGCACGCACGCACGCACGCACGCACACACGCACGCAGCACACACACACACACACACACACGCACGCACGCACACACACACACATACACACACATATACACACATACACACACACACACACACACACACACACACACACACACACACACACACACACACACGCACACACGCACGCACGCACGCACGCACGCACGCACGCACGCACGCACGCACGCACACACACACACACACACACACACACGCGCGCGCGCGCACGCGCGCGCACGCACGCACACACACACGCGACACGCACACACACACACACACACACACACACACACACACACACACACACACACGCCAAAGCAAACACACAAAAAACGACATTGGAAAGATGAAACAATCAATGTCCTTCAAATATTCTCTATTCTATCTCATTCTCCACAGATTAATAAGTATTTTCTGATAAGGCAATACAACCGCCCCCCCCCCCCTCCCACTATAATGTTTGGCATAATTATCTTATGAAAAAATATATGATTGTAACATTCAAAGGGACTTTTAATATTGACAGCTTTAGTTTTCCATACATGTCTATCTTGATCTGTTTCTGAAGGGAAGACCATTCCGATACCTTCGAAAGAATTTAAAAAAGAGAAATGTTCTAAAAACAAGTTGACACGATTTTTTTCAAAATCAAATTAATCATTAGCGTTACACCGTGCATGGGGAACCAATCGAAAGCAACAACACACCGAAGGTATTTGCCAATTTTTAGTTTTCCTGGAGATGATTCTTCCAATGTTTCTTGTAGTTCACGAACTCTGCAATTTGCATAATAATTATAAGGTGGTCATTGCATACATTTGGTAGGAAGCCCCGACCTTGTTAGCATTTGATTCATGGAGGTCGCTGATAGAATAACCAGGGAATTTTTAAAAAGAAACAAACCGTATAAATATGAGAGAGAGAGAGAGAGAGAGAGAGAGAGAGAGAGAGAGAAATACGAAATACGAATGTTTTATTGAGGGTAAAAAGGATAAGCTACAATAGCTTCTTTGCACCTGGCCCTCTCACTCACACACTCACACCATGCATCAGGCAAATAAAAATGGACATACAAACAATCAAGTCAAGAAAATGAAACAATTGGCACAAGAAATAATTGACAGAGAATCAAATAGGGAAAAAAAAGCAAGCATGGGTAATAATGAGCAATGATGAACTTGAATTGGTGTTTGAATTGATTACGAAAAAAGAAGACAATTCTGAGACAAATGAGACAAGATGACAGAGAGAGAGAGAGAGAGAGAGAGAGAGAGAGAGAGAGAGAGAGAGAGAGAGAGAGAGAGAGAGAGAGAGAGAGAGAGAGAGAGAGAGAGAGAGAGAGAGAGAGATAAATCCAATCCAATAACTTTTATTGATTAGGCCTTTCTGCCCGTAGAGAGAGAGAGAAAGAGAGACTGAGAGAGAGAGAGAGAGAGAGAGAGAGAGAGAGAGAGAGAGAGAGACAGAGAGATAGATAGATAGATAGATAGATAGATAGATAGAGAGAGAGAGAGAGAGAGAGAGAGAGAGAGAGAGAGAGAGAGAGAGAGAGAGAGAGAGAGAGAGAGAGAGAGAGAGAGAGAGAGAGAGAGAGAGAGAGAGAGAGAGAGAGAGAGAGAGAGAGAGAGAGAGAGAGAGAGAGAGAGAGAGAGAGAGAGAGAGAGAGAGAGAGAGAGAGAGAGAGAGAGAGAGAGATTCCTCATCAGCCAGACGCTGACTGGAATTAGAATCTACTTAGCACACTCGAGAGGCTCAAGGTCTACACTTTGAATACATTTCTGAATTATTTAGTAGTTTTCTGTTCGCAATATAGCGAGAGTGGCTTTCCTGTTGCGGCCTGCACTGATTTGCATATGGCTGGCTGTCTTTAACCCCTTGACTGCCTGTGAAAATTATAGAAAAAATCATTGGGCAAACCAAGCCATGAAAAAGACAACTGATAGAGCCAATCTGGCAAAATGGTCTGGGGATATAACTCTCTTGACTGTGTTAGAGCAAAAGCCAGCATATCAGAGTTATTCCTCTCCATCTGATGACGTCATCAATGATGTCATCAAGTCAGTATGTGATACGTTGGTGGCTGTCAAGGGGTTTAATTCTCCTGCGTTTCACGAAAGGATGTAGTAGTGTACAAGACAACATCGGACAGCATTAAATTTTGTTCTTGCTTTGTTTTATAGTTTATATGCATGATACGAATTCCCCGCATTCAGAACAAGTCAGTAGCTGTTTTACCTCGTGGGAAAGTTACCCCGTCCTTGCAAACTAAGATGACAACAACAACAACGACAACATCAGTAGCAGCAGCAATAACAACAACAACAATAACAACACAAACAAAACACACAAACACACACACATTCTGCATGCTTTCAGTCCCCCCCCCCCCGACATAACTTTTCTGAGGCGTCAGAACTGGGGGGGGGTTGTTTAGCTGACCATTGCCTCACGCGTGTCCCACGTTCTTTCCTTTCACGTGTCCCGAAACTTGTGGTTTGAGTTAGATAGAAAAAGAGCTTACAGATGTTGCACTACAGCTTACAGCTGGTAACTTTTGATTGTGTAAGTCATAAGGCGTAAGTCATAAGTTTCTTTACTGTCCATTGGCATTGTACAACGCACATGGAAACTTGCTTTCCAGCATGTAAAATAAGATGAGATATATCAAAATAAAAATATTAAATAAAAATACGAAACATAAATTTGCATTGAAACAAATATGTAACTCTCACACCACACCTAATCACTCATCCGCTCTCCGCTATCTTGCTCACTCATCATGCAACCCACCACCACTTCCGCCTTCATTTTTAACCCTTTCTTTTCTTTTTTCCTTTCTTTCCTCCTTTTTTCCTTGTTCCTTTTCTCTTTTTTCCGTTTGTTTTTTCTTCTTCTCCCCCTCCCCCCTTTTTTTAGTTAGGCTTTTCCCCCCACTCTCTCTCATCCTATTGTCTGTGTGGCTGACTAAGATGGACATTTCCAAGAGCCTTTAAGTGTTATTTGATAACAAAAATGTTTGGGTTTCTGTGTGACCTAGTGTTTGGTGTACTGACACATTCATACTGTGTGAAGCTGGTGTATGTGTGGGGGAGAGAGAGAGAGTGTGTGTGTGTATGTGTGTGCGTGTGTGTGCGTGTGTGCATGTGTGTGCGTCTGCGTGCGTGTGTCTGTATATGTGCGTGTGTGCGCGTGCACGTACATATGTGTGTATGTGTGTGTGCGAGTGGATAAACGTGTGCATTAAAAGAGTTAAGTGGACAATCACTAGTAGTGGAAAGAGTTACAAATGCAACGTCTGTTACAGTGTTAGTCACTAGCTGAAGACACATTAAAAAAAACAAAAACAAGTGCAACGCCGAGCGGCTGCAAAGTCCCCTCGCAGCATCGCCGAACTACTCCGAAATCGGAATGTGTCGGCTGTACACACAGCGCGGAGACCATTGAGAACTGAAAACAGGACGCACGCACGGACGGATGGACGGCCGGAAAAAGTGGGACATATCGGGCCTGTGACACAAAGGGCCTAAGGCACAGCGGGCTTATCCCATGTTTAGACTAAATACATCAGTGGATAGCTTGCATCTTGGCAAACTAGTATACCAAATTTGATGATGATAGACTGAATAGTTTTGACGGCCGGAAAGAAGTGGGACATATCGGGCCTGTGACACAAAGGGCCTGGGGCACAGCGGGCTTATCCCATGTTTTGACTAAATACATCAGTGGATAGCTTGCATCTTGGCAAACTAGTATACCAAATTTGATGATGATAGACTGAATAGTTTTTGAGAAAAACGGCCGAATAGCCGGACGGAGGCACGCCGGACGGACACCGGACGGACGGACCAGACAGAAACAATAGTTCCCTGAACCTTCGGCTCGGGGACTAATGAAACAGACTGCAACGTCACTGGAACATACAACAAACAAACAACTACACGACAAGTGTAAAGTGACGTTATTTTATTCACAAGAGACGAACCAAAACTTAGAAGAAGACACATAGAAAAAAATGGGATGAGTGGTGCGTGCAAGTCAGTTTCTGCTGTTCGCTCCCTTTGATAAATTAGACATAGATATTCTTTTCCCTAATGATTTTTTTCCTCACACTATTTTGTGTTTAAAAAAAAAAAGAGAACACCAAAGACTGAATAGGCAAACAAAACGAATGTACCAAATGCTGGATAGACATTATTACAGATGTCTGCTGTAATTACAGGTTGAAAACTAAATGGGATGGTGAGAGTTTTGATTACACATGCGTTCTTTCGGTTTTCCCCAACTGTGTAGATAATAACTGCGCAGTGAACTGTGTCTCTCTGCGTGCAAAGTGCATGTCGGCTGCGTGCGTTCGGTTCGGTTCGGTTCTGTAGTTTAATTTAACGTCTTTTCACCAATAGAGATAGTAGACACAAACAAGAACCAGAACCGTATTAATAATTAACAAAACTAATGCATAAAATACAAGGCGTCAAAACATCATAACAATTTGGCAATTTCAGAATTTGCTATAACAGTTGCAATATCAAAGACGTATGTATGTGCGCGCGCGCGCGCGCGCGCGCGCGCGCGCGCGCGCGTGTGTGTGTGTGTGTGTGTGTGTGTGTGTGTGTGTGTGTGTGTGTGTGTGTGTGTGTGTGTCTGTGTGTGTGTGTGTGTGTGTGTGTGTGTGAGAGACAGAGAGAGAGAGAGAGAGAGAGAGAGAGAGAGAGAGAGAGAGAGAGAGAGTATGCATGTGTGTGTGTGGGCAGAGAGAGAGAGAGAGAAGAGAGAGAGAGAGAGAGAGAGAGAGAGAGAGAGAGAGAGAGAGATGACACTGTTTTATTGATTAGGCCATAGACCCATATCACAAAAGTGAACACACAATCGAGACGAATACATGCACTCGTGTGCAAAAAGGCCACCAGCATGTGGCGATTGAAAATTAACTACTTATGTCAGCATATGAATGGAAAATTAAATATCTTAAATTGAGAAAAAAGCTTTGTTCTCTTACAAACGATGCATAATGAATAAACATTGTTAAACTTAACAGTCATCTTGAAGTAAGAAGGAAAAGGGCTGTGTATTATTTTTACCTTGGTAATGTTTCATTACGTACTTTCCTCGCAACTGGTTATACATGTGAGAGAGGGAGAGAGAGAGAGAGAGAGAGAGAGAGAGAGAGAGAGAGAGAGAGAGAGAGAGAGAGAGAGAGAGAGAGAGAGAGAGAGAGAGAGAGAGAGAGAGAGATGGAGGCAGACAGACAGATTGAATGACAGACAGACACAGAGACAGACCGAGTGACAGATAAAGAGACAGAAATACATGTAGAGAGAGAGAGAGAGAGACAGAGTCACACAGAGACACGCAGAGATTGAGAGAGAAAGAGAGACAAAGACAGAGAGCCACACACAGAGAGATGGAAAGACTCGAAAGTTTCATCCACGCGAACACACTTCATGAATATCGGGTCAGACACAGTGACAGAATATTATCCACACATTAATCTGATGAATGATTATCTCTCCTGTCGCTGGAACTACGAGGTAGGGGCTCATGGGGTTATGTCTACAAAGCTTCTGTTTCAAAATAATGGTGATGCCAGAGATACCAAGGCTCTCTAGGAAAACACTTGTCTGCTATACACACTACTGCATTATGCTGCAGAATTTGGCATACTACAGTGGAACCTCCCTTATAAGACCTCCCATTATAAGACTCCCTCCCACATAAGACCTACTTCTCTGAGACATTGCCCTTCTTTGTAAGTATTAAAATTACCTCCCTTATAAGACCCTTCCCTTATAAGACTTCATTTTGGATGATTTTTGAAGGTCTTATAAGGGAGGTTCCACTGTATATAATAATGGATGAATAGAGAAAAGTCGCATTGGCACGAAGCTGTGTCAGACCAGTTGACATAAGCTTGAACACCAAGGCTACATCAAAATGTTGTTATGTTCTGCACGGTTGTGCGGGGATTGTCTTAAGCCACGACAAGCTCCAAGCATAACGCCATCAGTCTAAAATCATCCGACGTTGGAGTGCGGCTGCCCACGTGGCGGGTGTAATCGAACACGGTCACACACGTCATGTTCTCATCCCTAGCTGATGCATTTGTACCATAGTGTTCAAGTGCTTCGGCTGTTGGGATGATCCCTGGAGTCTTTAAGCCGGGGTAAGACAACAACAACAATAGAGAAATGTTAAGACCACACACACACACGTACGCACGCACGCACGCACGCACGCACGCACGCACGCACGCACGCACGCACGCACGCACGCATGCACGCACGCACGCGCACACACACACACACATACACACACACACACACATGCAAACACACACACACACACACACATGCAAACACACACACACACACACACACACACACACACACACACACACACACACACACACACACACCTGGACAGAGAGAGAGAGAGAGAGAGAGAGAGAGAGAGAGAGAGAGAGAGAGAGAGAGAGAGAGAGAGAGAGATATGTAGTGATCTCAAGCTTCATAAACAAATTTTTATACCGGGGGTGGGGGGGGAGGGGCTTTGCATAAATAGTTCCCCACCTTCTGGAAGTTCTGTGCTTGTAACTTCCTCTAATCTGTCACTCTCTTTGACTCTGCCTTTTCCCTTTGCTTGCAGTCATCTACTATCTTTCTGCCTTTCTGGACCATTCTCCTGCCTTTTTTTTCCTTTTTTTTTTCTTTCAAGAAACGCTTTCAAAAAGATTCCTCCAGCCGAAGTCGGATATGCTGGGCCTAATTATTTCATAGGCGCATAACGGCAGCATGACGCATCTGAGCTCATAATTGACGGGAAACTGTCTGAGCGATCGAAGAAGAATAAGAATAAACCAATGTCACAGCATTCTACATTTGGTGCGTTTCCTTACATCCCACCTCCCACATAGGAAACCCTTTAATAGTTTTGAATACATGAATTCGCTTTTAACTTCTCATCACACCAGCAAGTAAAACAAATAACCACGCGTTTACATGAAATAAAGTAAAAATCACAATTTAAAACAGACAGTAAAACAAGCGCGAAATCGCAATAGTTTGTGGCACGCGGTCTATTTTTACCACTCCAATCATGAGTTACCTCCCCTGCCTTTTCAATAATTTTAATCTGTAAACCAGAATGTTATCTCTGCACCATTTCGCAACTTTTTATATCTTTTGGAAAACATTTAAAACTATGTATCCTACTTATACTCATCGAAAGAAGCACCGCATACTCGTCGTGTCTGTTGTAGTGTCTGTATTACGTATGTTTATTATTTTGTACGCTTTTAAAATACATCATTTTAAAGAGCGTCCTCAATTAATTTTGAAGTGTAGCCTCGATTTGAAGTGCGACAATTTTGTCAAAATGTGCGACAATTTTGGACCGACAGACAGACCGACCGACCGACAAAGTGAGTTATAGGTTTGTGGCTTGAGCCACAAACAAAAACGAACGAGGGAAAACAAAACACCAGAAGGCACTGGTGGGTCTCAGAGACACACTGACTCCACCTGCCCTACCAACATAAGAGCAGACCCGCGCCAGCCCTGGAAGCCCGTGATGTTTTACAAGGGCTTAGACACAACACACAAGACAACGATAATAGACCCCAATGTGATGCCTTTTAGTGACATAGGTGTTAAATCAATGTGGTGCTAAAGTGCAACTTTGGCGGTGAAAGGGTTAAAGACTGCTTGAAGTTGTTGTTGGGTTTGTTGTCTAGCGGTGAGGTCACGGCACAATAATAATAATAATAATAATAATAATAATAATGGGCCTTTCTAGCGCTTAATCTTAAATAAGCTCTAAGCGCTTACAATAACAAATAAGTTATTAATAAATTAATAAACCGTCAATAGAAACAAATGAACATCCAAAATATGTTAAGCACAAGCACACACATATACACACATACACTCACACGCGCGCGCGCGTGCGTGTGTATAATCACACACTCCATCCTTTCCAAACAAACAAACACAATACACTAACCTGTCATGAACTGTATGCGTTGGGTGATGTACAGACAAAAAATTGTACAAAGCAAAACAGAAAATCCGTTGTCTTGGTGACGTGAGAAAAAAAGAGAAATCTGCAATAGTATTCCCAGATGATTCTTCTATTCTAACCAACGACAGAATGGGATCACATCACAAAGCGAACGCCCCAACAAATATGCATTGGGTTGAGTTTCTCCAGACGACGGTCGCCGCGCGCATAACTGTTACGACAAAAAGGGCTCTAAGAAACACTTTACAAAACGTTTGCGGAAGAATATTACAAGCTCTTGTCTGATTGGTAATTTAAAAAAAAGTATTATTTTAACCAAACTTTAACGGACCAATCAACAACAAGAAATGTATTCACTCCATGCACGCAAGTCACGTGATAGTTCGCCAAGAGATACTTTGGGAGTAGCCACAAAACGTGTTCGACAAATGTCGGCAAAATAGGTGTTTCCTCTTCTTCTTCTTCTTCTTCTTCTTCTTCGATCGCTCAGACAGTTTCCTGTCAATTATGAGCGCAGATGCGTCATGCTGCCGTTATGCGCCTAACTAAGAAATAGTTAGGCCCGGCAAGTCCGACTTCGGCTGGAGGGAATCTTTTTGAAAGCGTTTCTTGAAAAAAGGCAGGAGAATGGAGCGGGTAATGGCAGAAAGATAGTAGATGACAGTAAGCAAAGGGAAAAGGCAGAGTGAAAGAGAGCGACAGATTAGAGGAAGTTACAAGCACAGAACTTCCAGGAGATGGGGGAACTATTGATACAAAAGACCCCCCGGTATCCCCACGGGGGAGGTGTTTCTTAGTACCGTTTTTGCCGATTTGCGCTCACGCTGCGCAACGTTAGCCCTTGTGAAACTCAACCCAGAAATCTCCAGTAAAAGCTCCCCCCCAAAAAACAGGCTTCACTTTGTTGGTGCTCATGTACCCAGCATTATATCGGGGTTGTGTGTTTGTTTGTACACAACTTTACATACTTCGGCAATCGTGTACTTCAGAACACCCACCCCCCCCCCCCACACACACACACACACACACGCACACTTCTCAGATTTTCGCATTGAATAAGTTCCACTAGGAAGCAACATTCTGCCTTTTTTTTTTTAAAGCGTTAGGGTTATTTTCATGAAACTGTAAGAAGCGGACTTTGAGATTGAGGGTCGTAAACACTATAAGGGGGAGGGGAGGGTGTGTGTGTGACTAAAGTACGTACGAGATTTATACACTTCTCTTATCATTCCAGAGCACGCAGTCATGTGTCAACGAGTAACAAAGGATAGATCTGATTTGGATGGAGGGTGCGAAATGATGCGTTCCCCCATTCCGCTCCTGCAACACCCCCCTCCCCCCCAACACACACACACAAACACAAACACACACATATGCCTCCAACCACCCATGAACACAATTTAAATTAAAGCAGACTGGTGGGAAACGAAGCGTGGACATAGACCTACTATAATATAGTCTGTGCTAATACTAACACTTTCCCTAGTAAACGGTTCGTTATCAGTGTGGGGTGAAATCAGGGGCGTGACTAGTTGATAAACGCAGTGTGAGGAAGCGGCAAAGTCGCAGTTTTGATATAGACACCACGCGCGCGTACACACACACACACACACGCATACACACACACGTACACACGTACACACGTACACACACGTACACACGTACACACACACACACACACACACACACACACACACACACACACACACACACACACACACACACACACACACACACACACACACACACGTACATACACACACACACACACACACACACACACACACACACACACACACGTACACACACACACACACACACACACGTACACACACACACACACACACACACACATACACACGTACACACACACACACACACACACACACACACACACACACACACACACACACACACACCACCACCACCACCACCACCACCACCACCACACACCACCACCACCACCACCACCACCACCACCACCACCAACAACAACACCACAACAACAACAACAATAACAACAATAACAACAACAACTTCCAACTAGTTCAAATTTCTAAAGAATTGCTAACTCTGATTACAAATCAGTACATGAACCAATAATTGTGGTTGTCATTTTTGTTTTCAATTCCGAAAATACAAGAAGGTGTCAAGCTATCATGTTCCAGACAATTAACAACAACAAAACGAGCCAGTGTTAATTATTGTTGGTGCTACAAAGGCAATCAGTACATGAGTCAATAATTGTGGTTCAATTCCGAAAATACAAGAAGGTGTCAAACTGTCATGTTCCAAGCGATTAGCAAAAAACGAGCCAGTGTTAATTATTATTGTTGTTGCTACAAAGGCAAGCTGTTGGTTAACATTATTTTTCTGCCCTGGTAATTTGCCTCCATTCTGTCGTGAAACGATTTAAACCTTTCAGGGACCGCGCTTTGCCATTAAAAAAAAAGAAAAGAAATAGAAACACCCGGAGGTGCTAATGGGACCCAGAGATGCACCAGCCACGCCCGCCCTGTCAACACGAGAGCAGCCCTACTCCAGCCTTGGAAGTCCGTGTTGTGTTACCGGGGAGCAGGCACACACGGGACATTCCATTAAGTATACAATAATAATAATAATAATAATAATAGGGACAAAAATGGTAGACTGGGGAAACTCACCAGGGTTTGGGTTTGGTGATCAAGGTAGAACAAGGGAAGAAGCAAGCGTTCCGCTCACAGAGCTTTCATCAGACTGGGGGTTAGTGGGGAGAGAGACAGAGTTTAAAAGCAAGATAACAAAATAATAATAATAATAATAATAATAATAATAGTAATAATAATAATAATAATAATAATAATAATATAATACTACTACTACTACTACTACTACTACTACTACTACTAATAATAATAATAATAATAATAATAATAATAATCATAATCATAATCATAATCATAAAGAAGAAGATTTTTTGTAAATAATAATAATAATAATAATAATATAATAATCATAATCAGAAGAAGAAGAAGAAGAAGAAGGAGAAGAATTTAAAAAAAAATTAATAATAATAAGATGAGAAAATGCCTGCAGTACCTTTTGGAGTAACGTATAAATGGTGGGTATAAAACAAATATAAAAGAATAATAATAATGAGCATGTATTTGTGCTTTTTCTTAAATAAGCCCTAAGCGCTTACAATAATAAATGAATAAATGAATAAGCGCGAATAATCAGTAGAAATTATGCGAACGCATTGCTTCGCGCGCGAACACACACACACACACACACACACACACACACACACACACACACACACACACACACACACACACACGCGCGCGCATGCAAACTACACAAACACACACCTGCAAGCACGCACGCACGCACGCGCGCACACGCGCGCACACACACACACACACACACACACACACACGCGCGCACACGCGCACACGCGCACACACACGCGCACACACACACGCGCACGCGCACACACACACACACACACACACACACACACACACACACCACACGCACGCACACACACAAACACACGCGTACACATGTGCAAACTGTAAACAAAGCAATTGAAAAGATAACTTTACCACATAGTTTCGTGTGCTTAAGATCGATTGCAACATGTGTCCTAAGTACACAGATAGTTTGCATAGAGGTAAATCTAGCTCTTTATAATGCATCGCAGCATCAACACGAGAAACAAACCTTCAGAACAAACAAAACACTAACGATTGCAACATGACTTTTTTTTGTGTCCTAAGTACACAGATAGTTTGCATAGAGGTAAATCTAGGTCTTTATAATGCATCGCAGCATCAACACGAAGAAACAAACCTTCAGAACAAACAAAACAATAACGAGTGCAACGCCGGGCGGCTGCAAAGTCCCCTCGCAGCATCGCCGAGGTACTCCGAAATCGGAATGTGTTGGCTGTACACATACATAAAAACGCATCAAAACAGCACGTAGCTACATAAAAAGGCATCCAAAACAGCACGTAACTGAATAGTTTTTTTTATATATAGCCTTGGGATTCGGACCCGTGATTTGAGCGCGCGCGATCATGCGCACACGCGCGCACAGAAACATTCATGACAACTGTGTTATAGACCATTCATCAAGAAATGTTGTGAAAAAAACTGCATTAAAATACATGCAAAACTTCGCGAGATATTAGCGATTATGTGTTTCGGGGTTTGAACCCCGTAACTGGCGCGACCTTGACCTGAATGCAAAACTAAATACATCAGTGGATAGCTTGCATCTTGGCAAACTAGTATGCCAAATTTGATGATGATAGACTGAATAGTTTTTTTAAGAAAAACGGACGAATAGCCGGACGGACGGAGGCACGCCGGACGGACGGACGGACACCGGACGGACGGACGGACCAGACAAAAACAATAGCTCCCCGAACCTTCGGCTCGGGGACTAAAAAGGGGGAAAAGGAAAACACTTTAAAAGTAGTTACGCCTATCTGACATTACAACATAGAACCCCCTTGGGCTTAGAAACCGTTTCGTTTAAGTTAAAGAACATTGGTTTGGTAAATTGCTTTTTCAAGAGGAAGGAAACCTAAAGCTGACGACTGCCGCTCGTGCTAATGTTCACAGGCGTACTAGCAGAAACAACGAGGAGGGGTTGAAGTAGTTAGACCCGGGGCTTTCTGAAAACGTACAGATTGTGCGTATTTACGCACTGGAGCCCTCAAATCATCCCATATAATCTCAAACCGTGCGTGGGATTTACCATTTGAAATCTCAAGTACGGGATGAGATGACGTGTTAGAATGATGATTTATACATGCCACAGTCAATCAATCAATCAATCAATCAATATGTTTTATTGTCCATTTTACAGGAAATTCTTTCTGCAGCGATAAAACAATCAACAAAGCAACACAACAAGACAGTCGTCACTTTTCAGTCAGCTAATGACGCAGCTTGTGTTTTAATTAATTCCATAAGAATGTGAAAAAATCCTTAATTGTTAAAAGCTCATTACTCATTGACTACCATTTTCTTAGCAGCCAATAAATTCGTTTCATACACTTCATATTAGTTTGATCAACACACGCCTCTCTCTTTCTACCTTCTTGCTTTACATTTTCAATCTCTTATCTTGACATTTGTGAACGTTATTGTTGTGTGCCGTTCGGAACAATAACATACTTAGCTGAGATATTGATAGAGACATAAGGGTACAAAGCGTACACGTGCGTGCTTGCATGTGTGTGTGTATGTATGTATGTATGTGTGTGTGTGTGTGTGTGTGTGTGTGTGTGTGTGTGTGTGTGTGT
>CM065686.1:12423955-12431455 GCA_017654935.2 Phymorhynchus buccinoides | reverse complement strand
CGCACGCACACACGCGCGCGCGCGCGCGCACGCACACGCACACACACACACACACACACGCACACGCGTGCGCACATACATACACACAAGCAAACAAGCACACACGCGTGAATGCATGAGTAAGAGAGAGAGAGAGAGAGAGAGAGAGAGAGAGAGAGAGAGAGAGAGAGAGAGAGAGAGAGAGAGAGAGAGAGAGAGAGAGAGAGAGAGAGAGAGAGAGAGAGAGAGAGAGAGAGAGAGAGAGAGAGAGAGAGAGAGAGAGAGAGAGAGAGAGAGAGAGAGAGAGAGAGAGAGAGAGAGAGAGAGAGAGAGAGAGAGAGAGAACACAAATGGAATTTCATTTAACCAGGGAACATGAGATAAGCAAGTTACATGCTTTTTTCCACGCAGCCCTGGGGAAAATTAATGTAAATCAAACCAGAAAGCTAAATAATATATGTACATGCGGAAATGGGAAGAAAAGGGAGGGAGGATGGGGGAAAGGGCATAGAGGGGGATAAGGATGGGGACATTTGGGGATTTAAAGTACAGGCAAAAAACACCCCAAAAATGTCACATCATGCAATCATAACATCAGCAAAGGATAACACTCCTCGGTATTATTATTATCAGTAATAGTATGGTAGCAATACACAAATCATACAAAAGTATCAAACAATATTAAATATGCTATCACATATCGATGGCTTAGAGTCAAAATGGACTATCTTTAGATAGTCCATTGACTTGTTATTGATGTTATTGCAAAAACTAACAACTTGTATTAAAAAAAGACTGCAGAAATATAAAAAGGGGGTGTTGCTTTTTATATTTCAGCGGTCTTGTTTTCATACAAGTTATTAGTTTTCGTAATAAATTCAATAATATGTCAATGGACTATCTAAAGATAGTCCGTTTTGACTCCAAGCCATCGATATGATATAAAAATCAGCAATCATAGATATCGTCATTCAAGTAACTTGATATTTATCAACATCTTCTGATGCGGGTATTGTTAGAGGTTAACGTAAGGCATACAAAATAATAAATTGATTATCTGGTATGCAGTTGATTGGTTTTCATTTAGTCTCTGAAATAGAATATTTTGATACGTGGTGTTGAAGGAAGTAATGCTGCTTTTCTGTTTAAGATTACCTGTTAAGGAATTCCAAAGAGTACCACCTGAGTAGGTTAAACTTGTTTTGAAAAGATCAATTCTGGGCTTTGGAATAACAGTGTTGTTGGAATATCTAGATTGGTTGATTGGAAACCTTTTAGTTAATGTTGGAGGTGCAAAACCATTGATTATTCTAAACATCATGACAGCTTTGTTGTAATGAAGTTTGTCTGTAAGAGGTAAAACATTTTGATTGTGATGTAATCTTGAAAAGTTAGAGAAGACGATTTTAGGAGGACTACTTTAATCTCTCTCTCTCTCTCTCTCTCTCTCTCTCTCTCTCTCTCTCTCTCTCTCTCTCTCTCTCTCTCTCTCTCTCTCTCTCTCTCTCTCTCTCTCTCTCTCTCTCTCTCTCTCTCTCTCTCTCTCTCTCTCTCTCTCTCTCTCTCTCTCTCTCTCTCTCTCTCTCTCTCTCTCTCTCTCTCTCTCTCTCTCTCTCTCTCTCTCTCTCTTTCTGTCCAGAGCGTTGGATGTAAAAAAGCATGTTATTGCTTTCTCTATTACCCTCTATAAATAAAATTCATTCATTCATTCATTCATAAAATTCATTCATTCATTCAGTCATTCATCTCTCTCATTCTCTCTCTCTCTCTCTCTCTCTCTCTCTCTCTCTCTCTCTCTCTCTCTCTCTCTCTCTCTCTCTCTCTCTCTCTCTCTCTCTCTCTCTCTCTCTCTCTCTCTCTTTCTGTCCAGAGCGCTGGATGTAAAAAAGCATGTTATTGCTTTCTCTATTACCCTCTATAAATAAAATTCATTCATTCATTCATAAAATTCATTCATTCAGTCATTCATTCCCCATTCTCTCTCTCTCTCTCTCTCTCTCTCTCTCTCTCTCTCTCTCTCTCTCTCTCTCTCTCTCTCTCTCTCTCTCTCTCTCCTCTCTCTCTCTCTCTCTCTCTCTCTCTCTCTCTTTCTGTCCAGAGCGCTGGATGTAAAAAAGCATGTTATTGCTTTCTCTATTACCATCTATAAATAAAATTCATTCATTCATTCATAAAATTCATTCATTCATTCAGTCATTCTCTCTCTCTCTCTCTCTCTCTCTCTCTCTCTCTCTCTCTCTCTCTCTCTCTCTCTCTCTCTCTCTCTCTCTCTCTCTCTCTCTCTCTCTCTCTCTCTCTCTCTTGCTACCTATGTCCACAAAGCCTTGCAAATGAGACGATTATTGTTGATGGCTTAATAACCGTATGCCTTATTGATTTATGTCTTCTTTATGTCGTATATGTGCTTTATTTGAATGTGTTTTGCATCTCACCTCTAGTGGTATGGGCCTCGGCCTAATCATTAAACAATTTGTTCATTTGTTCATTGTTCTCTCTCTCTCGCTCTCTCTCTCTCTCAGAGAGAGAGGGGTGGGGTGGTCTAAATTAGCTTATGTGAAGACTTTAACATATAAAACGAAGCAATAATATTCTTTTTGTTTGTGGCACAAGCCACAAACCTATAACTCACTTTGTCGGTCTGTCTGTCGGTCTGTAGATCGGTCCAAAATTGTCGCACTTCAAATCGAGGCTACAAAATTGTCGCACTTCAAATCGAGGCTGCACTTCAAATCGAGGCTGCACTTCAAATTGAGGCTGCTCTTTAAAATGATGTTTCGTTTTCAATTGTCGCACGCCACAAACGATTGCGATTCCGCGCTTGTTTTGGTCAGTTTGCTGTAGCAATTACTTAGCAAATTAATATTTCCTTGGGTCTCAAACACAGACAAACAATAATTATATCTTCTTTTTGTTGCTGTCCCATCTTCTGGGCCGTGCAGTGGCGTTGCTCCCACGCCTCTCATTCCGAGTCCCAATAATAATAATGATATCTTGATTTATCTCCAGAATCGATAAGCTGTCATCCCATAATTTCCCAGGGCCGAAATACCCCACGCGCACCGCGGGGATCATGGTTTATAACGCCTGTCTTCCATGGAATCCTGCCTGCACCAAGTCATCCAAAGCGGGCTGCTCATCTTTGACAGCCTCTGGAACCCAGGGAGTGTGATCCGGAGTGCGCCTTAGACCGTTGTGATAATAACATTTGTCCTTTGCCGATCTACGATCGCAAAGGAGTATGAATTCGTTCGTGTATGTTTTTTTTTTTTTTTTTTTTTCTATCTGTCCCAAGGATATCTCTCGTCTAAAATATACTTGGTTATAACTGGATTTGCATTTTTATGACGTTGAGATGCTATTTTATTGTATTTCTTGTTTTAGTACTTAATGATGTCATAATAATATGATTCCTTTTTTACATGCATTCATCATATGAAATTGTATGTGTTTCCTGGTATATTCCTCTCTCCCTCCCCCTCTCCCCTCTTTCTCTGCCTCCCCTTCCCTCTCTTTCCGTCTCTGCGTGTAGGCCTATCATCTGTACCTTTTAACTCTTTCACCGCCAGCCATATTCCAGCCAAAAATTGCTATTAAATTTACCTGAGTAGAGAACAAAATCCATCTGCAGTATTGGGGGATTCTTCTGTGACATATATAAAACAAGGTCTATCCTTACTTCCCAAAACTAAGACAATAGGGTCTTTGGATAATAGACCTTATTTTGATGCCGTTTAGTGACATAGGTGTTAAATCACTGTGGTGCTAAAATGCTACGTTGGCGGTGAAAGGGTTAAACTCTTATTTGGTTGTATCGAAATGTGTGGGTGGTTTTTTTTTTTAATGTGATATGTTCTTTTTCATTTGATCCCATCGCTTTTATATGATGCATTATGTTATAATTAGGTCTGTATTATGAAATTATGATATGCACAGATGCACTGTTAATTGTTATAGTAAAACAAATTCTTCTCCAGTTTACACGTTATTTAAAACTATATGTTTGTTTATTTAATATTATCTTCTTAAATGTATGTGATTTTATGCCGTGCCACAACATAATTTCTCTTTATGAGATAATAAAGTATTCTTGAGTCTTGAGTCTTGAGTCTTGAGTCAACACGGGTAGTAGTTGGCTACATTAGGCCATGCAGCCTAATCGTATTGGAGAGCTTAGTCTAATTTACACACTACTACCCGTGTTGACTGTCTAAGACGCACTCATGAGTACATGAGGAAGTGTTTTTAGTGTTCTGTGTCAATGGGATAGGGCCTACAGGGGGGGGGGGGGGGGGGGGGGGAGTTGAGAGGGTTTCCAGGGTTTCCGCACACACATACACACACACGCACACCACTTACCCCAAGCATGTACCTTATAAAAGAGTAAAACGTAAGAAAATGGCTCAATTTTTGCTTTATTAATCACTAAATTGCAAACGGTTCTGGGGGCTTTGTCCCCTGGGGTCCCACACGGCCACTACACCGCAACCCAGGACCTATGCAGCTTCCTGGACTCCCTGCGGACCCCCCCCCCCCCCCCCGTACGAATCATTTTGGTCCGCCCCTGGCAATATGTTCCGGGGCCTTCGCCCCCTGGGCCCACACAAGGCCACTACGCCTTAACTCAGGACCTATGCAGCTCCCTGGACTTCCCCGCGGACCCCCCCCCCCCCCTCTCCCTTACGAATCATTTGGTCCGCCCCTGGCCTACCCTACAATGACGAAGATGAGAAATGTTGTTGTCAACTGGGGGTGAGGTGAAAATGATGTTTTACGTCCTCTCGGTCATAGACACATACGGGAAATTTGTAAATACAAAGATGTTGGGAACAATACTGGCTGCAATGCCCGGAGGCAGTGCAACACCAGTAAAGTCCCGAGTTTTTAACAATATAGCAGCTGACGAAATATCCAATTGTCAACTGGGGGATTGAGTTTGATCCTTTAAGTGGGGTTAATGGGTCAGCCACACTGCATACGATTTGACCCCACCAAGGGCATTCACTCTTGCAAAAGGCAGCCATTCAGTGGCCTCAAATAGGGTTATTGGCGAGAGTTACACCCTTGTTTGGTCAGTACTCAAGAATCTTCCCCCACCCACCCACCAAGGGCATTCACTCTTGCAAAAGGCAGCCATTCAGTGGCCTCAAATGGGGTTATTGGCGAGAGTTATTCCCTTGTTTGGTCAGTACTCAACCATCTTTCCCTCACCCACCAAGGGCATTCACTCTTGCAAAAAAAGGTCGTCTTTGCAATGGCCAATACTCAAGTAGACTCCAATACACGAAACAAATCAAATATCTGGGTAAAGATGCAGATCAACACTCCCCCCTGTCACAGTCTTGGTTCATTGCGTTCCTTCCGTCTTGCCTTTATCTTCTTCTACTATTATTGAATGCATAATGTTTTTAATTTTGTAAATGGATGAAAATTATAATGTTAAATATAGAAAACGATGGAGATTTAAATTAAGTGCCCAATCTGCAGTAAGAAAGGCAAGACTGACAAAAAATGGAAAGAACCGAGAAATGAAGGAGGGGGTGTTGATCTGCATGCTTGCCAATGTCTGATACAAAAGTAAATTTTTTATCAGATTCGTGTACGGGAGACTACAAATATAGTGAAAAACATAACTAGCAGGATTTCACGTGCATCGTGCCTCACAAATGTTAAAGTGAATCGAATCGTATATGGCTCCCCCCCACCTGCGTGCGCATCTCGACCCTTCCAACGGAAGTGTCGCCATCTTAGTCAGATTTGTGTGTAAACAGCATCGATCGGGCATTTTTCAAACAAAGTTACTGACTAAGATGGCGGTCTCCCATAATATGGCACGCTCCTTGTGGCCGGATATGACGACACGTGGGTACAAGCCATTGCGTAGCTAGGCCTTAATAAAGGGCCAGCCACACGTCCACTAAAATCGCACGACTGTACGATACGATTCGATCACGTGGTCTCGAAGAACAAAATGTGATTCGCGCTTCGAGACCACGTGATGGAATCGTATCGTACAGTCGTGCGATTTTAGTGGACGTGTGGCTGGCCCTTAAGTTTTCGAGAGACGGGATGGGTTTGATACGTATACGGACAACAGTGTTTCAGTTTATGTTCTTTTCGTACTTTTATGAAGACACATTAAGGGTATTGCAGACTTGGCGAAATACTTTAAAATATGGGTAAAGATCAAGAAGTGCATTTTCACACTTGCCTGTCTTACCAAACATTAATCTGTATTTTATTAACCTTTTCATCTAATTATCTTTGTTGAATAATTAATAGCAGTCATGATAAAGGCCATTATCTAATAGGACCCCCCCCCCCCCCCCCCTATGTAGTGCAGTACACACAACAGCCGCGGAGCATTTGTCACAGTCCTGGTTCATTGCGTTTTTTCCGTCTTGCCTTTATCTTCTACTATTATTGAATGCATGTGTTTAATTATGCAAATGGATGAACATTAGAGTTAAATTTAGCAAACGAAACAGGATGAAGTACTCAATCTGCAGTAAGAAAGGCAAGACTGAAAAAGTGGAAAGAACCGAGAAATGGAGGAGGTGGGGGGGGCAAATCTTAGAATACTCCGTGATGATTGAACAGAACCAATCAGCAAAAGTCATACGTCTTCTGATTGGTGGAATGTGACGGGAAGCCACTGTAACGAGCTCTCCAATTGGTTAGTAAAGGAAGCGGAAACTAGCAGCGCCAAGGGGAAAGGAGAAAGATCCCAACATACAATTGTTGGGATACGGACCAAATGGTTGTTACGCTAAATTTGTGAAATTGCCTGTTTCGTAAAACGAGAAGGATTCCGCCTATTTCATGAAACGGACAGTCATTAATTTTTCTCAAGTTTTCTTTTGCCCGTTTCATGACACAAGTAGACCATATTATTTTCCTCGTTTCATGAAACAAGCAACGGTTTTGCTCGCTCTCTCTCTCTCTCTCTCTCTCTCTCTCTCTCTCTCTCTCTCTCTCTCTCTCTCTCTCTCTCTCTCTCTCTCTCTCTCTCTCTCTCTCTCTCTCTCTCTCTCTCTCTCTCTCTCTCTCTCTCTCTCCTCTCTCTCTCTGTCTCTCTCTCTCTCTCTCAACGGTTTTGCTGGTTTCATGAAGCAGGCAAAAATGACTACCTGTTTCAGGAAACAGGCAGAAATCTTGCTCGTTTAAAGAAACATGCAATTTGACAAATTTAGCGTAACATATATGTTACAGCACTAGTCTCTCATCTTTTACAGCAGCCTCCAGCGCTTCCTAGCATATAGAGAGGACAATGGTATTAACAAGACCTCATTAACGCTCTCTCTCTCTCTCTCTCTCTCTCTCTCTCTCTCTCTCTCTCTCTCTCTCTCTCTCTCTCTCTCTCTCTCTCTCTCTCTCTCTCTCTCTCTCTCTCTCTCTGTTTTTATTAATCTGGCGTGGTTTACCTTCTTCAGCTGTAAAAACAACCCCATTTCCTTTGGGAATGGTGTAAAAAAGTTTATTGCATTATCCAGTTAACACCCCAATAAATCTCTCTCTCTCTCT
>CM065686.1:12413955-12416455 GCA_017654935.2 Phymorhynchus buccinoides | reverse complement strand
CCACTACACCTTAACCCAGGACCTATGCAGCTCCCTGGACTCCCCGAGGACCCCCCCCCCCTTGCGAATCATTTGGTCCGCCCCTGGATCTGGGGGTGGGGTAGGGGAAGACGGGGTAAAAAGCGCATGGGCGGGTAAGAAGCCCACCCCAATTATCTCATGAAATGAAGCAAATTTCAGTCTCATTTTGCCCATGAGACGAGCGTTAATGTCTAGCATTCGTCTCATGGGCAAATTTGACTGAAATATTCTTTATTTCATGAGATAATTGGGGTGGGCTTCTTACCCGCCCATACGCTTTTTACCCCGTCTTCCCCTAGATGGGATCAGACCGAGGAGGCAAGTGGGTGGCGTGGTACTGGGGAATGAAGAAATTCTGCTTAACGTCCTCCGGTCTGGAACAGACACACATGGGACATTAGCAGATATAAAGATGGTGGGAACGATCCTGGAGGCAATGCCCGGAGGCAGTGCAACACCAGGAAATTCCCGAATTGTTAATAATACAGATGTACTGGGGGAATGAAATGTGGGGGTGAGGTAGTCTGAAAGAGAACGAACGAAAAGAAGGGTAAAGGAGACAACTTGGGGAGGATAAGAGACAGAATCATGGCTACGTGGTGTAGAGTGGCACAGAGGTAACGCGTTCGCCTCGTGTCAAGTAAACCCGAGTTCGAACCTGGGTACAGGGGATTTTTCCTCTCACTTTTTCACTAGGCCTTACGGTCTGAACGTGGAGTCTTTCGGATGAGACGATAAACCGAGGTCCCGTGTGCCCATACACTTAGCACATGTTAATCCCAGTGGCAACGAAAAAGTTGTCATTTGGTCAAATGTTACCACCACCACCCTTTCCTTCCACATCAGTCACACAAAGATCGCATGCAATAAAACCAAAAACAAATTGGGTGGCGCGCCTCTGGCTGTGACGTTCTCTCCATGTGGGGAGCAACCCGAATTTTACAGAGACGACTCTGTGACTATAAAGTACCAACTACCTAATAATAATACATTCATATATAGCGAACCCTGTCAGTTGCAAAGAGCTAGTACTGATCGTCACCAGTTTTGTATAGGAGACTCGACACATTCAAATACATAGCCAAATAATTATTATGTACCTAGACAACATGGAAACAATTTTTGTTTTGAGGAAGAAAGAGACATTTCTATTGCGAAGTTGTTGCGTGCAAAGATTGTCTCACACATCGAAACGACAGAGCAAGCAAGATGGAGAAGGCCAGTCTGTTGATGCGAACTCTGCTGAGCTGTGGACAATATGATGTGATCATTATACAGTAATGGAGTTTCAGGCTTCTTTCTTCTTCTTCTTCTTCTTCTTCTTCTTCTTCTTCTTCTTCTTCTTCTTCTTCTTGTAAAAAGTCCTTCAATGTGCCTAAATCTTTGCCCATTAAAAAGTTCAATCAATCTTCTTCTTCTTCTTCTTCTGCGTTCCCAGGCCATATGGCCATACTGGGTAAGGTACGTATGTGTCCGGGTTTCAGTTTCACTGGTCTCCTCGCTGCGCACAGCCGACACAGTCCGATTTCGGAGCAGCTCAAAGGAGAACAATTATTTGGAAGATTTGGGTGTTTTTTAAAGACAGGAGAATGGTCCAATAAGTCAGAAAGATAGTAGATGATAGAAAGCAAAGGGAAAAGACAGAGTCAAAGAGAGTGGCAGATTAGAGGAAGTTACAAGCACAGAACTTCCAGAAGGTGGGGGAAATATGTTTTACGAAAGACACCCCCCCGGTATCCCCACGGGGAGAGGCTCGTGGAAGGGAGCGGGGTTGTCCAGCTCCCCGTATGGAGGCACGAGGCATCCAAACACTGCCCCAACTTTTTTTCTTCAAACTTCGTGCGTGAGAGCAGTGCAAATTTGAACTGCGATCCAAAATCTCTTACACGCAAACAGAGTGAGATTTCCCCATTGAAATAATTATGCACAAATCGATGGATGGCATTATGCTGCGCTCGCCTGCTGTACACCCTAGCAGGCGAGTTTGATTCTTCTCATCGTTCTGCAATCAGCTAAGCTTACATCATTATCCAACAACAGGACGGTTCCAATGTTCTTCTTCGTTCGCTCAGACAGTTTCCTGTCACATGAGCGTAGATGCGTCATGCTGCCGTTATGCTGCCTAACTAAGAAATAAGTCAGGCCCGGCATGTCCGACTTCGGCTGAAGACATCTTTGTAAGAATGTATATGGGGGGGGAAAGGCAGGAGAATGGATTGACCAGTAAGATAGAAAGATAGCAGATGACAGTAAGCAAAGGGGAAAAGGCAAAGTCAAAGAGATTGATGGATTAGAGGAAGCTACAAGCACAAAACTTCCAGAAGGTGGGGGTACTATTTGTACGAAAGACCCCCCCCCCCCCCCCATCCTCCCGGTATCCCCACGGGGGGTTCCAATGACTGGAGGTGTCTGGTTGCTGTAGTTCAAGAACAAAGAAGACCCCCCAAAAGAACTACAATAAGCATTTCTTCTTCTTCTT
>CM065686.1:12381455-12408955 GCA_017654935.2 Phymorhynchus buccinoides | reverse complement strand
ACAATACATTGTTCTCTCTTACTTTACTTCTACACAAAACACAATACACTGTTCTCTCTTACTTTACTTCTACACAAAACACAATACATTGTTCTCTCTTACTTTACTTCTACACAAAACACAATACATTGTTCTCTCTTACTTTACTTCTACACAAAACACAATACATTGTTCTCTCTCACTTTACTTCTACACAAAACACAATACATTGTTCTCTCTTACTTTACTTCTACACAAAACACAATACATTGTTCTCTCTTACTTTACTTCTACACAAAACACAATACATTGTTCTCTCTTACTTTACTTCTACACAAAACACAATACATTGTTCTCTCTTACTTTACTTCTACACAAAACACAATACATTGTTCTCTCTTACTTTACTTCTACACAAAACACAATACATTGTTCTCTCTTACTTTACTTCTACACAAAACACAATACATTGTTCTCTCTTACTTTACTTCTACACAAAACACAATACATTGTTCTCTCTTACTTTACTTCTACACAAAACACAATACATTGTTCTCTCTTACTTTACTTCTACACAAAACACAATACATTGTTCTCTCTTACTTTACTTCTACATAAAACACAATACATTGTTCTCTCTCACTTTACTTCTACACAAAACACAATACACTGTTCTCTCTTACTTTACTTCTACACAAAACACAATACATTGTTCTCTCTTACTTTACTTCTACACAAAACACAATACATTGTTCTCTCTTACTTTACTTCTACACAAAACACAATACATTGTTCTCTCTTACTTTACTTCTACATAAAACACAATACATTGTTCTCTCTTACTTTACTTCTACACAAAACACAATACATTGTTCTCTCTTACTTTACTTCTACACAAAACACAATACATTGTTCTCTCTTACTTTACTTCTACACAAAACACAATACATTGTTCTCTCTCACTTTACTTCTACACAAAACACAATACATTGTTCTCTCTTTACTTTACTTCTACACAAAACACAATACATTGTTCTCTCTTACTTTACTTCTACACAAAACACAATACATTGTTCTCTCTCACTTTACTTCTACACAAAACACAATACATTGTTCTCTCTCACTTTACTTCTACACAAAACACAATACATTGTTCTCTCTCACTTTACTTCTACACAAAACACAATACATTGTTCTCTCTTACTTTACTTCTACACAAAACACAATACATTGTTCTCTCTTACTTTACTTCTACACAAAACACAATACATTGTTCTCTCTTACTTTACTTCTACACAAAACACAATACATTGTTCTCTCTTACTTTACTTCTACACAAAACACAATACATTGTTCTCTCTTACTTTACTTCTACACAAAACACAATACATTGTTCTCTCTTACTTTACTTCTACACAAAACACAATACATTGTTCTCTCTCACTTTACTTCTACATAAAACACAATACATTGTTCTCTCTCACTTTACTTCTACACAAAACACAATACATTGTTCTCTCTTACTTTACTTCTACACAAAACACAATACATTGTTCTCTCTTACTTTACTTCTACATAAAACACAATACATTGTTCTCTCTTACTTTACTTCTACATAAAACACAATACATTGTTCTCTCTCACTTTACTTCTACATAAAACACAATACATTGTTCTCTCTCACTTTACTTCTACATAAAACACAATACATTGTTCTCTCTTACTTTACTTCTACACAAAACACAATACATTGTTCTCTCTTACTTTACTTCTACACAAAACACAATCCATTGTTCTCTCTTACTTTACTTCTACACAAAACACAATACATTGTTCTCTCATCTACTTTACTTCTACATAAAACACAATACATTGTTCTCTCTTACTTTACTTCTACACAAAACACAATACATTGTTCTCTCTTACTTTACTTCTACACAAAACACAATACATTGTTCTCTCTTACCTTTTTACTTCTACATAAAACACAATACATTGTTCTCTCTTACTTTACTTCTACACAAAACACAATACATTGTTCTCTCTTACTTTACTTCTACACAAAACACAATACATTGTTCTCTCTTACTTTACTTCTACACAAAACACAATACATTGTTCTCTCTTACTTTACTTCTACACAAAACACAATACATTGTTCTCTCTCACTTTACTTCTACACAAAACACAATACATTGTTCTCTCTTACTTTACTTCTACACAAAACACATTACACTGTTCTCTCTCACTTTACTTCTACACAAAACACAATACATTGTTCTCTCTTACTTTACTTCTACACAAAACACAATACATTGTTCTCTCTTACTTTACTTCTACACAAAACACAATACAGTGTTAATAGTTCGAGTTTGTCGCTCCGACAGAGCGGTCCCAGGAAACCCTTCCCTCGGGTGACACTTTATGAGTGAGCTTCACCTGACAGTTCAGTGTCTGGTTCGTGGTACGAAGCTCTTTAAATCAAAGCTGAGAAGTCAACAAGTGCACTGAGGAAAAAAAAATACACCCCCAAAAAACACAAAAACACAAAAACAACAACAACAAAAAACCGTTTGCAACATTGAGAATTAATGTTAGCAGTCCTCTCTCTCTCTCTCTCTCTCTCTCTCTCTCTCTCTCTCTCTCTCTCTCTCTCTCTCTCTCTCTGCTTACTGAAATTACTTTACGGTTTTGTATGTCACCTCCAATGATATGGGCCAAAGGCCTGATCATTAAACCATTTCCTCATTGTTCATTGTTCGTTGTTGTTCTCTCTCTCTCTCTCTCTCTCTCTCTCTCTCTCTCTCTCTCTCTCTCTCTCTCTCTCTCAATTTGGAATTCCCTTCCCTCTGCCTCTCTCTCTCTCAATAATCCGGTGCTGTAAACAGATACGAATGAGCTGCTTAGGTTGGTTTACGGGTGCTTAGCCCTCCACACCAAGTGGCGTTCCATTTGAAGTCAAGTTTCTTAGCAACGGCGAACTCATTCTCTCTTTCTGTCAATCTGTCTGCTTTATTGTTTAAAGTAACGTTCTGAAAGCTTTGTGTACTTGTGATAGTTGGAGACAAGGTTTTGATCACACACACACACACACACATCACACACACACACACACACACACACACACACACACACACACACACGCGCGCACACACGCACGCGCACGCACGCACGCACGCACACGCACACGCACGCACACACGCGCGCACACACACACACACACACACACACACACACACACACACACACACACACACACACACACACACATATATATGGGAGTCAGACTTGGTCAAACAAGATTTCTTTCCAGTTGTAAGAGGGGAAAAACACGTGAAACCAGATGATTTTTGACACGTGATCGGGTGGATCTTTAAAATGTTCACTGTTCTGTCACTGTTCTGTCTGTCTGTCTATATGTCTGTCTGTCTGTCTCAAGTACGCAGAGCACCCGGTATAACAATCATACAAGTACGCAGAGAGACACAAACAAAAAAAGGAGAAAGAGGAGGGGGGGAAGCACCGGCCTCCCATGGATCAACAGGCGCATCAAACGACTTCTCAGAAGAAAAAGCGATTATTCAAGCAGGCAAAGAAGACCGGGAATTGGAAGAACTACAGGTTCTGCCAGAAAGAGTGCCGAGAAGAGTGCCGAGGAGAGTTCAGGAGGACTGAATGGGAGTACATCATGCATCAGAACAGTCTGATGTCCAATCCTCTGAAACCCGCGGCAAAAGGGCCCCCAAGGCCCCAGACTGAAGAGGGACAATACTGAAATCAGTTCCCAACATCACCAAAACGGTTTAATTTAATGAGAAACCACTTCAAAATGCTATTTCACAGAAAAGATAACAGTGAATAAAAAGGCAAAACCTCTGACAAGAGAAGCCTATCCTCTGTCAGAAATTCCGAATCCTCTGAAATTTGCAGATCCTCTGACAATTCTGATGCCTGGTACATCAACGCCACAATTGAAGAAGGCCTGAAGGAGAATAGCTCGAAACCATTCTGGCGGTACGTAGAAGCCAGACGCCAGGAGAACATAGGAGTAGCACCCCTGAAGAAAGGCCCCACCCTTCATAGCGAGAGTACCTCCAAAGTCCGGATCCTCCTCCAGCAATTATGCTTGGTCTTCACGAGAAAGGATGACGATCCGCCGCCAGCAATGGATGGACCAGCCTACCTGACCACAGACAACTTGTCTGCAGGAGTCAACGGCGTCCTAAAACTGCCGCGCAATCTAAACCCATCCCAAGTCCTCAGGCCCAGACGGCATACCAAACAGAGTCCTTAAGACCTGCGCAGAATCTGTATCCCTTCCCCTTGCCTGCATTTTCAACCACTCCTTACAGACTGGACAGCTGCCATCAGACTGGCTATCTGCCAACATCGCTGCCATATTCAAGAAGGGTGACAGGAATCGAGCAGAAAACTACAGACCAATTGACTCCTGTGTCCTGCAAACTGCTCGAGCACATCATCTGTCGGCACCTTCGGAACCACCTGGAGGGAGTGCATCGATTTCAAGGAAAAGGACCAACTCACAAGAGATACCAGAACGAATTTCAACCCGATTGATGATCGATGACGAACGAACACGAATCCTCACACAAGGACTTTTTGGGGGGGAAAAGAGACTTAAGAAGACCAATAATAAATAATAATATGCAAACATGGCCCATTTGTTCCAAACATTCAAACCCTTCACTTCCACAAGTCAGGAACTTTCAGCACTTACCCTGGGCGATGCAGCCAGTGGTGGTGTAGCAAGTGATCTGCTGACAGCTGAAGAAACTGGGAATGATAATTGTTTATCATCACTGATTTTGTCCAAAACAGATTCGCGTGTAGAGCCACCAGCTTTCTTGACAGCATAAAAACAAAACAAAAAACTCCAAACATTTGACAGCATGTACACGATTCAAGTCAATGTAGGGAAGGCGAAAGCTGTTGCAAATCTTAAGGGAGACAGAGAATTCTTTAGACATGTTATAACTTTTTGATAACTATTTCGTAAGCGGGAAGGGACGTTGGGTGCTGGACAAAGAGCTTTGTCCAGTTTCTCATCTCTTGCAACAGCAGACTGAAGATTGCAAAAGATCTAGCCAGGAACAAAGCTGAACTGGCCAAACTCCTCCAGCAAGACCTCCTACAGACTGACACTCTTCCTACCCGCCAAACTCTGTCTGTACCATTGTTGATGGCAGGGCCATGGTCCAAGCAGCGGGAAATCGTGTGGGCAGGAATATATTTGGGTAGTGATGTGACAATGTTGCACAACGTGTGGAAGGATGGAGTGGGAAATGAGAGAGAGAGAGAGAGAGAGAGAGAGAGAGAGAGAGAGAGAGAGAGAGAGAGAGAGAGAGAGATAAATAGAGAGAGAGAGAGATAGATAAATAGAGAGAGAGAGAGAGAGAGAGAGAGAGAGAGAGAGAGAGAGAGAGAGAGAGAGAGAGAGAGAGAGAGAGAGAGAGAGAGAGAGAGAGAGATGAAAGCGGGCAAATGGAATCCAACACACACAGACACACTCACAGCCACAAACAGGCACACACACACACACACACACACACACACACACACACACACACACACACACACACACACACACACACACACACACACACACACACACACGAGCGCGCGCGCGCGCGCACACACATGCACGCACGCACGCACACATACAGAGACAGACAGACAGACACAGACAGACAGACAGACACTGACAGACACAGAGAGGCCATACAACCAAAGAAAGAGGTACAATTGATACATAAGTCAACGAGAATTGTAACAAAATCAGAGATGACTTCTAAGTTGCATACGTTGGTCTTGGGCCACGATACCTAATAGTACTATTGACTGGGCCGCAGACAAAGGGTGGTAGCCAGCAATAAATGTGTGATGGATGGGGGTTAGTATGCACACTGTTCCAGAAAGGGGTGGTGGTGGTTATGAGCTTTTTGATGGCAGTAATGGGAATAAAGCATTTTGCTAGATAGTAAATCCACAACGAAAGGATACTACTAACTTCAGGGGGCTCAATAATGCAGACAGACAACACACGAACAGACAGACAGCGTATTAACAAATTTTCCTCATTGTTATTATCATTAACCCCTTGACTGCCACCAACGTATCACGTACTGATCTGATAACATCACTGATGACATCATCAGATGAAGAGGAATAACCCTGATATGATGGCTTTTGCTCTAACACCGTCAAGAGAGTTATATCCCCAGACCATTTTGCCAGATAGGCTCTTTCAGTTGTCTTTTTCATGTCATGATTTGAACATTGATATTTTTTCTTTGATTTTCTCTGGCAGTCAAGGGGTTAAGTATTAGGTACGTTATAGTCACAGAGGCGTCTCTGTGAAATACGGGTTGCTGCCACCTGGAGAGTGCGTCGCCGCCAGAGGCGCGCCACCCAATTTAATAAAAAAAAAGAATTGGCATGCAACTTTTGAGTGACTGATGAGGAACGAAAGGGGGGTGCGGTAAATTTTGACCAAATGACAACTTTTTCGTTGCCACTGGGATTAACGTGTGCTAAGTGCATGGGCACACGGGACCTCGGTTTATCGTCTCATCCGAAAGACATCACGTTCCGACCGTAAGGCCTAGTGCAAAGTGAGAGGAACAATCCCTTGTACCCAGGTTAGAACTCGGGTTTACTTGACACGAGGCGAACGCGTTACCTCTGTGCCACTCTACAGAGAGACAGACAGAGGCAAACAGTGTCAGAGAAAGACAGGTGGACAGACAGAAAAAACCCAAAGAGACAGAGAGACAGACGCACATACTGAGACACACAGACTAGAAATGGAGGCACGGAGACAGACAGACACAGACAGACGGGCAAGTAGACAGACTGATACGCAGACAGACACGCAGACAGACACGCAGACATACAGACTGACGGAAACCACAGAAACCGAGGTACAGTTAACCCTTTCACCGCCAGCCATATTTCAGCACAAACGTTTCCATTAAATTTACCTGGGTAGAGAACAAAACCCATCTGCAGCATTGTGGATTCTTCTGTGACATATATAAAATAAGGTCTCTCCTTACTTCCCCAAACTATGACAATAAGGTCTTTGGATAATAGACCCCAATTAGATGCCTTTTAGTGACATGGGTGTAAATCATTGTGGTGCTAAAATGCAGCTTGGGCGGTGAAAGGGTTAAAATGCGTTTAATATATGAAACAATAAATGTATGGAAATTAAGATAGCGCTTCATTACTCTTGTCACTATTATTGTCTGTGCACTTTTTTTCTTTAAGATAGGGCTTTATATAAGTTTTCTTGTTGCCCTATCTAATGATCATTGTTGATTTTCATTTGTGACTTTCAGAAATAAAATGCTATTTAAACCAAAGGTTTAAACGGGGGGGAGGTCTCCTTTTAGCTAATAAGGATAATCATTCCACGTCGTCTTCGCCAATAGCCAAAGTAAGTGGACCATCCTGGTAATTAGGGGAGGGGTCTTAGGCCAATTCAGAGGCTAATGTCACGTTGTTTGCCCGCTGATCAACTTGTCTAGACTGGGTCACTAACTGATTATCGATTTTCTCTTCAAGTTACTCAAGGCCAAGTTCCCCCCACCCACACACACACACCTCCTTTTTCCACTTAAAAATTCAGTCTTATAAAATTAGGAATACTTTAGAATAGAAACGAGGTCATAAGCTTGTCTCCGTGTGTCTGCGTGTTGTGCACTATTAAAAATACGTTTGTCTTTCGATTGCCATCAACTAGGGGAAGACGGGGTAAAAAGCGCATGGGCGGGTAAGAAGCCCACCCCACATATCTCATGAAATAAAGAAAATTTCAGTCAAATTTGCCCATGAGACGAATGCTAGACATTAACGCTCGTCTCATGGGCAAAATGAGACTGAAATTTGCTTCATTTCATGATAATTGGGGTGGGCTTCTTACCCGCCCATGCGCTTTTTACCCCGTCTTCCCCTACTGACTTGATCATGGTCAAGCATTGGGATCGGTCGAACGGTGTCCAACATTTCAAGGACGATGCACGGTTTTTTCGACAGTTTTCCTTTAAAAAATCGCGTCTGTAAAATTAGGAATACGCTAGAATAGAAACAAGGATTATGTGGCTGTTGTTTTTTGTTTCAGTGTATATGCATTGCAATTCTTTCGGTTACCACAAATTACACAATTCTGAATTGTGTTAATGTTGATCATGATCAAACGTCGACAGAATGGCTTCTAACTTTTCAGGATAGATGCGAGTTCTCTCAGTGTACACAAGATGGATGGATGTGTTTT
The DNA here is from genome assembly GCA_017654935.2 of Phymorhynchus buccinoides. Lineage (NCBI taxonomy): Eukaryota > Metazoa > Mollusca > Gastropoda > Neogastropoda > Raphitomidae > Phymorhynchus > Phymorhynchus buccinoides. The sequence continues at coordinate 12,400,680 of CM065686.1, read as the reverse complement.
CTTATTAGCAATAGTGTTATGTGGAGTGTTTCAAAAGATCTCTCTCTCTCTCTCTCTCTCTCTCTCTCTCTCTCTCTCTCTCTCTCTCTCTCTCTCTCTCTCTCTCTCTCTCTCTCTCTCTCTCTCTCTCTCTCTCTCTCTCTCTCTCTCGTGTAACCATCGCACACTCATATCATCTAAGAGTTAGGTTGAATGAGAATACATTTTTATGGTTCAGAATGTTATGTTTAAAAAAATAATATTTTAGGGAAGAAGAAGAAGATATCAAACGAGGGCTTTAAAGAAACAAGCGTGGATTCGCAATCGTTTGTGGCGTGCGACAATTGAAAACGAAACATCATTTTAAAGAGCAGCCTTGAAGTGCGGGCTTGAAACTTTATTAAAATAAAATTAAAAACTTTATTTAAACAAATAATTAAATGTTTTTCTTTCTCCCCCTCCCCCCCTTTCCCCCCACAACTTTATAAATAAGTAATGTCCCATATGGTCTTTTAAAGAGCGGGAGGACGTAAAGCTTTAATCTGTCTTTGAAGTGCGGTCTATTTTTACCACTCCAATCATTACATACACCGAGTCGCCTCCCCTGGCTCTTCAATAATTTTAATCTGTAAACCAGAATGCTATCTCTGCACCATTTCGTAACTTTTTATATCTTTTGGAAAACATTTAAAACTATTTATCCTACTTATACTCATCGAAAGAAGCACCGCATACTCGTCGTGTCTGTTGCAGTGTCTGTATTACGTATGTTTATTATTTTGTACGCTTTAAAATGAAGATTCATGTGTTCTGTTCAGTATACAATGCTTTCCATACCTAAGGACTGTAGATATGACAACTGAAATGTTACTTTATGCCCAAGTATTTTTTTCTCTTTTACAATATGTGCGACAATTTTGTCAATATTATGTGCGACAATTTTGGACCGACCGACCGACCGACCAACAGACAGACCGACCGACAAAGTGAGTTATAGGTTTGTGAGCCACAAACAAAAACAGTAAAAATAAAAAAAAATTAAACTAAAACAAATGATACAAATCCATTCTGTTGACAAAACCAGTGCTCAAAAATTGAATTTCACAAAACAAGTTTTTTTTAAAAATCCATTGAATCGTGTACATATTTTAATTCTCTATGCAATGGTTTGATCAAACATATCGAGCACATGTCTAGCTTAGTTTCTTCTGAAACGAACGTACGTGAGTTCCTGCGTTCTTGATTGTGTGACTGATCTGTGTGTTCGGCGATGGAGGGGTGGGTGGAGGTTGTGGGTGCACATACACGTACACACGCGCTCGCATGTGTGATTTGTACAAGCGTTAATTAACAATTGCCCTGTCCAGTTCATGGTGTGAAAGGAATGTATTCAATATTATCATACAATCTTAAAGGTGTGGACCCTGACGGATGAGTTTTTGCGAGAAACACGAGGAGATCACCAGAAAGACATCCTTTTCAAGGATTGGAACACTCACTTTGCTCTGGCTTCATAGAAATCAAACCGTCAAAACGGCGATTCCTCCTTGGCGGAGATACCGGAGAGAGTAGCCATTTTGGATGGGGTGGGTGGAGGACATTCATTGTGGTTGAAGCTTTTCCTTTTTTTGTAGAGCAGTAAAACAAAAAGGAGCTATTTCCTTTGTTGTGAGCGAAACTCCTTTAGATAAACTGTATAACATTTAAAAATAAAATAATAAAAAGGCTTGTATTGCGAAAATTTCGTGCAGACGATTTGGTCTAAACTCAGGCGGCCATTAGAAAAGAGACGGCACATGCCTCGTCTTTCAGTGAAAGAATTTGACTTCCAGCACCTCCGCCAACGAGGAATCGCCGATTTGACGGTTTGATTTATAGGAAACCAGAGCAAAGTGAGTGTTGGGATCTCTGTAAAGGGTGTTTTCCTGGTGATCTCGACGTGTTTCTTACAAAACCTCATCCGTCAGGGTGCCCTTTTAACGTTCCCCAACTCCTTGTGAGGTTAAATTAAACCTTTTCTTCAAATCTTATAAAACGTCTGTGGTTTGAGTACAACAAACGTGTTGGGAAATCCGATTTCAATGTTTTTTTTATGATCAAGACTTTGGGATAACGTTTATATCTAGCTTTCTGCAAGGTAAACAGGAATATATAACAATTTCACTTGAATTATGAAGCTGAGTTATCAAGCTATAAATAAGAAATCGTTGTCATGGAACAGTATTTAGGCGGTGAAGAAATGGACATTTGAGATGAATATCGGGGTCCAGTAAATATCGAATTATTTTCCTCCCATACACTCATTTATTTGTCCGAGCATAGAGGGCAAAACGGGGTAATTTTATTTGAACTTACATGCACAAGCTTTCTTTATATATAATTTCTAAATGATTTATATTGCAGTGCCCGCAGCGCCCGTAGAACGCCAAAATAAATCAACGTACGATGCGTTCAATATGCAAAAACATGTGGACAACAGTTTTGTGCACAATTATTTGGGGACATAATGTTTCGCCACGATACATGGAAAACAGATCCTCTGTTGTGATACATGACGATTCAACAAAAGGTAAACAAACGGAATCGAATTATCCAAAGGGTAAAAAGAATCTATATGTTTGGATGTTGGCTCGAGCATGCCTTTGCCTTTTACACCATGAAGAATATAATAACATTTCGTATAGGCTCTTGTACAACTTTTACTTAAATTAACTGGCTGTACGTAAGTAAGTGGCTTGCAAACTTTATAACCCAATTTGGATGTTGAAAGTGATTCTAAAAAGAAAGGCAGATATAAACGACGAGGCTTCCTTGGGCGAAAAGTTGGGGCAAAACCTTAAAAATATTATTTTTAATTCCATGCACTTTTTGGGGGAGACAGCTCGACTGTGAAGAGGGGAAAGTATTGTTGTGTTGTCTATTTTGTTTGAAAAAGACATTTTTGTTCTGTTTTGGGGGGGGGTTCGTCAATAAAAATAACGTCACTCTGCACTTGTTGTGTATTTGTTTGTGTTGTACTTAAAAATACTTGGTAATAAAAAGAAAAGAATCAAAATATACCTGCTTCTTTTTCTTTCATGCTTTTTCTTTTTCTTGCTGACTTCCTTCTCCAAACGTGGCTCAGATGGTCGACTTTCAGATTCAAATCAAATGAAGTCATTCCAGAGGAAACAGAACCAGTAGCTAATGGTACGAAGTTACTGTCTACACGGAAAAGGAAGATGTCCTCCTATAACCAGACTTCATTACTCCATACACTGTAGTGTCCGCAGGCAAGAGTGGAAGCTAACCATCGTTATCATTAATTAATCCAGTACCTGACTTGGTGAAACCCTAGGGGGTCGTAGACCTGATGAATACAAGACTATGACAAGTTACACGCAGTAACAGAAACTATCATTATGTCTTTGATTAGATGTAAATTGGCTACAAGGAAAACTAGAACCATTTTCAGAGTTGATTACGGAATAGAGGTTAGGTTTGTGTCAGACAAACAAGACGGCAGGCAGGGAGACCACACACAAAAAGACACAGACAGACGGGCAGTCAGACAGAAAGAAACAGTGGGAGAGACGAGTGAGAGAGACGGACAAAAAGGTGACAGATCTAGGAAGACGAAGAAGAGAGACAAAGAGAAAGACAGACAGACCAAAAAAAACCGTACAATGGAACCTCCCTTTTACGACCTTGAACAACCATCCAAAATAAGGTCTTGAGTGGGAGGGAGTTGCATAAGGGAGGTAATTTTAATACTTACAAAGAAGGGCAATGTCTCAGAGAAACAGGTTTTAAGTGGGGAGGGAGTCTTATATGCGGGGGGGGGGGGGGGGGGTCTTATAAGGGAGGTTCCACTGTACTACAGTCAGTGACAGCTGCAGACAGACAGACAGACAGACAGACAGAAAGTCAGACAGATCAGCAATCGCTTCCTGCCATAGTGGCAAATAGAGAACTCCTAAATCAGTCTGGCATCGTCCTGCGTCAGACAGGAAACGAGTCATGGTCCAACAGTTTGCCGGAAAGAGGGGGGAACGGGGGGTTGTTTACTTATCACGAAAAAAGGGCACGATTTAGTTACTGTTCCTGCAACAACAACACCCCCCCCCCCTCCCCTAAAACAAAAGATGTTAATGGATAAAGGCTTCGGTACACACTACCACAAATTAGTTGCTACAACTAGTGTTATACCACAAGTTGCAGTAAAAATCGCGGCACACGCTGCAACTTTGATACGACCCCTTTGCAATTTATGCTGAACGAACCACAGGTAGACTCATAAATATTGTTCCAAAAGTGTATGCAGACTACTCGTATGTAAACTAAAATGCCAAAGCTGACAGAAAATAGTGTACAGATCAAAACGATGGTCAGTACCAGAGTCCGATTTCGAGTAGGCCTACTTCTAAATACTCGAACTGACAAAGAATACTAGGCCTACATGTGGTGCTTTACTCATTGTTTTGATCTACATCGATTGAAAAAGAAAACATGCTGTGTAAGTACTCATAATTCAAGATACCACCCATTTCACGGCTTATTTGGATTTTGGCCTCTTGGACCCTGAGTCGATTTTTTTTAAATCGGGACACCCGCTTCCGAAATGCGGGGGAAATTACGAATTAACTCGATCAGTTTGCATGTTTCAGTCCGACGGTTTCACCCCGCCATTGTGACACAAAAACCACGTGATTCGAAACGACGCTCTGATTGGCTGCAACCTACAACTTGTTGCAAGCAGGGGCTCAGAAATAGGATCGTTTTCTATCGTCCTACAACCCAATACTGCAACCCTACAACCTTGTTGTAGGTGGCATGCAACTGTTGCAACCACGAAGTTGCAGGCTGCAACTAGCAAAAGTTGCAGCGTGTGCCGAAGCCGTAACAAAATCGTTACTGGTCCGTGCAGGTTAAATCTTAAATTTGTGTGCGTGTCTGTCTGTCATTTCTGACGCTGACTGCCAGACAGCAGAGGGAGGGGGGGGGGGGGAGGGGGGGGGGGGGACAGCTGCTATTCCGAGGGACTGGGTTAACATTGGTTGATAATGCAGAAGCCTTGCCCAGGTTACATTCCCACTCACTCGGCCAAAGGGTTTGAAGGTCAACAAATCCCATTTGGCTGCAGCACTGGAGCCGGCGCAAAGCCCCCCGCCCCCTCGTTTGAGAGTCATAATCTTCCCATAAAAACCCCTAAGCGGTTCCACGATTTTCCATTACTGTAGAGAATCATCTATTGTACAGCTCTCGTGCTACTGTTGGCCCCTACTACGGGCTAACGTCAACCAATGATATAAAAAAAAAAGGCCGTTCAGTGAGCAAGGGGCAAGCCTAAAGACAAGGCAAACAACGGCAGATAGAGTTGGACGATAACGTTAATAACGGCTTTATCGCTTCTGAGCATCACTGCAGAGGCCGGGCCCAATGCTAGCAGGGATGGACCCCTGAACCATCACTCACGTGACGAGTCACGTCTGATGCCCCACTGACCAATACACCCCACCCACCCCCGTCGTAGCCACTCTCGTTTGTCATCCAACACTTTTTTTCCCTTCTCTTTCTCCTTATTTAGCCAAACGTGGGTGGTCGGTTGCCAGCTACAGGATGAGAGACACGCGTAACTTTTTTGCTTTTAAATGCCAATAGCTCGCCTTGGCTGTATCAGACCAATGAGCGACTTAGCGGGCTTTTTTGCCCGCCAGGTGGCATAGCGCTCGAGTGGGGCTAATCCTCTCTATATTCTTAGTTGGGGATAAAGAGAGAGAGAGATAGGGAGGAGTCCCACCCTCTCTCTCTCACTACGCCCAACTAAGAATATAGCGTGATAAGCCCCACTCGAGCGTTATGCCCCCTGGCGGTCAAATAATCACCAAAAGTCGACCATTGGGCTTTATACTACTCCTTGCCGACACGAAAGGGCGATAATTTTAGGCCCGAAATGCTGATGCCCCCTGGTGACGAGTCAGGAGCGGGATGAAAATCTGTTTAAATTTAACGTCCTCCGTTTTGGAACACACACATATGGGACACTAGTAGAAATCAAGATGGTGGGGAACGATCCTGGAGGCAAATGCCCGGAGGCAGTGCAACACCAGGAATGTCCAGAATTTTTAGCTATTGTGTGATAAGAGAGACCCGCGTAACTTGTCTTTGAAATGCCAATAGCTCGCCTTGGCACAAGGCTGTGGCGTCACGCCGTTGCCCATCGCAGTAACTGTAGTGGAGGGGGGTCATACTATACCGTCGGCCACGGTCAGACCATTTGACGTAAGCTAGAACACCAAGGCTACATCATAATGTTGCTATGTTCTGCATGGTTATGCGGGGATTGTCTTTAGCACTGGCTAGCTCCTAGCACAATAACATCATCGGTCCAAGATCTTCCGAAGTCGGTGTGTGGCTGCCCACATGGCGGGGTAATGAAAAACGGTCACACGCGTAATGTTCTCGTCCCTAGCTAGTGTATTTGTACAATATTGTTCGGGTGCTTCGGCTGTTTGGGATGATCCCTGGAGTCTTTAAGCCAGGGTACGACAACAACTGCAATAGTAAAAATATCATAACGACATGGGCGGGGAGGGGGGGGGGGTGTGACCTTTTCTTTTTATCAAAAGAACAAAACAGGACAACAACAAAACTTTATATAATATATAAGTAGCTTACGAATGCATCACACAAAGGAGAAGGCACAACTATAATGAAGAGAGAGAGAGAGAGAGAGAGAGAGAGGAGAGAGAGAGAGAGAGAGAGAGAGAGAGAGAGAGAGAGAGAGAGAGAGAGAGAGAGAGAGAGAGAGAGAGAGAGAGAGAGAGAGAGAGAGAGAGAGAGAGAGAGAGAGAACAAAAGCTCTGCTTGTTGTTGCTTCAGTTATGTCATAGTTGTTGTTCATGTTGATTTGGAAAATAAAACATTTAAACCAGAACAAAAACGAAAACGAAATGTTATTTAATCAGGGAACATGAGATAAGCAATGACAGCTTTTTTTCCACCCAGCCCCGGGGGAAATTATAATAAATAACAACACATAAAAAAAAACTTCAAAAAAAGAAGAAAAAGTAACGCATGCACACAAAATCGTGGGAAATGAGGGTAAGAGAGAGAGAGAGAGAGAGAGAGAGAGAGAGAGAGAGAGAGAGAGAGAGAGAGAGAGAGAGAGAGAGAGAGAGAGAGAGAGAGAGAGAGAGAGAGAGAGAGAGAGAGAGAGAGAGAGAGAGAGAGAGAGAGAGAGAGAGAGAGAGAGAGAGAGAGAGAGAGAGAGAGAGAGAGAGAGAGAGAGAGAGAGAGTCTTTGGAAACTCTATACATATAAACTTGTCCAATTCCCATGGTGCTTTTTTCCCCTTTCTCTCTGGGTTGCCGACATTTATTTTACGCCCCCGCCTCCCCAGTTGGCAAGTTGGTAGACTGGCTCAAGCCTATATGCGGTGCAAGGAGCATTGATTATCTTACAGACCTTGACCTTGACTTTTGAACTTATGTTTTTTTTAAATTTATCAATGGCTATTGTTCGGACACCGTTGGGTTTACACCCACATAACCATAATTGTACATTCTTGATCCACATGACCTAAGGAATGCAGCGGAAGACATTTGAATCCACTTGACCGTGACATTGACTTTTGACCTTGAGGCTGCTTTACGAAAAGGGGCTGTATTTTGAGAACCACTGGGGGGGGGGGGGGGGGGGGGGGGGGGGGATTGTGTGTGGAGGCGTATCGCCAAAGGTCACAAAGAAGACATGGACGAAGATAAGTGGGGGGGGGGGGGGGGGGGGGGGGGGGGGGGGGGGGGGGGGGAGAAGATAGAAGGGTGTAACGGGCAAAGGACATCAGCAACACCCACTGATGGTATCAGACCACATTTTGAACCTCCAGTGAAAACCTCTTTCAGTTGCCGGACATCTACTTTTAACCCCCACCCCCACCCCCCACCCCCCCACCCCCGTTCCAAATTTTCATTGGAGATTTTGAACCATAGCCATGTTTTACCACGTTAATGACATAAATCATTTTGGGTACAGAATCATTTACAAAGGGCCTGCTTATCTTTTATTATCCCCTTTTAATTCAAAAAAAAAATTTGGTGCTGGAGCCGACAATCTTTAATATTTAATATTCTAACCAAAGAGTTCTTTTTTCCTATAAACCATTTTGGGTAGAGAATCATTTACAAATGGCCTGCTTGTCTTTTAAGATTGTAATTTCACCCCCTTTTAGTAATGTTTTTGCTGGAGCCGACAATCTTTAATATTTGATAGTCTAACCAAAGAGCCCCCCCCCCCCCCCCCTCCCCCCCTAGAGACATGGCTGCTATATAGCTTTATATAGTAGAGTTTCTTGCCAGCTAAATAAGCGAAGTGTGGGTTGTTACTTGAACTGGTCTAAAGCCATCACAATAATTATAGCTTACGAAATGTCGATATCAAACCTTTTAAGCCCGATTGTGTTGTTGTTGTTGTTGTTGTGTTGTGTCAAAGTCAAAATTTGTGTGTGATGGAACATGCGTGTGTGTGCGTGTGCGTTTGCTTTGTGCGTGTGCGTGTAACACGCAGTGCGTGCGTGCGCGTGCGTGCGTGCGCGCGTGCGTGCAAAAAACGCGTGTGTGACATTAATAAGCGTGCACGCGTGCGTGTGCGTGTGCGCGTGCGCTCTCGCTGCGTGCGCGTGCGCGTCTGTGCGCGTGTGTGTCGTCTCTCTGTGTGTCGTGTGCGCGCGTGTTTCTCAGCTCTGCGCTCTCTCTCCCTCGTGCGTGCGTGCGTGCGTGCGTGCGTGCGTGTGTGTGTTGGTTTTAACTTTACTATCAGTACTTTAAATAAAGTACCCACTGATTGACTTACATCATGCATAAGAGTCTCCTTTCACTGAATCTAGTGATCTTTTCATTAAAAATCAAAATGTTTAAAGACCACTTCTTCTGGTTGATCAGTAAAATCCACTAATCGACTAATAAGAATAACCGTACAATTTCCTGTAAACTCAATGATACGAAGACGCATTTTCATTGTTATTGTTTGGCAAGATGTTAGATACAGCATTCTGCACAATTTCACGTAATCAAAGGTGACACATACTTAAATAACAGGGCCGGACCTGGGACACATTAGAGGGGTGTGTGTGTGTGTGTGTGTTACAAACAAGGGCGGGGGTCTGGGGGCCGGTGTAGGCCCCCGGTGGGGTCCAGGGGCAACGCTCCGAGGTGGGTGTCAGGGGACAACGCCTCTTGAAGCTGAAGCTTTAAAACAATATCAAATAAAGTGCCAAAACTCCCTTTAAATTGTACGTTAGAACAACAAAACAGTAAGTAGGACTCTCTTTCGATTATTTTTTTCTCTTTCTCCTCTTTTTTTTGGGGTGGTGGGTGCGTGCGGGTGGGTGTTGGTTTTACAGAACCCAGTAACACGTCAAGGACGAAGATGGGGAAGACGGGGTAAGAAGCTCCACACCCAATTATCTCATGAAATAAAGAAAATTTCAGTCAAATTTGCCCATGAGACGAATGCTAAACATTAACGCTCGTCTCATGGGCAAAATGTTAGACTGAATTTTGATTTCATTTCATGAGATAATTGGGGTGGGCTTCTTACCCGCCCATTGCGCTGTTTTTACCCCGTCTTCCCCTAAGTAGGGGACGAGGTGTCAGGGGACAACGCCTCTTGATTATGCTTTTTTTTCTCAAAATAAAGTGCCAAAACTCCCCTTAGATTGTTTTAGAACAACAAAACAGTAAGTAGGACTGTCTTTCGTGGTGGGTTTTTTTTTTTTGAGGGGGGGTGTTACAGAACCCAGGTAACACGTCATGGACGAGGATAAGTAGGGGGGGGGAAGAAGATAGGGGTGTGTAACAGGCAAAGGACATCAGCATCACCCACTGGTGGTATCAGCCCCCCCCCCCCCCCCCCCCCTGGATCCGGCCCTGTGCAGCAGCAACCATCACAATAGGGCATTTGCTGCGCACCAGCGACCTTGAATTTTATTGAGTTGAATTTAGAGAGTTGAATTAGAAAGATCAGCGTAACTCGGGCAGAATGAGCGCGGGCAAATTAGTAGTCTAGTACAGAGAACGAACACTCGTGGGAAATGCCCTATTGCATAACCATCAGCAAATCAGTGATGGTTATATTCCTTTCTCACTGGCTGTGTGCCAACTTCCCTGTCTGGACCACATTGCGCAACACACTGATCCATTAATGTTGACAGCGTCGATTCGTTCTTCTTGTCATTAACGATGGCTTGGAGTCAAAACGGACTATCTTTAGATGGTCCACTGACGTATTATTGGACTCATTACAAAAACTAATAACTTGTATCAAACAATGACTGCAGAAATATAAAAAGGGGGTTTTGCTTTTTATATTTCAGCAGTCTTTTTTTTATACAAGTTATTAGTTTTCGTGATAATAAGTTCAATAATATGTTAATGGACTATATAAATATAGTCCGTTTTGACTCCAAGCCATCGCATGATAAACCTTTGACCCACTGTGTCTATTGTACACTATCGGTGGGCTGGATCACTGAATGGGCTGCCGTTTTATGAGAAGTTGCAGATCTAGCCCTCGTTCCCTTATAAGAGACAAAAAGAAGAAGGGGGGGGGGGGGGGGATGGGGGGGGTAGGAAGGGAGGAGGAGAGGAGGAGGAGGAGGAGGATGAGGAGGAGGAGGAGGAGAAAGATGACAAGAAGAAGAAGAACATAAACACATATCACAACCACCATGTAATACGAATGCACAGTCCGAATCACAGAGAGAATGCACACAAACACACACACACACACACACAAGCGCTCTCATACGCAAACGCGTGCGTGCACGCGCACGCACGCACGCACGCACGCACACACGCACACACACGCAGGCACACGCACACACACACACACACTCAAACACACACACACACACACACACACACGCACGCACGCACGCACACGCACACGCACACGCACACACACACACGCACACACGCACACACGCACGCAAGCGCGCGTGTATATCTCTGTAACCCGAATAACCGATTTCCCCCCTTTATCGTTAACTCTTTCCAGTCTAACGACTTATTATTAGCTGTAGGCTAGGTGACCCTGTCATGGCAATATCCATTTGGCCAGCATGGCCATACGACTTCATAGACCCTATCATGGCCACTCTTACCTTGTCAGTTGGCCGTGTCAGTAAGGCCTTGGCCGACGATGCTTCCTCTCGCACGCACCTGGTAGCTCTGTCAACGCTGTGAGAACGGGTGAACACTCTTTGCGAAAGAGCGAGTGATTGCATCGTCGGATTTTGCCTTAACCCTTTCTGCGCCACAATGATTTAGCACCCATGTCACTAAAAAGGCATCAAACCAGGGTCTGTTATCCAAAGACCCTATTTTCTTAATTTGGGGAGGCAAGGATAGGCTTTACTTTGTGCATGTCACAGAAGAATCTCCAATATTGAAGATGATTATTTTCTCTCTACCAGGTAAGCATAATGGCACTTTATTTTTGTGCTGCGAAATGGCTGGCGGCGAAAGGGTTAAGGTCCCCGTCACACACGATGAAGACCCCGCTACGTCCTCACAGCGCGCTACATTTCAACAGAACGTGGCGAGGTCGTGGAGCTCCTCCTCAAGTGTGACGGGTCCACAACAATTTGCTCCTTGATATTTGCTCCTCGACAATTGCCTCGCGACAATTACTCCTTGATAATTGATCCTTGGGATACTTGCTCCTGGACTAACTGCTCCTTGAACAATTGCTCCTCGCACATTAGCTTCTTGTTTGTTGTTTTGCTCCTCGGACAGTTGCTCCTATTTTCTGTATTTTTCTCGTCCATTGCTATGAAAGGTATCTAAATAATGGGAGTGAGACAGCTTTACTCGTTAGCAACATTCGTGAACGATAATTTTGAACGATGCAATAAATAGAATAAATGTAAGCATTTCACACTGCTACAGTCTTTAACTTCCACTGCTAGGGGAAGACGGGGTAAAAAGCGCATGGGCGGGTAAGAAGCCCACCCCAATTATCTCATGAAATAAAGAAAATTTCAGTCAAATTTGCCCATGAGACGAATGCTAGACATTAACGCTCGTCTCATGGGCAAAATGAGACTGAAATTTGCTTCATTTCATGAGATAATTGGGGTGGGCTTCTTTCCCGCCCATGCGCTTTTTACCCCGTCTTCCCCTACTGTTCAATGGAAGTATGCTTGCATGTATGTAGGGGGAGGGGGGGGGGGGGGGGGGGGTGGGGGGGGGGGGGGGGGGGGGGGGGGGGGGGGGGGGGGGGGGAGGGGGGAGGGGGTTGGGAAAGGAGCAATTATCACATAGACGAGGAGCAATTGTTAAAGGAGCAATTATCCAAGGAGCAAATGCTTCTGGAGAAATCACACCTTGGAGCAATTGTCAAGGGGGAATTGTTGGGGAGCAAATGTCGAGGAGCAGCAATTAGCAAGGAGCAACTGTCGGTACCCCAGTGTGACTGCAACCACGGCTTCAATAAATATATGTATTGATCTTCTTCTTCTTCTTCTTCTTCTTCTTCTTCTTCTTCTTCTTCGATCGCTCAGACAGGGTTCCTGTCAATTATGAGCGCAGATGCGTCACACTGCCGCTACGCGCCTAAGAAAAAACCCCAATTAGGCCCAGCATGTCCGACTTCGGCTGGAGGAAATCTTTTAGAAAGTATTTCTTGAAGGAAAAACAAAACAAGGCAGGAGAATGGACCAGAAAGGCAGAAATTATAGTAGATGACAGCAAGCAAAAGGGAAAAGGCAGAGTCAAAGAGAGTGACAGATTAGAGGAAAGTTACGAGCACAGAACTTCCAGACCGTGGGGGTGCTATTTATACAAAAGACCGCCCGGTATCCCCACCGGGGGGGGGGGGGGGGGGGGGGGGGGGGGGGGGGGGGGGGGGGGGGGGGGGTGGGGGGGGGGGGGGGGGGGCTAGATTGATCTGAAGAGTGGAGACCCACAACTGACCAAAAACCATGACGATCGAGCCACGCTTATGGTGAGGCTCCTACGCTAATGCTACGTTCTAACTTCTAGTCCTGTGCCAATGTTTCGGTTTCGGTTTCGGTTTCCCAAGCATCCCTGTCCTTCAACGTCCGTACCTAAAAATGGGCTGAAATCATACGGCATGGATACCACAAAAAGCCGTCCCATTTGCCCATGTTTCTAGGTTAGTACTATGGCCTCAGTTCCCTCCCCCAAAAAACAAAAACAAAAAACAACAACAACCAACCGATGTCAGACTCGGTGAGCGCTTCTGGTTGCTCAACTAGAGATCACTCTATTGGCTTTTATTCCTTTTGTTAATTAAGAAGCAAAAAGCTATTTTCTTTTGCCGTGCGCGGAGGAGAGAGAGGGAGGGGCAGAGAGAGAGAGAGAGAGAGAGAGAGAGAGAGAGGAGAGGAGAGGAGAGGAGAGAGAGAGGAGAGAGAGAGAGACGTCTTTAGAGAGAGAGAGAGAGAGAGAGAGAGAGAGACAGAGAGAGAGAGAGAGAGAGAGAGAGAGAGATGAGAGAGAGAGAGAGAGAGAGTTTTTCCATCGATAGGAAACTGCCTGTTAATGAAACGCCATCTGTGCAACTAAGGACGACAACTCCACCTAAACAGTCCACTGTCCCAGACGGTTGGACCCCTAGAACCCCCCCCCCCCCTACCCCCCCCCCCCCCCTCTCTGATTCTCAATGGTGACGAAAGAAGGTCTGTGTGGACTTTTACCCTACTACATTACAAGACGTCTGGGGGGTGATTTTCACCGGAAATTAAGGTGGTTCCCTCCCTTACGACACGAGTTTTGCCGTTTATCAGTGGAACTCACGAGTGTTAAGTCCTCTCGTGGACATTTTGTCCTTATGTGCACATTAGTCTAAAATGACACTGTTTCTGCTTTTGTTGGTTTGTATTTGTTGCAAGTATTTATTTCATTACTCGCCATGTTGCATGACCACACAAAATTTGAAGCCATTCTACCCACTGGTTCATGAGATACAGCTCGGACGTGAAGGAAGGAAATTTTGGTTCTGTGAGTCTTCCTTGGCGGAGGTTTGCACTGGCGGTTCAAAATGCAGGATCTGAATAGGTTGTGACATGCTGATCAAGAATATATTTATGGTTACGGGAGACTCTAGGCTTATTGTAGATCATGGTATCCGCGAGAGGACAAAATGTACGCGAAAGGACTTAACACACGAGCTTGTGTGACCGTCTGTGTTTGCTTTTCCGTACGTCTCTGGTGTTTCATTCACTTTCTCTGTCTTGGAAAATAATGCTTTACGCCCTCTTTGGCCTTTCGGCCATGTGGGGCATTGGGATTTGACTTGGGGATATAATTTCTCTGTCTTCTTCTTCTTCTTCTTCTTCTTCGCTTGATCTTCCACCTTCATCGGACTGTCGCTCTGCCTCTCCCTTTACCATGAGGCACAGAGGTCACGCGTTCGCCTCGTATACAACGAAACCCCGAGTTCGAACCTGAGTACAGGGGATGTTTTCCTCTCACTCTGCACTAAGGCTTTACGGCCTTATGAACGTGAAATATTTCGGATGAGACAATTAAATATCATATCATATCAGTTTAGGCTCTGTAGGCTTTTGAAGCCTTTCGCCCTCTAGATATTTTTCACGTGTAGCATAAATTTATATATTTTCTTTTTGCCCGTGAATTACTTTGGCTTTTGTGTATTGGTTTTTTAAATTTATTTCTCCAAATGTGTGGAGTACATATTAGTATTACATGTTTTGTCAATAAGATTTTTGAACATATTTAGTGATGATAAACCGAGGTCGCGTGTGCCCATGCACTTATCACACGCTAAGCCCAGTGGCAACGAAAAAGTTGTCATTTGGTCAAAATGTACACCCCACACCACCACCATCCCCCTTTTTCCTTCCTCATCAGTCACACAAAACTCGCATGTTCAAATATTTTGTCATTAAATGAGTGGCGCGCCTCTGGCTGCGACGTTCTCTCCAGGTGGGAGCAATCCGAATTTTACAGAGACGCATCTGTGGCTATAAAGTACCAAATACCATATAATGACCCTTCCATTCTTTTCTGTTTGTCTGCTTCTGTCGGTCTCTGTTTCTCTCCTATATATCCGTTTCTATATGTCTGTCTCTGTCTGTCCACCTTTTTCACCCTGTTTCTCACAAACTGACCCACTGGAATTTGAAAAGAGAAAAGTAGACACATTGAGAGGAAATGACGTCAACAGGAGGAGAGCAGCCAAGCATGCACATTTAGACAAACACCAAATATATGAACAGAACACTGCAAGCAAACAAGCAAACAAACAAACAAAACAAGATACACGGACAGACATTGACAGACAGACAGACAGATAGAAAGAAAACATGCACTACTCACCTTCGACGAATTTCTTGCGTGGATCATGGCAGCAAGGAGGAGGAGAAGAGAAACGAATCGCCCCATTGTTTCAACGCCAATCGTCCTTGTCCAAACACGATGTCACTTCCCTCTCGTGGTCCTCCCACCCATTGTTTCAACGTCAATCGTCCTTGTTCAAACACGGTATCACTTCCCTCTCACGGTCCCACCCATCGTTTCAACACCAATCGTCCTTGTGTCAAAACACGGTATCACTTCCCTCTCACGGTCCCACCCATTGTTTCAACACCAATCGTCCTTGTGTCAAAACACGGTATCACTTCCCTCTCACGGTCCCACCCATTGTTTCAACACCAATCGTCCTTGTCCAAACACGGTATCACTTCCCTCTCTTTGTCCCACCCACTGTTTCAACGCCAATCGTCCTTGTCCAAACACGATATCACTTCCCTCTCTTTGTCCCACACACTGTTTCAACGCCAATCGTCCTTGTCCAAACACGATATCACTTCCCTCTCTTTGTCCCACCCACTGTTTCAACGCCAATCGTCCTTGTCCAAACACGATATCACTTCCCTCTCTTTGTCCCACCCACTGTTTCAACGCCAATCGTCCTTGTCCAAACACGATATCACTTCCCTCTCTTTGTCCCACACACTGTTTCAACGCCAATCGTCCTTGTCCAAACACGATATCACTTCCCTCTCTTTGTCCCACACACTGTTTCAACGCCAATCGTCCTTGTCCAAACACGATATCACTTCCCTCTCTTTGTCCCACACACTGTTTCAACGCCAATCGTCCTTGTCCAAACACGATATCACTTCGCTCTCGTGATCCTCCCACCCATTGTTTCAACGCCAATCGTCCTTGTCCAAACACGGTATCACTTCCCTCTCACGGTCCCACCCATTGTTTCAACACCAATCGTCCTTGTGTCAAAACACGATATCACTTCCCTCTCGTGGTCCTCCCACCCATTGTTTCAACACCAATCGTCCTTGTGTCAAAACACGATATCACTTCGCTCTCGTGGTCCCACCCATTTCAGACTTGAACGTACAACTTTGAAGACCGACACAAACGTGACGACTGCCTTCAATAATAAAAACACGCTTGGAATATTATGTACAACTTGATCGCTGGTGGACTTTCAAAGAATAATATTGCAATATGAAAATTTGGTAAAGGTGCAGGAAAATGTTCCCACAACAATAAAAAGCCGCTCTCACATACACTTTCCTGTAGAGTGTTTGATTGGAATGGGAAATTTTGATATTAATAATTCTGCTCGGGTCTGGTCCTTTTCAGTGGAAAAAATATCTGCATGACAGTCTGATTTTCAAAAGACTGAGCGCCTAGTGATCAGATCAGATCAGATCAGATAATAGGGACGAGATGATATAGCCGTTAGGCTTTTAAAGTCCCATCCTTTTTTCCATAACATTTATTTTGCTTCGTTGACAAGGTCGTCGATTGCTCAGTTTTTTGTTGATGAATTAATCATCATATTCATTATATTAGTTTATTGTAATCGTTCCAATTGTCTAGCAGATTTTTGAAAGAGTTAGTACTTGGTGCTCTTTTAAAGTTAGTGGGTATCTTATTCCATAAAGGTGCAATTCTCTGAAACGTGGACTGAAATGTCTTGGAGTGACCACCAGTATGATGTCCCAGTAAAACGCTCACTAGGCAGTCGAGAAGGAGGACGAATTGAAAAAGAGTTTGCATTGAATTCATGTACTGACTCGTGTTTGCTTTCTTACTGAGTAAGAAGCCAGAAATTATACCAGATTGATTAATTCAATGCCATATTCCTTGCTGAATGAATGACATTCTGATTTGTAGTATTTTGCAGAAACTATTCACGCATAGACACACAAAATAACAGCAAAATGACGTCCAGGAAACAGCAGTTTTTTCTCACTCGCAAAGTTGAGTTTGTCCTGTTGCTTTTGTAATAGTCTTGATTGCGTTGGTGCGGTGTTGAACATTGCTCACCTTGAGAAGATATCCCCCAGATGCCACCTAAAACAATCTAGAAACGCCGTAGCTATATAATACTATGTAACCTGCAACCTGTCCGTTTTCTTGTTATAAACATAAAAAAGCGACAGTGGCATATCCTTTGCTTTTAAAGGGTCAAAAATAACATCAAAATGGCGTCCAGGGAACGGTATGATTTTCTCTCGCAAAGTTGAGTTTGTCCTGTTGCTTTTTTTAATAGTCTTGATGGCCTTGTAGTTATCGGTGTGGTGTTGAACATTGCTCACCTTGAGAAGATATCCACCAGATTCCACCTAAAACAATCTAGAAACGCCGTAGCTGTATACTATGTAACCTGCAACCTGTCCGTGTTCTTGTTATAAACATGTTTAATGTTTTATTAAGCATTGCCATACTAACGAAAGAAAATGTTACTTTACCAACAGAGTTGCTGTTTACTGGAATGATCTTGACAACAAACATTAAGTGTGCACAAAATATTAATACTTTTAAAAAAATCTTCTGGACAATATCCCCAAATGTCAAACACATTTTTGTGCTTTTGATTGATTTGTTTTTCAAAACAAAACTTGCTCAGACCAATTGAAAACAAAAACAAAGTCATTTGATATTGAGGGGATATTTAATAGGCTGCGAGGCCTAGGCTGATGAAGGTACCACACAGTGGCCCTTTCGACTACTGATCCTGATCCTGATTCTGATCCTGGTGAGCACAAAAACAAACATAGGCCTACAGTAATAATTTTCCTTTTTGTTTGTGGCTCAAGCCACAAACCTATAACTCACTTTGTCGGTCGGTCGGTCTGTCTGTCGGTCTGTCAGTCGGTCTGTCGGTCTGTCGTTCCAAAATGGTCGCACATTTTGACAAAATTGTCGCACTTCAAATCGAGGCTACACTTCTGGCCGCTCTTTAAAATGATGTATTTTAAAAGCGTACAAAATAATAAACATACGTAATACAGACACTACAACAGACACGACGAGTATGCGGTGCTTCTTTCGATGAGTAAAAGTAGGATACATAGTTTTAAATGTTTTCCAAAAGATATAAAAAGTTACGAAATGGTGCAGAGATAACATTCTGGTTTACAGATTAAAATTATTGAAAATCCAGGGGAGGTAACTCATGATTGGAGTGGTAAAAATAGACCGCGTGCAACAAACTATTGCGATTTCGCGCTTGTTTAAACTAGCGGATACTCCTGCTGGCTTGGCTTTGCATGGTGAAGGTTTTCACGAGCTTCATTGCACTCGTGGGGTGATGCTGATCAACTGTAATGGATTGCGGGGTCTTAGCATAGAAAGTAGGCTACGTGCTTACCGGACCCCCATTTTTCAGTCTTTTTTTTCCCAAAGGTGCCAGAATGGTCAACATACTGACCGTGGGCCCTGAAGAGAAGAAGAAGAAGAAGAAGCAATCCATTTAACTGAACACGACATGTTTGTGTTTCTATTGGCCAACTGGACATACAGTAATCAGGACATACAGTAGTCTGTCTTCAATATCGATTCCTTATCCTTTCAGCTCCATCGACATAATTATGAAGAGACACATCAGAAATGGCAGCATGCGTGCCAAGAAATACGAGAGGACTGAACTGCATTTTAGACACATTGATGTACAACTCACGTGCTCGACAATTTTCGTGAAAGTTAAACGTCTCCATGACTTGACCCCCCAAAAACACGTGTTTTGCGATAAAACCCAAAACAAAACAAAAAAAGTTCACATGTTTTCCACGTGGATTGAAATAATGTCGCAAAGCAGCTAGGGGGGGGGGGGGGGGGGGGGCAATTTTTAGGCAGCTGTTAGAAAAGGATAAATATACTGTTCAAAAAAGGAAACGCAACGATGTTCAGAAAGTCAATGTAATATCATATGCCCTCCCCCCGTGGGGATACCGGGAGGTCTT
>CM065686.1:12338955-12343955 GCA_017654935.2 Phymorhynchus buccinoides | reverse complement strand
TTCTTCTACGGACGGACGCACGCACGCACGGACGTACGGAGGCCGGACGGACACGGACAAAAGCAATAGTTCCCCGCTTCGCAGAAGCTCGGGAACTAGACTGATAACATTTTATCTGGAGAAACTCTAAATCTACGCAAAAACGAGTAACTCTGGAGATTGGAGTTTGATATTTGGTATTTGGTACTTTACAGTCATAGAGGTGTCTCTGTGAAATTCGGGTTGCTCCCACCTGGTGAGCGCATCGCAGCCAAAGGCGTGCCACTCTTTTTGTTGTTGTTGGTTTAAACAATTTTTTTTTTTTTTTTTTGGGGTTTTTTTTTTTTTTTTATTCTTTTTTTTAAATTTGCATGCGATTTTTGTGACTGATGAGGAAGGAAGGGGAAGGGGGGGGGGGGGGGGGGGGAATTTTGACCAAATGACAACTTTTTCATTGCCACTCGGTTTAACGTGTGCTAAGTGCATGGGCACACGGGACCTCGGTTTATCCGAAAGACTCCACGTTTCACGTCCCGTCCTGTAGCCTATGCTCTCAATCAATAAAAGTTCAGCTGAGTTAAAAACTCACAAAACCTCTTTCACTCTACTAAACTGATTGGGTCTTTAAACTTTAAGGCCTCAGTGGATACACGTTAATATTTTTCACTTTTTCCCCATGACAACACAGTGATAAAGGTCTCTATACACGTGACTATGTTTCACTCTTTCACCATAGTGATAGGACAGTCGCGTAATATGACTTGCATATCACTGTGTTGCCAAAGGGAGAAAGAGTGAAACATGTTCACGGTGCACAGAGACATTAAAGACCCCCCACCAAAAAAAAAAAAAAAAAAAAAAAAAAAAAAAAAAAAAAAAAAAAAAAAAAAAAAAAAAAAAAAAAAAAAAAAAAAAAAAAAAAAAAAAAAAAAAAAAAAAAAAAAAAAAAAAAAAAAAAAAAAAAAAAAAAAAAAAAAAAAAAAAAAAAAAAAAAAAAAAAAAAAAAAAAAAAAAAAAAAAAAAAAAAAAAAAAAAAAAAAAAAAAAAAAAAAAAAAAAAAAAAAAAAAAAAAAAAAAAAAAAAAAAAAAAAAAAAAAAAAAAAAAAAAAAAAAAAAAAAAAAAAAAAAAAAAAAAAAAAAAAAAAAAAAAAAAAAAAAAAAAAAAAAAAAAAAAAAAAAAAAAAAAAAAAAAAAAAAAAAAAAAAAAAAAAAAAAAAAAAAAAAAAAAAAAAAAAAAAAAAAAAAAAAAAAAAAAAAAAAAAAAAAAAAAAAAAAAAAAAAAAAAAAAAAAAAAAAAAAAAAAAAAAAAAAAAAAAAAAAAAAAAAAAAAAAAAAAAAAAAAAAAAAAAAAAAAAAAAAAAAAAAAAAAAAAAAAAAAAAAAAAAAAAAAAAAAAAAAAAAAAAAAAAAAAAAAAAAAAAAAAAAAAAAAAAAAAAAAAAAAAAAAAAAAAAAAAAAAAAAAAAAAAAAAAAAAAAAAAAAAAAAAAAAAAAAAAAAAAAAAAAAAAAAAAAAAAAAAAAAAAAAAAAAAAAAAAAAAAAAAAAAAAAAAAAAAAAAAAAAAAAAAAAAAAAAAAAAAAAAAAAAAAAAAAAAAAAAAAAAAAAAAAAAAAAAAAAAAAAAAAAAAAAAAAAAAAAAAAAAAAAAAAAAAAAAAAAAAAAAAAAAAAAAAAAAAAAAAAAAAAAAAAAAAAAAAAAAAAAAAAAAAAAAAAAAAAAAAAAAAAAAAAAAAAAAAAAAAAAAAAAAAAAAAAAAAAAAAAAAAAAAAAAAAAAAAAAAAAAAAAAAAAAAAAAAAAAAAAAAAAAAAAAAAAAAAAAAAAAAAAAAAAAAAAAAAAAAAAAAAAAAAAAAAAAAAAAAAAAAAAAAAAAAAAAAAAAAAAAAAAAAAAAAAAAAAAAAAAAAAAAAAAAAAAAAAAAAAAAAAAAAAAAAAAAAAAAAAAAAAAAAAAAAAAAAAAAAAAAAAAAAAAAAAAAAAAAAAAAAAAAAAAAAAAAAAAAAAAAAAAAAAAAAAAAAAAAAAAAAAAAAAAAAAAAAAAAAAAAAAAAAAAAAAAAAAAAAAAAAAAAAAAAAAAAAAAAAAAAAAAAAAAAAAAAAAAAAAAAAAAAAAAAAAAAAAAAAAAAAAAAAAAAAAAAAAAAAAAAAAAAAAAAAAAAAAAAAAAAAAAAAAAAAAAAAAAAAAAAAAAAAAAAAAAAAAAAAAAAAAAAAAAAAAAAAAAAAAAAAAAAAAAAAAAAAAAAAAAAAAAAAAAAAAAAAAAAAAAAAAAAAAAAAAAAAAAAAAAAAAAAAAAAAAAAAAAAAAAAAAAAAAAAAAAAAAAAAAAAAAAAAAAAAAAAAAAAAAATAAGGTACGTATGTGTCTGGTTTTCATTTTTCACTGGTCTCCCCTGCTGCGTACAGCCGACACGTTCCGATGCCGGAGGAGCTCAAGAGAACATTATTTGGAAGATTTTGTTGAAAAAAGGCAGCAGAATGGGCCAATGAGTCAGAAAGATAGTAGATGATAGAAAGCAATGGTAAAAGGCAGAGTCAAAGAGAGTGTAGATTTGAGGAAGTTACAAGCACATAATTTCCTGATGGTCAGACCGCTAGGCCTAGTAACGAATGGCCCCCCGGTATCCACGGGGACCGAGTTCGAACTCATCTGTTAACGTCCTCTGACGGTCTGGTACAGACACACAAGTATGGGACATTAGTAATTATAAGGAATGGTTGGGGAACGATCCTATGAGGGCGATGCCTCGGAGTTCAGCTGAGTTAAACAGTTACAAGTCCTCGATTACTCTACTAACAATACAGGATATGTATGAGTTAAGGCCTCAGTTGTTACAGAGACCTTAAGATCGCTGCATATCACTGTGTTGCAGGGGAAGGATTGACATACTATTAACGTAATGGTCTCAATACACGTGAGTATTTTCCACTCTTTCGCCATGGCGAACATAGTGGTAGCAAGCACAGATCACTTGCGTACACTGTGTTGCCATGGGGAAAGAGTGAAAAATGTTTTCACGTGATTGAGACCTTCAGATCACTTGCATAAGTCTTAACTACCTTTTTGAATGCAATGAATGCAATTGGATGCAATGAATTTTAATGTGAGGCCACCGACCTATACAAATTTGGAGGAAGGCCAAAGCATGATAAGAACATATAATGTTTAGGACAAAATTCCCATTGAATACCCATGAAAATTAAAGAAAAACTCATTGTATAAATCGTGCCACGAAGGCGACACGCGTTAGAGCCAATCTGGCAAAATGGTCCACTGGTATACACTTCTTGACTGTGTTAGAGCAAAAACCAGTATATCAGAGTTATTCCTTTTCATCTTTTCACTTTTTCCCCATAAAGTACGTGATGCAACACAAGTGTCATAAGTCTCTATACAAAACGTGACTATGTTCACGGTTTTTCTTTCATGACAACACAGTGATAAAGGTCTCTATACACGTGACTATGTTTCACTCTTTCACCATAGTGATAGGACAGTCGCGTAATATGACTTGCATATCACTGTGTTGCCATGGGGAAAGAGTGAAACATGTTCACGGTGCACAGAGACATTAAAGACCCCCCACGTCACGTGTCACATCCCTCTTATGCTTGGAAGAACTTCTGAAAGACCCCCCACGTCACGTGTCACATTCCCTCTTATGCTTGGGAGATTTCTTAAGACTTCTTATCAGCTATAAGAGGGAAACCACGTGAAAACCGTGATTTTGACACGTGACGTGGTGGGTCTTTAAGATCACTTGCATATCACTGTGTTGCCATGGGGAAAGAGTTTAAAAAATGTTCACGGTGTACAGAGACCTTAAAGACCCCCCACGTCACGCGTCACATTCCCTCTTATGCTTGTGCATAGACCTTAAGGCCTCAATACGCGTTCACATTTTTCGCCCTTTACCCATAGCAACAGTGATAGCCAGTCATAATAAGACCAACGTTCATATCACTGTGTTGCCATGGGGAAAAAAGAGAAAAATATTCACTGTGTATAGAGACGAATCTTCTTCTTCTTCTTCTGCGTTCCCAGGCCATATGGCCATAATGGGGTAAAGTACATATGTGTCCGGTTTTCAGTTTTCACTGGTCTCCCCGCTGCGTACAGCCGACACGTTCCGATTTCGGAGGAGCTCAAGAGAACAATTATTTGGAAGATTTTGTTGAAAAAAGGCAGCAGAATGGGCCAATAAGTCAGAAAGATAGTAGATGATAGAAAGCAAAGGGAAAAGGCAGAGTCAAAGAGAGTGGCAGATTAGAGGAAGTTACAAGCACAGAACTTCCAGAAGGTGGGGGAACTATTTTTTACGAAAGACCCCCGGTATCCCCACGGGGACAGAGACGAATGAAAATCTGTTTAACGTCCTCCGGTCTGGTACAGACACACATATGGGACATTAGTAGATTATAAAGATGGTGGGAACGATCCTGGAGGCGATGCCCGGAGGCAGTGTAACAACAGTAAAGTCCCGAATTTTTAACAATACAGATATGTATGAGTTATAAAGAAGTGTTTAGAGACCTTAAGATCGCTTGCATATCACTGTGTTGCCATGGGGAAGGAGTGAATACTAGTAACGTTAATGGTCTCAATACACGTGAATATTTTCCACTCTTTCGCCATGGCAACATAGTGGTAGCCAGTCACAAGATCACTTGCGTAGCACTGTGTTGCCATGGGGAAAGAGTGAAAAATGTTCACGTGTATTGAGACCTTCAGATCACTTGCATAAGTCTTAACTACCTTTTTGAATGCAATGAATGCAATTGGATGCAATGAATTTTAATGTGAGGCCACCGACCTATACACATTTGGAGGTGCAACTAAAATATGCACACGACTAAAGCAAAAGCAGATAAAGAACATATAATGTTTAGAACAATACCCCTTGAATGCCAGAGAAAATTAAAGAAAAACTCATTGTACAAATCATGCCATGAAAAAGACAAACTGATAGAGCCAATTGGGCCAAAATGTCTGGGGATATAACTCTCTTGACTGTGTTAGAGCAAAAACCAG
>CM065686.1:12321455-12326455 GCA_017654935.2 Phymorhynchus buccinoides | reverse complement strand
TCTCTGTCTGTCTCTCCTCTCTCTCTCTCCCTCTCTCTCTCTCTCCCCCTCTCTCTCTCTCTCTCTCTCTCTCTCTCTCTCTCTCTCTCTCTCTCTCTCTCTCTCTCTCTCTCTCTGTGTTCTCTCTCTCTCTCTCTCTCTCTCTCTCTCTCTCTCTCTCTCTCTGTCTCTGTCTCTCTCTATCTTCCTCTCTCTCTTTCTCTCTCTCTCTCTCTCTCTCTCTCTCTCTCTCTCTCTCTCTCTCTCTCTCTCTCTCTCTCTCTCTCTCTCTTTCTCTCGTTCTCTCATTAAACGTAATTATGTGCTGTAGATATCGTAGTTGCAGTACGAAGATACTGAGACGCACTAAGAAATACAGACAGATAGACAGACAGACGGAGACAGATAGCCAACCAGAACTGATGGCAAGACAGAGACATGGAGACAGCAAGTTAAATATTCAGATAGGGTGTTCAGTTCTTTTTTTTCGTTTCTTTCATTATTGTTTTACGATTCTTGTCAACAGCTAAAACAGAATCATGAATCATCAAGGGGGTGGCTGTACTGAAACAAAGCAGCATTCAGATCAGACAACATTCAGATCAGAAGCAGGATATACGTTGTTGTGTGTGGTTGTCACTGTCACCGTCTGACTGCATCCATAATAATCATTCGCAACAAACAACATTCAGATCAGAAGTAGGATACAGGTAGTTAGTTGTGTGTGGTTGTCACTGTCACCGTCTGACTGCATCCATAATAATCATTCGCAACAAACAACATTCAGATCAGAAGCAGGATACATGTAGTTAGTTGTGTGTGGTTGTCACTGTCACCGTCTGACTGCATCCATAATAATCATTCGCAACAAACAACATTCAGATCAGAAGCAGGATACATGTAGTTAGTTGTGTGTGGTTGTCACTGTCACCGTCTGACTGCATCCATAATAATCATTCGCAACAAACAACATTCAGATCAGAAGTAGGATACATGTAGTTAGTTGTGTGTGGTTGTCACTGTCACCGTCTGACTGCATCCATAATAATCATTCGCAACAAACAACATTCAGATCAGAAGTAGGATACATGTAGTTAGTTGTGTGTGGTTGTCACTGTCACCGTCTGACTGCATCCATAATAATCATTCGCAACAAACAACATTCAGATCAGAAGCAGGATACATGTAGTTAGTTGTGTGTGGTTGTCACTGTCACCGTCTGACTGCATCCATAATAATCATTCGCAACAAACAACATTCAGATCAGAAGCAGGATACATGTAGTTAGTTGTGTGTGGTTGTCACTGTCACCGTCTGACTGCATCCATAATAATCATTCGCAACAAACAACATTCAGATCAGAAGCAGGATACATGTAGTTAGTTGTGTGTGGTTGTCACTGTCACCGTCTGACTGCATCCATAATAATCATTCGCAACAAACAACATTCAGATCAGAAGTAGGATACATGTAGTTAGTTGTGTGTGGTTGTCACTGTCACCGTCTGACTGCATCCATAATAATCATTCGCAACAAACAACATTCAGATCAGAAGTAGGATACATGTAGTTAGTTGTGTGTGGTTGTCACTGTCACCGTCTGACTGCATCCATAATAATCATTCGCAACAAACAACATTCAGATCAGAAGTAGGATACATGTAGTTAGTTGTGTGTGGTTGTCACTGTCACCGTCTGACTGCATCCATAATAATCATTCGCAACAAACAACATTCAGATCAGAAGTAGGATACATGTAGTTAGTTGTGTGTGGTTGTCACTGTCGCCGTCTGACTGCATCCATAATCATTCGCTTAAGGTCTCTGTGCACGTTAACATTATTCACAAAATATCACTATTCCCCCATGGCAACACAGTGAGGTGTAAGTCATACTAAAAAGTGGCCTAACACTGTGTTGCCACGGGGACATTTGTGAATAATGTTAATGTGCACAGTGACCTTAAGAATGCCGTTTGTCACCAACTTATCCTTTGGGACTTACGGATTAATAATTATGGGGTGCCTGAGGATACCGGGGGGGGGGGCTTCCATACAAATAGTTCCCCCACCTTCTGAAAGTTCTGTGCTTGTAACTTCCTCTAATCTGTCTCTCTCTTTGACTCTGCCTTTTTTCTTGCTTTGTCTCATCTATTATCTTTTTTACTTTTGGTCCATTCTCCTGCCCTTTATTTCCAAACAAATCTTCCATATCATTTTCTCCTTTGAGCTCCTCCGAAATCGGAATGTGTCGGCTGAATGCAGCGGGAATACCAGTGAAAGCTGGAAAACGGACGCATACGTACCCATTGTGGCCTTATGGCCCAGGAACGCAGAAGAAGAAGAAGAAGAAGATGGGATGGAAATGTATAATATAACAATCCCATTTAGATGGAAATCGCAGGTTGCAGATGTATGTAAAAATATCATAGTAAATAGCTGGTATTTTCCCACTTGGCAGAACTGATTTTTTTACACATACCAAGATGTACGTAAAATCCACACTTTATGTACATAACGAGGAGACACAGACACACAGACATATTCCTTCACACTTACATATAAATGCCTTCAATAGAGCACGTCAATTCATTCACCACGCATTCTTAACTAGATTTTTGTATAGTAGTCCACTATCTGCTTGTGCATATGTTACGCCCAATCCGTGAAATTGCCTGTTTCATGAAATGGGCAAAATGCTTTGCCCAATTTATGAAATGGACAATGTATATCACATTTGTGAATCCCCATTCACACAGGTATTGATTAAGATTGATTCAATGGTATCACACTTTTCTACATTGTATTTGCACTCCTATCCTGCCCCTCAACTCGACCATTTAATATTTAAGATCATATCTGGTATTGCAGTACCTCCAGGATCTGCTCAGAGCTTGTGAATCGAATGATGGTTGGTTGATATGGTTCGTCCCATATGTGCTGTTTTGCAGCCGAGTGGACTGTAAACCCTAACTTTCATTCATTATTGAGGGTTGTTTACACGTATAGACAAACAAACAGGTAAACAGAACAACAAGGACCAACAAAAAAGGTAAATTTTGATTTTTCGTCCCAAAAGCAAGACTACGTACAACTTACCGTTCTTTTATTTCTGTCAGTGCCTTTCTTTCTTTTTCTTTCTTTCTTTCAACAACTGGTTGTTGTTTTTTGTGGTGGTGTTTTTTTGTGTTCTTTTGTCCATCCTGGCTCTTATATTACTATCATTACCTCACTGTTTATTCTCTCACTAGAGTGTGGACCAAGGAAAGGACACCCTGTTCATTTCCTGAAGGATATGGGAGAGGACGTGTGTCTCCTTGCGACACGTTTCTGTGTCCATCCTGGCTCTTATATCATTATTATCTCACTGCTTTTTATTTCTCGTCTACGTACAACTTACCGTTCCTTTTTTCTATCAGTGTCTTTCCTTCTTTATTTCTTTATTTCAACAACTGGGTGGTTTTTTTGTGGTGTTTTTGTGTGTGTTTTTTGTGTCCATCCTGGCTCTTATATCATTATTATCTCACTGCTTTTTATTTCTCGTCTACGTACAACTTACCGTTCCTTTTTTCTAAGTGTCTTTCCTTCTTTATTTCTTTACCAACTGGGTGGTTTTTTTGTGGTGTTTTTGTGTGTTTTTTGTGTCCATCCTGGCTCTTATATCATTATTATCTCACTGCTTTTTATTTCTCGTCTACGTACAACTTACCGTTCCTTTTTTCTATCAGTGTCTTTCCTTCTTTATTTCTTTATTTCAACAACTGGGTGGTTTTTTTGGTGGTGGTTTTTGTGTGTGTGGTTTTTTTGTGTCCATCCTGGCTCTTATATTATTATTATCTCACTGTTTTGTTATTTTTCATCCTGATAGCATGACTACGTACAACTTACCGTTCTTTTATTTCTGTTAGTGTCTTTCTTTCTTTTTATTTCTTTCTTTCAACAGTTGTTTTTTGGTGGTGGTGGTTTGGGGGGGGGGGGGGGGGGGGGGTTGTCCATCCTGGTTCTTATATTATTATTATCTCACTGTTTTTGATTTTTCGTCCCAAAAGCAAGACTACGTACAACTTACCGTTCCTTCAACTCTGTCAGTGTCTGTCTTTCTTTATTAATTTCTTTCAACAACTGGGTTGTTTGTTGTGGTGGTGGTTCTTTTGGTGTGTTTTTTGTCCATCCTGGCTCTTATATTATTATTATTATCTCACTGTTTTGTTATTTTTCATCCTGATAGCAAGACTACGTACAACTTACCGTTCTTTTATTTCTGTTAGTGCCTTTCTTTCTTTTTATTTATTTATTTCTTCTCCATGTGTCCCTGTCTCTATGTATCCCCGTCTCCATGTGTCCCTGTCTCTATGTATCCCCGTCTCTATGTGTCCCCGTCTCTATGTGTCCATGTGTCCCCGTCTATATATGTCCCCGTCTATATATGTCACCGTCTCCATGTGTCCCTGTCTCTATGTATCTCCGTCTCTATGTGTCCCCGTCTCTGTATGTCTCCGTCTCCATGTGTCCCCGTTTCAATGTGTCCCCGTCTCTAAGTTTCCCTGTCTTATATCTGCACACATAGAGACGGGGACATATAGAGGCGGGGACACATAGAGACAGGAACATATAGAGGCGGGAACATATAGAGACGAGGACACATAGAGACGGGGACACATAGAGACGGGGACACATAGAGACGGGGACATATAGAAGCGGGGACATATAGAGACGGGGATACTTAGAGACGGGGACACATAGAGACAGGGGTACATCGCACTGATTTCCTAGATACTGCTCTAGAAGCGCAAGTCTCATACATACAGTTAAAATGCCTTTGGCTCCTTCCTTCTGATAGATGTGAAAATTATGATTCTTATCTTTCTTTCTATTAATATTTATATATGTATATTCTGCTGATTAGTAGCTCTCTCGCTCTCTCTCTCTCTCTCTCTCTCTCTCTCTCTCTCTCTCTCTCTCTCTCTCTCTCTCTCTCTCTCTCTCCTCTCTCTCTCTCTCTCTCTCTCTCTCTCTCTCTCTCT
>CM065686.1:12298955-12313955 GCA_017654935.2 Phymorhynchus buccinoides | reverse complement strand
CAGCATGACGCATCTCCGCTCATGTGACAGGAAACTGTCTGAGAGAACGAAGAAGAAGAAGAAGAAGAAGAAGAAGAAGAAAAAAAGAAGAAGAAGAAGATAAGGCAGCAAAAGACAAGAATAGCAACTCTCCTGTCAAAACCTGCTTACAACTCCCATTGCTAAACACAAAATGAAAGTTGAAGTCACAGGGGGGAGGAAATCCCAAAAGACTTCTTTGATACTGACTTAACCATTATTGACTGGAGACTTCTTTGAGCACAGAGAAAAGTAAGATAATAAAAGAGTGTTTCATCTGACATGTTTCTAATGACAAAATAAATCAGGACACAAAAATGGAGATGCTAAATTTCAGATGACAGCTGGGTCGGCGTAGATACAACAGACGTTCCTCAAAGGGGTACTAAGTATTGAACGGTTGACAAAGTAACCTATACTTTTTAAAGTGGCACCCTGATGGATACGTGTTTTTGCAATAACCACGTCGAGATCACCAGGAAAACACCCTTTACAGAGATCGCAACACTCACTTTGCTCTGGTTTCCTAGAAATCAAGCCGTCAAATCGGCGATTCCGCCTTGGCGGAGGTGCTGGAAGTCAGATTCTTTCAGTAAAAGAGAAGGCCTGTGCCTTCTCTTTTCAAATGGCCGCCTGAGTTAGACCAAATCGTGTGCACTAAATTTCCACAATACAAGCCTTTTTATACTGTTTTTATACAGTTTACCAAAAGGAGTTTCGCTCACAACAACGGAAATAGCTCCCTTTTTTTAACTGCACTACAAAGAAGAAAAAGCTTCAACCACTCTCAGTGGCATCCACCCACCCCGTCCAAAATTACTTTTCTCTCTCTCCGGCAGCTCCGCCAAGGTGGAATCGCCGTTTTGACGGTTTGATTTTTTTTTTATTAAACCAAAGCAAAGGCTGTCTTTCTGGTGACCTCGACGTGTTTCTTGCAAAACCTCATCCGTCAGGGTGCCCCTTTAAACTTTTATGCCCAATGCAAATGAAATCGCAGAAAAGGTCGCCTGTGGAAGTAGTATGCGTGCTGGTGGGTTGATGGATTTGAGATAAGTTTTGTTCTCATTTCTTTATTTGGTTTAAAACTTTAAAGATTTATTTTCATAGCAAAACACGCTGAAGATGTCACATGAAAAATACAAGAAATAGAGCGTAGATACATGCGCACACAGACACGCACACATACATATACACACGCACGCACGCACGCATACACACACACACACACACACACACACACACACACACACACACACACACACACACACACACACACACACACACACACACACACACACACACACACACACAAGCGCGCAACAAAAATAGAAGAAGAAAAGAAAAATAGATCGAACCCTCTATTTGACCAAGGGAACCTGTAATAAGTCAGGAGATTTATCTCCTGTAGGATCACCAGAACAGCTCATTAGGTGGTGGGTTTTTTTTACTGTTCCCTCACCTTCTGGAAGTTCTGTGCTTGTAACTTCCTCTAATCTGTCACTCTCTTTGACCCTGCCTTTTCCCTTTGCTTACTGTCATCTACTATCTTTCTGCCTTATTGGTCCATTCTCCTGCCTTTGTTCTAGAAACTCTTAGAAACATTTTCTCCAGCCGAAGACGGACATGCTGGCCCTAACTCATGCTTTTTCTTAGTTAGGCGCATAATGGCAGCATGACGCATCCGCGCTCGTGTAACAGGAGTCTGTGTGATCGACAAAGAAGAAAACAAATGGAGTTTACATTTTTAGACATCAGTGTTGGTGCAGGTGGTTGTGTTTTTTGTGTGGGGGGGGGGTGGTTGTTGGTTTTTTTGGGGGGTGAGGGGGGGGTTGGGGGGGGAGGCGAAGTAATAAATTTATGCACCACGCTTTTAATTGACATTTTGCATGCCAAAACTGGGCACGTATATAATCGAAAACAGAGGTACATAGCTAATCCCTTGGCTTCAGAGACATACAAGTGATTGTTGGTTATTTACACACCTCACCTCCTCTCCCAGCATTATCTGTTAAAGGTCAGGTAGTTGAGCAAGTAGAATCATTTAAATTCCTAGGTGTGCATATTATTTCAAATACATTAAGCTGGGAAGTCAACATCACATCATCCTGCAAGAGAGCACAGCAGAGACTACATGTCTTACGACAGCTCAAGAAATTTAGGATAAGTACAGCAGTCTTGACACAATTCTATCGATCTCAGTTTTTCAATATCTGTCTAGTATGGATCAGCTTCAGCTAAAGATAAAAGGAAACTCCATCAAGTCGTCAAGACAGCCTCAAACATCATAGGTCACAAACTGCCATCAATAAAATAGCATCTATAGTGTGCGCATAAGACGCAAAGCTAGATCCATCATATGTGATAGCACACACCCAGCCAACCATCTGTTTCAATCTCTCCCTTCTGGTAAAAGGTTCTGTTCTTTTAAGTGCAAATCTAACCGCCTGAAGAACAGTCTTTATGTTACCCCTCTGCTGTCAGAGCCATCAATACTCAGTAGGCTCACTCTCCTAAGGGAAGTTAATTATACTTAGAAAATGTCAATCGGTGTGCTTGCATGCACGCACGAACGCACGCGCGCACGCACGCACATACAGACACTTAAACTAAAGTAAAACAGAGCAATGAAAACCAAAACAGAATACATATAGACCAACACACACACGCGCGCGCGCGCGTGCACACGCACGCATACACACACAGACGCACGCACGCACTCACTCACACGTACGCACGCACACACACGCGCAACAAAACATTGGAGCTGATATGACCATTCCTTTCAGACTATATCTTCAAATTCCCATAGTATAAATGCTTCCTTTCTTTTTCTTTTTCTTCTTTTTACATAAAGATATTAATATGCTTTTACATTTTATTTTTGGGAGGATGGAAAATTCCCCAGTGAAATATTCACCAGCATCTGAGGAGCCAAGCTAGTAATGTTTTCAGTGGCGTCTGTCTGTTTGTTCCTGCTGGCTGGCTGGCTGACCGACTATGTATGTATGTAACGTGTGAACGAATGGGACCTAGGACAGTACAATTTTGCACGCGCATAGGTAATTAGAATCTCTAAACCCAGTAAACACATAAAGGTCATTGATCAAAGGTCAAGGTCACTGCCGCAGGAAATGTTACTGGCTGGTTGACTATGTATGGACGCACAATAGCGTGTGAGCGGAAAGAAATAGGAGGCCGAAGCTTTGCTTGCGCATAGGTAGTTACAATATCTAGGCCAAGGTCGAAAATGAAGGTCAAAGGTCAAGGTCACTGCCGCAGAAAATGTTACTGGTTGGTTGACTCTTTGCTTGCGCATAGGTAGTTAGAATATCTAGGCCAAGGTCGAAAATGAAGGTCGTTGGTCAAAGGTCTAGGTCACTCGCTGGAGCGGAATATGCGGTGCGCGGCTGGTGATCTAACCTCGAAAATGAAGGTCGTTGGTCAAAGGTCAGGTCACTCGCTGGAGCGGAATGTGCGGCGCGCGGCTGGTGATCTAGCGTCGAAAATGAAGGTCGTTGGTCAAAGGTCTAGGTCACTCGCTGGAGCGGAATGTGCGGCGCGCGGCTGGTGATCTAGCGTCTTAACGCTCTAGCTTTTCTGTGAAATTGAGCCGGGCAAATGCGGTTGTCACGCAATCTGTGAATCGCTGTCAAGTTTCGTTGGACAATTTCACTTCGGATCTGCTATGGAGCTGTCAGTTTGATAATGGAAATCCATGTCTACCCCCCGCTTCCCCTCTGGGACTCTCTGAGTATGAGTCTACCTCTGTGTGTGTGTGTCTGTGTGTGTGTGTGTGTGTGTGTGTGTGTGTGTGTGTGTGTGTGTGTGTGTGTGTGTGTGTGTGTGTGTGTGTGTGTGTGTGTGTGTGTGTGTGTGTGTGTGTGTGTGTGTGTGCGTGTGTGCGTGAGCGCGCGCGCGCGCGCGCGTGTGTGTGTGTGTGTGCGTGTGCGTGCGTGCGTGCGTCAAGTCAAGCCAAGCTTTTATTTAAAGATGGACATTGAATAAGCAAACATACATTATGCTTTGTGTGTGTGTGTGTGTGCGTATGCGTGCTTGTGTGTGTGTGTGTGTGTGTGTGTGTGTGTGTGTGTGTGTGTGTGTGTGTGTGTGTGTGTGTGTGTGTGTGTGTGTGTGTGTGTGTGTGTGTGCGTGCGTGTGCGTGCGTGTGCGCATGCGTGCGTGCGTGCGTACGTGTGTGCGTGTGTGTTTGTGAGTGTGTGTGTGTGTTGGTCTATATGCATTCTGTTTTTGGTTTTCATTGCCCTGTTCTACTTAAGTTTATTTTTCGCAACCATGGTCCACTTTGACTTATTACCCGTGTTATTTTCAGCACCGATTTACTTTCGACCATAACATTTTCTGTACCATCACCCCCACCCCCCCACCCCGGAACGTAGTAGCCATTTTGTTATCTTTAGTCCTGTATCCTGGCAGTTTTACACACAGCCTCTCCCACTGCTTCTCTGTCTGATTATTTTGTTCCTAGCACCAATCACACCTGTCACATACGGTAGTTAATCAGTGTCCCCGTGGGGATACCGGGGGGTCTTTCGTAAAAATAGTTCCCCCACCTTCTGGAAGTTCTGTGCTTGTAACTTCCTCTAATCTGCCACTCTCTTTGACTCTGTCTGTTCCCTTTGCTTTCTATCATCTACCTGCTGTATTTCTGACTTATTGGCCCATTCTCCTGTCTTTCTTTTCAAAAAAAATCTTAATAATTTTTCTCATTTGAGCTCCTCCGAAATCGGAATGTGTCAGCTGTACGCAACGGGGAGACCAGTGAAAACTGAAAACCGGACACGTACATACCTTACCCATTATGGCCATATGGTCCGGGAACGCAGAAGAAGAAGAAGGAGGTAGGTAATGGTCAACCTATGGCGATATTTTTCACGCCAGAGGGCAGTCAATGCACTAGGGGCTTATCACGCGATTTTCTTACTTGGACGCAGTGAGAGAGAGAGTGATGGTAGGACCACTCACTGTCTCTCTCTCTTTCTTTATCCCCAACTAATAATATATAGAACTATTAGCCCCACACGAGCGTCATGCCCTCTGGCGTGAGAAAAATCGCACTAAGTCTCTCATTGGTCACGGCAAAACCAAGTCCAGGGTCTAATCGCTGAGAGATCTATAGGAATGAAGAATCGAGATGATCTACTTTTATGTTCGACCACACCCACGGACTAAAATACCCACGCACGCTTGGCACGGCTTGCACGCGCGCGCGTGCACATGCACACATGCACACATACACATAAAGAAGCACACACTCGAGACTCACAGAGAATTGAATTGAATATAATTAAATGAATTGAATGAATTTTATTTATAGAGGGTAATACAATAAGCAAATTGTAGGGGAAGACGGGGTAAAAAAGCGCATGGGCGGGTAAGAAGCCCACCCCAATTATCTCATGAAATAAAGAAAATGTCAGTCAAATTTGCCCATGAGACGAATGCTAAGCATTAACGCTCGCCTCATGGGCAAAATGAGACTGAAATTTGCTTCATTTCATGAAATAATTGGGGTGGGCTTCTTACCCGCCCATGCACTTTTTACCCCGTCTTCCCCTACATACTTTTTGTTTGTGGCACAAGCCACAAACCTATAACTCACTTTGTCTGTCTCTTGGTCGGTCGGTCGGTCGGTCCAAAATTGTCGCACATATTGTAAAAGAGAAAGAAAATCGTGCCACAAACGATTGCGAATCCGCGCTTGTTTATTTCCAGTCCTCTTGAGAAATTGTTTTTTCTAAAGGAACAATCAATCAATCAATCAATCAAAAAGTCTTTGTCTGGCATGCACATAAAACACACATATAACATAGGACAAATAAGACATGCATAATATACAGTAAATACAGCATAAGAATTAAATTACTATGCAATATAACACACACACACACACACACACACACACACACACACACACACACACACACACACACACACACACACACACACACACACAAACAAAGCAAAATAAAAAGCATGCAAAACAGAGGTACATATGAACATAATAAAATGGAACCTAATCTTAACGTGCACACACATGGTGAATCAAACGAATATTTTCTATAAGGATGATACAGTCAACAAATATAAAGTAGTAAAGGACAGTTATAAACAAGCATGTCCTACGTAGTCATTTAATAGCGCATGCAATAATTATGGTTGATATTGTAATAATGGAGCTAGCAGTGTTGAAATTAGTCTGACACAGTTAGCTTTAGTGGTCATTAAGTACATTCAAGCAGAATCAAATATTGTGAGCGTCATGTACAGACAGAGAGAGAGAGAGAGAGAGAGAGAGAGAGAGAGAGAGAGAGAGAGAGAGAGAGAGAGAGAGAGAGAGAGAGAGAGAGAGAGAGAGAGAGAGAGAGAGAGAGAGAGAGAGAGAGAGAGAGAGAGAGAGAGAGAGAGAGAAATACGAAATACGAAATACGAATGTTTTATTGAGGGTAAAAAGGATAAGCTACAATAGCTTCTTTACACCTTGCCCTCTCACTCACACATTCATGCCATGCATCAAGCAAAGAAAATTTGACATAAAACAATCAAGTCAAGAAAATGGAACAAAAATTGGCACATGAAATAATTGAAAAAGAAATCAAAAATGGGATTTAAAGCAAACATGGATAATACTTAACAATGGTGAACTTGAATTGGTAGTTTAAATTGAGTACGAAAAAAGGGAAACCATTTTGAGACAATGACAATTTTTCAGAATAAACCCAATTTTAAGGAAGAAGAAAAAAAAACCATATGATAACATGGGAATATGAGAGAGAGAGAGAGAGAGAGAGAGAGAGAGAGAGAGAGAGAGAGAGAGAG
The DNA here is from genome assembly GCA_017654935.2 of Phymorhynchus buccinoides. Classification (NCBI taxonomy): domain Eukaryota; kingdom Metazoa; phylum Mollusca; class Gastropoda; order Neogastropoda; family Raphitomidae; genus Phymorhynchus; species Phymorhynchus buccinoides. The sequence goes on along the minus strand of CM065686.1, from coordinate 12,307,100 downwards.
AGAGAGAGAGAGAGAGAGAGAGAGAGAGAGAGAGAGAGAGAGAGAGAGAGAGAGAGAGAGAGAGAGAGAGAGAGAGAGAGAGAGAGAGAGAGAGAGAGAGAGAGAGAGAGAGAGAGAGAGAGAGACTCGACACTCGACTTAAAGGCACTCTTCTTGTTAAAACACGTTCTGCACAAGTAAGTTCAATGTGTTTTATAATACGTCGACTATCCTTCCTTAACACACAAGCAGTTAGAAATGTATATTATACCGATCTTCAAGAGAGGCAAAGAAGGTCTTCGACCTCGTAGGATAAACACCAACGCTCTCTAGATAGGATAAAAGCAACATCCCATTGCAAAGTCCTAATAACTGATAACATCTTTATCACTTAAAAAATATACATAATTTACCAATAAGCTAACTGCATAATTATAGCTTAATAACGTTTCTTTGTTTCTGTTCAACTGACAAAAAGATACAGCTTCGGGACACACAAATGCTAGTGGGGGGTAGGAACAGTGTAAGTATTGTCACTTTGTGAACTAAGGTAGGTAAACTATTTGTGTAAAGGTGGCCATTTGCAAAGAACATGCTATGTAAGTATGTCTTTGTTTGGCATGCGGGATAAATCAGTGCCACGTTAACCCTTTCACCGCCAATGCCGCATTTTTGCACCACAATGATTTAACACCCATGGAATTACGACTCTGCAAATCAGGGCTTATTATTGAATTATATTCATATTGTGTTCCTAAATTTGGGCAGTAAGGATTGACCCTATTCTAAATGTGTCACAGAGAAATCCCACAATATTGCAGACAAACTTTTCTGCAGCCAATTAAGTTTAACGGACATGTTTGGCTCAAAGATGGCTGGCAGTGAAAGGGTTAATAGATATACTACAAACATTTACAAAAACTCATACCTGTGTATTTTGTATTTGCTTATCCTTTTCTGTCGAGTATCAGATGAACAGAAGTACAGCGACGCCAGGATTAGACAACGAATTGTTCCCCTTGGTTGTGTGCTCTCTATTGTTGTGAAGAAAGATTTGGCTGGTTGTTCACTGTTCTAAGCCAGCGACGCATTCGGGTGAGGCAAACTTTCTCCTCAGTGGAGACACAGACGCTCTGTGTTTACCTTCTTTATTTATTTAACGGCAAAAATGCACTTTAGTCACCCCACCCCACACCCCACCTCATGTTTACGACTCTCAATCTCAAAGTCTACTTCTTTCAGTTTGATGACAATAATCCTAGGCTGATGCTAACCCTACCTCTTTCCCCCAAAATGGCAAAATGTTGCTTCTCAGTGAAAATAAATGTTCAATGCTAAAAGTTTAAGAGGGGAGTGGAGGGGGGGGGGGGTGACCAAAAGACAACATCGTCCATTTAACATGTGCCAGGGTTAGACAGTGCTAGTTTTAACAAGTGCAACGTCGAGCGGCTGCAAAGTCCCCTCGCAGCATCGCCGAGCTACTCCGAAATCGAGAGAGAGAGAGAGAGAGAGAGAGAGAGAGAGAGAGAGAGAGAGAGAGAGAGAGAGAGAGAGAGAGAGAGAGAGCGTCAACCACAGAGCTACAAAGCTGTTTCATGGCGCATGTGTGTTCGGACCCGTGATTTGAGCGCGCGCAATCATGCGCACACGAGCGCGCAGAACAATTCATGACAACTGTGTTATAGACCATTCATTAAGAAATGTTGTGAAAAAAACTGCATTGAAATACATGCAAAACTTTGCGAGATATTAGCGATTATGTGTTTTGGGGGTTGAACCCCGTAACTGGCGCGACCTTGACCTTAATGTAAAACTAAATACATCAGTGGATAGCTTGCATCTTGGCAAACTAGTATGCCAAATTTGATGATGATAGACTGAATAGTTTTTGAGAAAAACGGACGAATAGCCGGAGGGACGGACGGACGGACGGACGGAGGCACGCCGGACGGATCAGACAGAAACAATAGTTCCCGAACCTTCGGCTCGGAGACTAAAATAATACTAATAATTAATTTCCTCCAGAAGCATGCAATGTTTGTTTTGTAGTGAGACAAAGGTGTAACGAAGAGACCGCTCCTGTTGAGTCTGGCTTTCTCTTTATAGGGGAAGACGGGGTAAAAAGCGCATGGGCGGGTAAGAAGCCCACCCCAATTATCTCATGAAATAAAGAAAATTTCAGTCAAATTTGCCCATGAGACGAATGCTAGACATTAACGTTCGTCTCATGGGCAAAATGAGACTGAAATTTGCTTCATTTCATGAGATAATTGGGGTGGGCTTCTTACCCGCCCATGCGCTTTTTACCCCGTCTTCCCCTATGGCAGGAAGGAGTGCCGCAGGTGTCAAACGGACACGGGTTTTTTTAATTGTCACCAGTATGATAACTTAAAGACCCACCACGTCACGTGTCAAAATCACGGATTTCATGTATTTTCCCTCTTATAGCTGGAAAGAAATCTTGCTTTTGACCAGGTCTGACTCCCATACAAATGCCCCCAAATTCGAACCGAAACATCATTTTAAAGAGCAGCCTCAATTTGAAGTTGGGGACATTTTGGATGTGGGTCACAGCTACCCAGAAAAATCCAAGGGACTTAATCGTGGTGCGTCAGTGTGTCTTTAACGCCCACAGCTTTCTTACTTTCTTTCTTTCTTTTCTTGTTTTTTTTTTTTTTTTTTTTTTTTAAACCGCGGCGTGAAATGACAATTGTTGTGTTGGCTGGAAACCGCTAACATAATTATTTTTGCATGATTTGAAATGTCTTGAAGACTAAAAAAAAGGGGAATAATGTCAAAGTATCGGGTTTTCTTAACTTAACTGCAGTCTGAGACAATGACCAGCTGTGGCTCCACTTTCAATTGAAATAAACCAGTTGGGTGGTTGTTGTTTTTTTTATTGTCTTCTCTGTATGTGCGTTAAGCTTTTCTTGTTTTTAAAATACATAAGTGTGTAATAATAATAAATAAAGCTTCTATAGCGCTCTTCGATGATACAACAACAAAAAAATCATCCTCAGAGCGCATTACAAAATTAATATTACGAGAGAAAACAATCAAGAAGAAAAAACATTATTACAAAACATTATGAAGAAGTATATAGGGGAAGACGGGGTAAAAAGCGCATGGGCGGGTAAGAAGCCCACCCCAATTATCTCATGAAATAAAGAAAATGTCAGTCAAATTTGCCCATGAGACGAATGCTAGACATTAACGCTCGTCTCATGGGCAAAATGAGACTGAAATTTGCTTCATTTCATGAGATAATTGGGGTGGGCTTCTTACCCGCCCATGCGCTTTTTACCCCGTCTTCCCCTAAAATAAAATAATTAAGTCATCCCCACCCACCACTCCTTTTCACATACACATTATAGACACCATTTCAAAAAACATTTTTTTAAAGAAGCATAACAAATGATTATTTAACAATTTAAAGTAGAAATCCAAATAATCCAGCCTGTCTTTCAACCCCGACCCACCTTCCCTTTTCTTCACATACACACTGTAGACACTCACGGACACTCATAACATAACATCCGGAGAGAGAGAGAGAAAAAATCAAGGCATGGACAAACAGACCCCCACCCCCACCCACCTCACCTTTTCCACACGCACGCCATTTATGCCGGAGCATTCGAAAAGCGCGACTTTTCGAAAAGCGCGATACGAAATGCGCGAACTACAAGATGCCGAAAGGAGCGAACAGTAATGACAAAAAGAGCGAATTTCAGAGAGTCGCATAAAACTCAGAAAGTTAGGGTTAGGGATAGGTTAGGGATAGGGTTAGGGATAGTAAGAAAGTAACAGACATTTTTTTCTTGTAAGGTACTTCTTGCCCCATCCCAATCCTCAACGACCCTCTCGCTTTCTGTCAGTGACATTCGCTCTTTCTGTCAGTGACATTCGCTCTTTCTGTCAGTGACATTCGCTCTTTCTGTCAGTCACATTCGCTCTTTCTGTCAGTGACATTCGCTCTTTCTGTCAGTGACATTCGCTCTTTCTGTCAGTGACATTCGCTCTTTCTGTCAGTCACATTCGCTCTTTCTGTCAGTCACATTCGCTCTTTTCGTACGGTCGCGCAAATGGGAATATTCAGAGAGTCGCGCTTTTTGCATGTTGCCATCTATGCACTCACAATTTCTCGGGGGGACGGGGGGGGGGGGGGGTCATATGAGCTCACAAACTTCCTAAACAATATATGGGTGTAAAACGATATTACGAGAAAGGCAGAGAGAGAAGGAGAGAGGGGGGAAGGAGGGACAGAGGGGGGGGAGGAAAGAGCATACAGGGGGGGGGGGGGGGGGGGGGGGGGGGGGGGGGGGGGGGGGGGTAAGGGGGGGAGAAAGAGAGAGATAGAGAAAGAGAGAGGGAGAGACACAGAGAGAGAACACACACACAGGCCTATTCCTTAAAAGGAAAGCTTCTATTCCTTACAAGGAAAACATCATATAATGCTTATTTTCTTAAAAACACGTAGTAGTTTAAATAGTTTGGTACACTTATATTTACAATTATATTCATATTGCGCGCATTCGTAATAGCAAGAAAATGTTCTCCTGAATTTGTTTTAGCACCGTATTAATAAGTGATATAACAGAATCTGTGCTGACAAAAAGCCATCCATAGAAAACACTACAATTTGTAAGAGTGAGGAAAAGATTAGAGAATGGTGATAGAAATTGATATTGAAATACAAAAGACAATGGCGCGCGCGCACATTATGCAGACAGAGGCGTTAACAGAATAGAGAACTCAATAAAAAAAATAACAAGGTCAAGGTCAGCACGGCAATAATTTATGCGCGGATGCCTTCCGCTCATGGTGACACACCACCACACAACATTTGAAGCGATTCGGTCAAGCTGTTCGGGAGATATCCTTGGGACAGACAGGGGGACAAAACGAGAAAAAGAAAAAAAGAAAAAACCATACAAGAACAAATTCATACTCCTTTGCGATCGTAGATCGGCAAAGGACAATTACACCAATTAAAGGCACAACTCTACCCACCTCTTTCCCGCTCCGAAATTAAAATAAATAAGGAAGGCACGTGAAACGACTGACTACCCAGCACCATTGATTGAAGCACAAGAACACTGCAATTTTCAGATTCAGTTTTGCATCCACACACGAAAAGAAAGCTGTTCTTTTTGTTTGTGGCTCAAGCCACAAACCTATAACTCACTTTGTCGGTCGGTCGGTCTGTCGGTCTGTCGGTCCAAAATTGTCGCACATTTTGACAAAATTGTCGCACTTCAAATCGAGGCTACACTTCTGGCCGCTCTTTAAAATGATGTATTTTAAAAGCGTACAAAATAATAAACATACGTAATACAGACACTACAACAGACACGACGAGTATGCGGTGCTTCTTTTGATGAGTATAAGTAGGATACATAGTTTTAAATGTTTTCCAAAAGATATAAAAAGTTACGAAATGGTGCAGAGATAACATTCTGGTTTACAGATTAAAATTATTGAAAAGCCAGGGGAGGTAACTCATGATTGGAGTGGTAAAAATAGACCGCGTGGCAGAAACTATTGCGATTTCGCGCTTGGTTTTTTTCTTTCTTTTTTACTGCACTGGGACCACACACCTCCTCTTGATTTTATGAAGTTCTACTAAAGCTTAAGTGGGACACTAAACGTTGTTACCTTCTAAATTAAGTAAACTTAAGTAAACTTAACCGATTTACTTAATTTTGAAAGTAACAACGTTTAGATTCCCACCTAAGCTTTAGTAGAACTTCATAAAATTAAGCAGAGTTTGTCACTACTACTTTTTCCTTTACCTTAGCCACGGTATCGTCGGTCGTCTGCGTGGCTGAAGTTCTGCTTTGCACACACTACAGTTCGTGAAAACATCTGCCATTCACGAGTGTCTGTGTCCTCCGCCATAGCGGGAGAACTATGCGATCATTCGTCTCTGGTTGTTTTGTTATTTTTAGGTTTTTTCCTCTGTCCGTGCAATATCTTGTCAACCCATTGCCCAGAATCACTTCAAATTGTATACGGTGAATGGTGTTTTACTTGAGCTGTTATGTATGGCATAGTGGGAGAACTATGGAATTATTCCTCTCTGGTTACTTTATTATTTTGATTTTTTTTTCTGTCCGTGCAATATCTTGTGAACCCATTGCACAGAATCAGTTCAAATTTTATACGGTGGTGTTTTACTTGAGCTGTTATGTATGGCATAGCGGGAGAACTATCGTACGATTATTCGTCTCTGCTTGTTTTGTTATTTTGATTTTTTTCTCTGTCCGTGCAATATCTTGTGAACCCATTGCACAGAATCACTTCAAATTGTATACGGTGGCGTCTTACTTGAGCTGATATGTATGGCATTTCCTGTGTCCAAAAAGTCCTATATTTTTCAATATCCAATCCAGGATATAGACAAACATAGGACTTGCACAGAATCACTTCAAATTTTATACGGTGGCGTCTTACTTGAGCTGATATGTATGGCATTCCCTGTGTCCAGAAAGTCCTATAGTTTTCAATATCCAGGATATAGACCAATAATATAGGACTTTCTGGACACAGGAATGCCATAGATATGTCCCGTCGAGAAACTGTAACTTTGTTGATCTTGACCTTAAATCTTTGACCTTCATTGGTCACATTCTTCCTTGGGTCATGATTTTCACACTGATCGTTTCTGCAAGATACCCCCCCCCCCCCCCCCCCCCCCCCCCCCCCCTACGCCCCAAAAACAATCTGGTCAGTTTTGAAAATAATGTCAACTTTTAAAGGCGATTTTGTTTTAAATCGCATAGCTCTCAGTCTCATTTTACTGTTAGCACAAACTAAAGGCTTATTGTCAACCAATGCTGGCGGTCGTTTGAGTTAAGAGTCGTTAGGGAAGGCAGGCGAGGTAAGTAGTATGTATAATAAGTAATAGCATCGTTACAACAGCTGAACGGTTGGCCTGTATGAATGCAATCGATGAGTGAAAACACCTGTGTGTGCTTGTGAGGGTATCGCTCTCATTATCTTATTTAGGAGAAGAAAACAGCGGTGTCTAATCTGGCACAAAAGAAGCACCTGTGAATGAGAAGGAGAACGAAGAGAGAGACAACGAACATGAGATAGAGATAGAGAGAGAGGAAGAGAGAGAGAGAGAGAGAGAGAGAGAGAGAGAGAGAGAGAGAGAGAGAGAGAGAGAGAGAGAGAGAGAGAGAGAGAGAGAGAGAGAGAGAGAGAGAAAGAGAGAGAGAGAGAGAGAGAGAGAGAGAGAGAGAGAGAGAGAGAGAGAGAGAGAGAGAGAGAGAGAGAGAGAGAGAGAGAGAGAGAGAGAGAGAGAGAGAGAGAGAGAGAGAGAGAGAGAGAGAGGAAGAAAGAAACGCAATGGCAAACACAGAACAACACACGGAAAGAGAGAGAGAGAGAGAGAGAGAGAGAGAGAGAGAGAGAGAGAGAGAGAGAGAGAGAGAGAGAGAGAGAGAGAGAGAAGAGAGAGAAAAGACGACAGAGAGACACAGAGAAGAGACAGAGAGATAGAGACAGAGAGATAGAGACAGAGAGATAGAGACAGAGAGATAGAGACAGAGAGACAAAGGGGATTTACTGGGCGTAAAAATGACTGATTTTGCGATGGACAAAATCCCTTATAAACATTTTCAAGGTTTTACTATTTCCAAACAGCCCCTTTGGGTACATGGAAAGGAAGAAAGAATATAAATTTATCAACTACTGTCAGTCGATTAATGATACTGACATCTGAATCACATGTGAATTCACTAAATAGGCAACTTTGTATAACATCTTAAGTAGAACAGAAGCAAAACGACTGTTTTCCGTTTTCATTTGAAAAACAAATTTAAAAAAAGAAGTTTTCATGCTAGAAATAGGCAACTTTGTAAACATCTTTAGCAGAACAGATGGTTGCCATTTTCAGGAAATCAGACACCCATAGGCGTCGGAGAATCAGAGTTGTCAAACACACTTTTCTTAGGGAAGAGGATGCCCTGAATCCATTTAAACCACATTTGACAAGCTAGAAATAGGCCCCTGTTGCCGATGGCAACTCGCCAAAAAACATGGCCGACAGCTAGCTGGATCACGGATAGACCAAAAACGTATTTATAGGTATTCATAGGACATAAATCGGTCTATAAGAGGCAAAAAAGACGTTTCCGTTTTCATTTGAGAAACAAAACG
>CM065686.1:12286455-12293955 GCA_017654935.2 Phymorhynchus buccinoides | reverse complement strand
GAAGCAGTTTTTAACCGTTTCAACGCTTCGTGAACAAACAAAGCTGTATTAAACATTACTACATGACATCAGTGAATTGAAACGAAATCGACATGGGTAATTATGAGAGAGAGAGAGAGAGAGAGAGAGAGAGAGAGAGAGAGAGAGAGAGAGAGAGAGAGAGAGAGAGAGAGAGAGAGAGAGAGAGAGAGAGAGAGAGAGAGAGAACACTGGAACACTGGAAATTTTATTGTCATTACCACACGGGTCTGATGACAAGGGGGGGGGGGGGGTGTACTTGAATATTTTCAATGAAATAACAGTATTTGACAACATAAACAAAAGTAAAATAAACAAATGAAACAAAAGCAATGAAAACTGAAAGAAAACATTCATGGTTACCGACAATCCAATATATAATCATGTAAAATGATCAAGAACAACATAGATTGTTTTCAGCCATCTATCTATACATTCGTTGTTCTTGTTATGTTAGTTAGCCTGGGTTTTTTAGTTTCAGCTATAAAACTAGCCACTGATTGAAATATTTCTTCGTTATCAAATGTTAGCAGAGAAGCAACATCATCCCTTTTGGCTGCAGCTGAGCTATAAAAGAAGGATCTCTTCTTAGTTCTTCATAAGCTGTACAATGAAATAAAAAAGTGTTTTTCGTCATCAATACTGGATCCACATAAAGGACATGGTGAAGACACAGAGAGAGAGAGAGAGAGAGAGAGAGAGAGAGAGAGAGAGAGAGAGAGAGAGAGAGAGAGAGAGAGAGAGAGAGAGAGAGAGAGAGAGAGAGAGGCAACGCCTAGTTTTCCAATCTGTCCTGGACATGGTGAAGACACACAGAGAGAGAGAGAGAGAGAGAGAGAGAGAGAGAGAGAGAGAGAGAGAGAGAGAGAGAGAGAGAGAGAGAGAGAGAGAGAGAGAGAGAGAGAGGCAACGCCTAGTCTTCCAATCTGTCCTGGACATGGTGAAGACACACAGAGAGAGAGAGAGAGAGAGAGAGAGAGAGAGAGAGAGAGAGAGAGAGAGAGAGAGAGATGAGAGAGAGAGAGAGAGAGAGAGAGAGAGAGAGAGAGAGAGAGATTGAAAACTTGAAAACTTGAACTTTATTTTTCAAGGATAAAGATTTTAGGCAACGCCTAGTCTTCCAATCTGTCCTTGGTACATATACGAACATAGAATACAAACATGGCGAGGCATGATATTACACATACAAATTTGAACATAAAGGTAGCACCTTTGTACATATACGAACATAGAATACAAACATGGCAAGGCATAGAATGACACATACATAATTAAACATAAAGGTAGCAAAGCAGGTATTGTGATAAAGACAGGTTGAAATACGAATGTATAGAATTACATACGCGCATGTATAGTTGTTAATACTTGTGCGGGCATACATGCGTGTAACCATACAGAGAGAGAGAGAGAGAGAGTTTGGAGAGAGAGAGAGAGAGAGAGAGAGAGAGAGAGAGAGAGAGAGAGAGAGAGAGAGAGAGAGAGAGAGAGAGAGAGAGAGAGAGAGAGAGAGATTGATTTGTTTTCTGTCCAATCGATCTGACGAGAGCGATGCATTGCTGCTGATGAAACAGTGCAGGACGTGACCACAATTAATCAGCCTCTGATTTTTCTTGCCGTTCATCCGTTTCAAAGGATAACAAAACTGATTTTAAACCTTGACGGAAATTCCTGATCTAAACATCACGAATTAATTTTCACGCACGTGCGTGTGTTATTCGTTGCACTTCAGAATTAGGCCGTGTACACATATAAGCGGAGATTCCGTGCGGAAACTCGTGCGCAAAAGGATAATAAAACAACAAACCTTGACGTAAATTCCTGATCTAAACATCACGAATTTCCACGCACGTGCGTGTGTTTTTCGTTGCACTTCAGAATTAGGCCACGGCGGGTGTACACATATGTGCGGAGATTCCGTGCGGAAACTCGTGCGCAATCCGTAAAAAAAGTGAAAGAAAGTAGGGAAAAGATTTGTGCACGTGTCCGAATTTCCCCTATCCCGTGACTGCTTACCCTTCTTTCTCTCACTTACTTCCGGGTTTCCGTACGGAACTTACGCGTCTAATGTGTACACGGCCTTAGCGTGACTTAAGCCTAAAACCAAAATGCGTCAAAATTAATTGGCCATTGAACGATTGAACACGCGAACTTTTATCAAATTAAACTTTAATGTGTTTTTTTAAAGATGATGATGATCCCTGTGTCAGACCAATTGACATAGGCTAGAACACCAAGGCTACATCAAAATGTTGTTATGCTCTGCATAGTTATGCGGGAGTTGTCTTTAGCCATGGCAAGCTCCTAGCATAACATCATCCGTCTCCAAAATCCCCTGAAGACGGAGTGTGGCTGCTCACATGGCGGGGTAATCAAAAACGGTCACACACGTAATGTTCTCATCTGTAGCTGATGCACTTGTACCATAGTGTTCAAGTGCTTTCGCTGTTGGGATTATCCCTGGAGTCTTTTAGCCAGGGTAAGCCAACAACAACGACAACAACAACCCTGTTGCCCAGAAAACTAATTTGAATTGAACCTGATAAAAATGAAATCAAAAAGAAATAAAAATCAATCAAATCAACATGAAATATTGCGTCATCACTGTTTGGGGGGGGGGGGGGGAACGCTCACATGTAAGCAAACAACAACAACAAAAACCTCCCAAGGTAGTTTAATTGGAGCAACTTAGGACGCGGATTTGACCGCCAGGGGTAAATCAAACCACTAGGGGCTTATCACGCGATATTCTTAGTTGGGCGTAGTGAGAGAGAGAGAGAGAGAGAGAGAGAGAGAGAGAGAGAGAGAGAGAGAGAGAGAGAGAGAGAGAGAGAGAGAGTGGGGGGGGAGAGAGAGATGGAGATGAGTCTCATCCTCTCTCTCTCTCACACTATGCCCAACTAAGAATATCGCGTGATAAGCCCCTACTGGTTTGATTGCCCCCTGGCGGTCAAATCCGCGTCATAAGTTGACCGGAAGAATAATATAAGGAAACCAAATATCTTTGCATCTCCGCATTAAATCTTTTCGGGTTGCTTTGTAAAAGGTCGGGCTGCGCTGATTAGCCATCAACCCCTCGCGAATCCCGAATCACGAATCACGAATCACGAATCCCGAATCAGACCTCATGAATGTAGAGCATGTTCGTCAACATTGCCCACTCCACAATGTCCCCAGACAAGAAATGTGGCCAGACCCCCAACACCACTGAGGGGGAAAAGCTGCACGGAAACCTGACTAATCTCCAGGCGACTGCTGCATTCGTGCGGGCTGCTGGCATCTCCATCTGATGTGATCGACGAAGAAGAAGAAGAGGAAGAAGAAGAGAGGAATCCCGTAGTCAAGTAGACCGTAGGGGCGCCTCTGAAGATTTTAGAATCAGCTTTTTTCTTCATCAAACCCTAGACTTTGTAATTTGTTTAGTCTGTAGGCCTGTTGCGATAAAGAAACACCCGAAGGTTGCTGATGGGACCCAGAGATGCACCAGCCACGCCTGCCTATCAACACGAGAGCAGCCCTGCTCCAGCCTTGGAAGTCCGTGTTGTGTTACTGGGGAGCAGGCAAACGCGGGACACTCCATTAAGCTGGAGACAGACTATGCGACTGCCTCATATGACTCGATCAGGTCGTGACGTTGACCAAATTTTGTTTCCCGCACAGAAGAGGTCACAAGCCATCTGACTCGATCAGTGAAATTTAGAACCCGCCCTATTCGGCCCTGTCACCTGACTGGGCCCAACTGAGTCAGACTCATCAGGCAGGATGGTATGGAAATGAGGTGAAACGTCACGACCTGATCGAGTCACATGAGGCAGTCACATAGTCTGTCGTCGGCTTAAAGTCTACAAGGCATATGGCTACTCCCGGCATGGTGACCATCGAACACAAGGCCTGTTAACGTTTTAAAGTATTTTATCATTTCCAATGTACGCTTTTTAGACAACAAATTCTGTATTTCTTTAGGGCGTACAACCTTTGCTCCAACAGCCACACTGCATACGATTTGACCCCCAATACGATACGATTTTGACGATGTCTGTGAGTCATGATTCACGTGGAATACTTCCGTCTAAAAAAACAACCCTACTATTTTCTTTCCCTCGTGTAGACCGCAGTACACGAATCAAACAAAATGTCCGATACAAAAATAAGATATTATATCGGATTCATGTACGGAAGACTACACATAAATATAGTGAACATAGGGGAAGACGGGGTAAAAAGCGCATGGGCGGGTAAGAAGCCCACCCCAATTATCTCATGAAATGAAGCAAATTTCAGTCTCATTTTGCCCATAAGACGTCTTATGGGCAAAATGAGACTGAAATTTGCTTCATTTCATGAGATAATTGGGGTGGGCTTCTTACCCGCCCATGCGCTTTTTACCCCGTCTTCCCCTAGCTGTTTATTTATTTATTTATTTATTTATTTACTTATTTACTTATACAGTAGAATTTCACGTCAATTGAGCTTATGCCCAGTGTCATGCATCTTAACACACGTGGCGGTACCATAGCCGATGAGGTTTAACCGAGGCGTGGTTACCGCTACACTTATCTGTATTGTTAAAAAATCGGGACTTTACTGGTGTTGCACTGCCTCCGGGCATTGTCTCCAGTATCGTTCCCACCATCTTTGTATCTACAAATGTCCCATATGTGTCTGTTCCAGACCGAGAGGACGTAAAACACCATTTTTCATTCATTCACGTCAATTGAGCCTCACACAATGTCAACACCGGATCGTAGGGAATCGAATCGTATGCAGTGTAGCAGGCCCTTTAGACTAGAGGTGAAAACCACGCCATTGAGAACATAAATGCTTTGGGACGTTCATTAACTAACACAAGGCATGCTGCTATTCACGTGCTCCTCAGGCTCTTCTTTGGCACGCAGGATAAATCAATGCCACGCGTAACAGCAACGGGGGGGGGGGGGGGGGGGGGGGGGGGGGGGGGGGAGAGAGAGAGAGAGAGAGAGAGAGAGAGAGAGAGAGAGAGAGAGAGAGAGAGAGAGAGAGAGAGAGGAGAGAGAGAGAGAGAGAGAGAGAGAGAGAGAGAGAGAGAGAGAGAGAGAGAGACAAAAATACAACTCTCCTCCAGAAACCTCTCGTTCTAATTCCTAGTCTATCAGATGAACCAAAGTTCAGAATAAAGCGGAGAATTACCCCCCCTGTTTGTACGACTCTCTATCGTTGTAAAAGAAGATTTGTTGGCGTTCACTGTTCTTCTTCTTCTTCTTCGATCGCTCAGACAGTTTCCTGTCAATTATGAGCGCAGATGCGTCATGATGCCGTTATGCACCTAAGTAAGAAATAATTAGGCCCAGCATGTCCCACTTCGGCTGGAGGAAATCTTTTTTGAAAGTGTTTCTTGAAAGAAAAAAAAGGCAGGAGAATGGACCGGAAAGGCAGAAAGACAGTAGATGACAAGCAAGCAAGGGGAAAAGAAAGGCAGAGTCAGAGAGAGTGACAGATTAGAGGAAGTTACAAGCACATAAGTTCCAAGGTGGGGGAACTATTTATACAAAAGACCCCCCCCCCCCCCCCCCCGGTATCCCCACGGGGGGAGTTCACTGTTCTAAACAGAGGTGCTGAAAAAGACGACAGATTTCACCCTCAAGACCGGATTGGAGAAGAGGAAGAAAACATTCCAATGAAAAGGCCTCAACTGTTTCCTTAACGGGGACATAGATGCCCTGTGTTTAGCGTTGCTTACCGCTTGTGGGGATATCGGTGTGTGTGGGGGGGTGTCTTTCGTACAATAGTTCCCCCACCTTCTGGAACTTCTGTGCTTGTAACTGAACTTCATCTGATCTGTCACTCTTTGTGTGTGTGTGTGTGTGTGTGTGTGTGTGTGTGTGTGTGTGTGTGTGTGTGTGTGTGTGTGTGTGTGTGTGTGTGTGTGTGTGTGTGTGTGTGTGTGTGTGCGTGCGTGCGTTAGTGCTCTTAGCACAGCATCTAAGACAAACGGAAAGGGAAAGAAAGGGAAGCAGGAAACATAAATTGGTGGGCGGGGGTTGGAAATCCGTGCTTACAATGCTTTAAAAAATCCGCGTTTATGAACGACAAATTGCCGCGCTTTCGTAAAAACATTTCCGCGCTTCTGATATGCCAATACGCGCTTTCGTAAATCTCTCGCTATAGCATGCACTTTTCTTGGTTGTTGGGTTGGTGGATGCGGTGCTGGGGGGCTATGAAGAGTGTTGATGGCCACCTCTCCATGATGGAACTTTGGTGGCCAGTCGTCGCCTGTCCGTCAGCAGGGGCCACCAGGGCTCCCAATCGTCCCGCAAAACCAGGGGTCCCAGGGACTCCTTCACTTACAGTATAGAGGGTCCTAGAGGCGGGATAGAGGGTCCCAGTGGCATTGCAAATGCTAAAAAGAATGTTTCTAGTGCATCCCTGGGACCCCCTGCACATTCTTTTAAAGGGTCCTCTAGAATTCTAGTACTTCATAGACCCCCAAATGGGCCCCCTGGGCCACTGCAGCTGAGACATCATGACTGTTGTCGACGCTGGATGTCTGACGATGACGGTTGACGACCCAGCGAGTTGCTTGCGTTGGACCCAATCGCGGATTTTGCCAGTGTTCTGGGCTGTATGCGGGTCCCATCCAGGTGCGGCGTACTCCAGGGTAGGCCTTACCAGGCTAAGGGCCTTGTAGGCTGTTTTCTTAAAAGCGATGGAGCCTACTTTCATGTTTCCGGGTGGACAAAACCAAGCGTTTTATCCTGCACAGGTCAGCTCAGTGATCGAAGAGGCGGAGCTACTACTACAAGGCTACGAATTGACTCATTCACAAACGTGAGGCAGGAGCTGTGCCGGTCTTGGTTCGTTCCCGGTGAGCGCTTCGCTAGCCGGATTGGTTCAGCCTGGATACTACAAAAAAAGCCTATGGCCAACTGTAATATATACTGTCAATACAACCAGACAGTTTTTTTGTTTTTAAATCTTCAAGTTCAGACTCTCATTTGCGCTCTCCCAATTTCCGGCGAGTTTATAGCCTTCATAGGCTCCTTCGACGTACGAATCCAGATCCAGAACCGTGAAACGGGAATGCAGTTTCGCTAGTCGCTACTTTCAGCAGAATCTTCCTGTAGAAAATGTTCACTAAGAAGAAGTACGCAGGGGGGGGGGGGGGGGGGGGGGGGGGGGGGGGGGGGGGGGGGGGGGTGGGGGGGGACCGGTTTGAACCGGTTTGAACCGAAAATCCGGTGCTAAACTTTCGCGGTTCGAAAAACCGGTTCGAGTTGCTGTGAACCGGTTTTTTTAACTGCAAACTGAAAGTAAGTTTCTCTTAGAATAACGCATTCTTTTCGAAAAACAACACTGATTTTCAGCGCAGATTGGGTGTTTGCAAACCAAGAGTAGCTGTTTCTAGTTTGTGGTGGTGTATGGCTTGGACTTTGACTGAGTGTTGAGTTGAGTGTGTGTGTGTGCGTGTGTGTGTGTCATAAGTCATAATAAGTTTCGTGTGTGTGTGTG
>CM065686.1:12236455-12278955 GCA_017654935.2 Phymorhynchus buccinoides | reverse complement strand
TTGGACTCACTGGTCTCTTATTGCTCTGGCAGGAGTGGTACCGGTGTCATGATAAATAAGTACCTGTCATGAAATATCTACCTCTCGCATGCGAACTGTACCCATCTAACCCTAACCCTAACCCTAACCCTAACCCTATCCCTAACCACGGAAAGAACCAAGAAATAGAGCAGGAGGGTGTAAATCTACATATTTGCCGAGAAATCGATGTACAAATCCATGCACTTAGTTTCGTAAAATTCACAATGGCGGACAAACAAACGATTCTGATTGGCTACGCTAGGACTACTTCCGGCTAGGACTACTTATCTCATAGAGGTAAAAAATACACCGCCACAGCGGTATGCTCTGCATTGTATTTTTAATATAGCCTATTTCTTCCATTAGAGATTTTTTTTAATGGTAAAAATTTATTTTTGTTGAACAGTATCATGCAACATATTTCGTAGAAAATGTTATTGAATAGTACACTTAGTATCGCAAACATAAATAAAACTGTCCTAGAGTGAAAATCTAGCAATATCCACTGAATACAACTAATTTATGAAAAGTTACTCACATGGTAAACTAAAGTTGGCTTGAAAAAAAACATGAAAAAGATAGATAAACTGAATGGTTCCTCCCGAAACAGCTTTGGGTGTAGGCCTGATTATCTGCCCCGCTAACTGCTGGGATGATTTTGATAAAGAAAATCAGACGATGATGTTTCCATCTCTTTTGTAGGTCATGAAGAATATTAATGACGCAGCCTGAGTTTCTTGAAGAGTAAGGCCATGTATACACATAAGCGGATATTCCATGCGGAAACCCGTGCGCAATCCATAAATAAGTGAATCAAAGAAGGGAAAAGATTTGCGCGCGTGTCCGAATTTCCCTTATATGCGTAAGCTTTAATCCTTCTTTATTCCACTTATTTAGGGTTTTCCGTACGGAACTTACGCGTCTAATGTGAACCCGGCCTAAAGCTGTGTCAGTGTAAGTTCCGCGCAGAAATCTATGCACAAGACGCTAAAAATAATAATCTGGAAAGTGTAGAGTGGCACAGTGGTAGCGCGTTCGCTTCGTGTCAAGTAAACCCGAGTTCGAACCTGGGTACAGGGGATTTTTCCTCTCACTTTGCACTAGGCCTCGCGGTCTGAACGTAGAGTCTTTCGGATGAGACGATAAACCGAGGTCCCGTGTGCTCATGCACTTAGCACACGTTACACCCAGTGGCAACGAAAAAGTTGTTATTGGTCGAAAATGACCTCCCCTCCCTTGCTTCCTCATCAGTCACACAAGAATTGCATGCACAAAACAAAAACAATTAAATGGGGTGGCGCGCCTCTGGCTGCGATGCGCTCTCCAGGTGGGAGCAACCCGAATTTTACACAGACGCCTCTGTGACTATAATGTACCTAACATAACCTAACCTAACACAAGGCCTCAGTAATCCTGCTTTATGAAACGGGTGGAGTGGGATTGGATTCCTTCCTACTTGTCAATATCCTTCTTCTTCTTCTTCTTCTTCTTCTTCTTCTTCTTCTTCTTCTTCTTCTTCTTCTTCTCCTTCTTCTTCTTCTTCTTCTTCTTCTTCTTCTTCTTCTTCTTCTTCTTCTTCTACTTCTTCTTCTTCTTGCAGCCGGAAGGCGACCACCATCATCCTTTCGGTCATGTTGTAAAAATATTTTTATTTTACAGTACTAATTTTCTTGGCCGCCCGGATGATCGGCTTGAATGGCTGGGGGAAAGATGGGACAAGTTGGAAGTAGGATTGGGGAATACAGGAGGGGAATGAATGGGGCATGATCAAAGAGGGAGGGATGGGGATTGGGAGGAGGGAGGAGGGATGGGAGGGGCGCTGTTTATATCCAGGACTTGAAGCTCTCCACCGAGGCCGATGTTACTGCCTCGGGTGGGACTTTCTCGTTTGTCTTGTTGGTGGGTGGAAGGATGGGCTGCACCGGGTGTTAATAGTGACGTCACCGTGGTGGTACTTAAAGAAGGTAGTCAGTCTGGATGTTGTCTTGTTGGTGGGGGGGGGGGGGGAGGTATGGGCAGTGACGTCAATCCTGACGTAATGTGGTGGAACTTAAAGAAGGTCGTCAGTCTGGATGTGCGCCTTCTGCTGGCGAGTGGGGTCCACTGCAGCTGGATGTCTGGCGGTGTCTGATTACCACCCAGCGGGCAGCACGTCGCTAGGCCTAAGTTTTTCATCCGCCGGCCGACCTCTTTAGCCGCTTCTGCCTGTTGTGCTTTGATGTACGTCCAGAAAGTTTTTTTCAACTTTGGGTCAGCACTGGAATTATCTTCAATGAGCTTCTCAGTGAAGGTCCAGTAGGCTCTGCGGAGTAGGCTGGATGTGTCTCTTAAGGACTCTCACCTGATTGTGGATGTCCTCCCTTCCAGTTTTCTTCCAGGTTTTTTTGTTAAAACAGAGGAGCAAAAATTGTGTAAAATTGAATGCTACTTCAACATCGGACCCAGGCAGTCGGCGTTATGTTCTGGGCATATATTAATTGGGAACAATAATTAGAATTTTGGATGATTTGGGTAAAAAGAAGAAAAATAGGGCGAGAAATTGGGTGTGGCTCAGCAGCAAATTATTAAATATCAATTGTCTTCTTTTGAAGTACTATTATGTTAAAAAATGCACTTTCTTTATTTTAATCAATTTATTATCATATAAAAGTATCACAATCTTTAAAAATTTAAAATCAGTTTCGAAGATATGAAACGCCTTGCTGACGCATTCAGCCTATTGTCATCTAAAGTAGTCCGCATAGAAAAATAGATCTAAGAATTTTCGCTTAATATATTCAATTTTCTTCGTCAGTGACATGTAACTGTTTCTTTAATTAGTTTAAATTGACCTTCTAATATCTGGTAAAATACATAGCTAACATTATCTATTAACTGTGCGCGTTTTGTAGTGAATAACTAGCGTGGATGAATACACCATTCGTGACTTCACTTCATTCCATTCACCACCATGGCTGAAGAAGTATCTGCGCTCCCTCGTGATTTCAGTCATGTTGTGTTAACGCTTGATAATGTCTTAATTGATGATGAAAAATTGAAAGTTTCGCCATCTATGATTGATGGATTAAGTAAAGAAGATGAAAAGGACTTGAGAATTCTCGGCTGTGATTTGATCCAAACGGCCGGTATTTTATTGAAAATGCCACAGGTGAGTGAAAAACAAGATGGCTGCGATTTGCACTACTTAGGCCTAGTACTACGTCATGATGCCTATTTTAGTCGGTCTTGCTCATGCTGATCGGCGTTGTTAAGTTAAATACAATTTTATAGTTATCTTCTTCTGTGATGTTAGTACCTTTAGATTACATTGTTTAGGGGATGTTATCTTAAAAATGAGTATCTTTTGGTGGTTATCAAAATTATCAGGAAGTTATAATTATGCGCGTTTCGCCATGTGTCCGGGGCCATTTATACATCCGCATGGGTGCTACTCTTTCAGTTTTACACTGATTTCAGTATTTTTAATTTTACCAGAAACAACTTCAGGTTTTTTCAATTCCTCCCAACAAAAACAAAAAATAAAATGTAACCACAAGCGATTTGGGGCGTTTTGAACTTGGTCTGTCATGGAAGTTTACAAAGGCAATGTAATAATTTTACAAGGCTTATCAGATTCAAACTGTCTCTGTCTATCATTTTAACTGTCTGTCTCATTGTCTCTCTCTTAAGTTCCCCCCTCCCTCGAATCAGATTGCCCCTATACCCTGCCCGGGCCATGGGTCCCTGGATTCCTGCCTTTCATTTTGGGGAGTTGCATCCATGCATCCATATTGCAGGCATGGGAGACCTCCACGAATCGCGGAAAATCTGAAAATGAAAATTTGCCCCCCCCCCCCAAAAAAAAAAAGCCGGAGTAAAAATTTGCTCAGCTGCCTAAAAATTACGTGCGTTAAAACCTATCCAATCGTTTCGCGGAACCAGATGTGAATGACTAAACAAGCAACTTCCTGCCGAAGTTAAGTGCGCTGCCTAGCTCACGCCACACGTTTCCAGATTTGTGATCCTATTGCTTCTTTTTCTTCTTCTTCATTTTGACGCCCAACTTCATCATTTTAGTTTGAGTTAACATCTTTCAAATGAAATGCAGAATCGGTTGGATATTCTTCCGCGAAACTCACTTTGCCCCCACTACCATGCCTGGTATTGTCAATTAAGTGGCGTCTGCGACGTATTCTACCAGATCCAGATGGATGACACAGGACTCCCAATCGTCCCGCAAAACAAGGGGTCCCAGGGACTCCTTCACTTGCAGTATAGAGGGTCCTAGAGATGGGATAGAGGGTCCCAGTGGCATAGCGAATGCTAAAAAGAATTTTTCTAGTGCATCCCTGGGACCCACTGCACATTCTTTTAGAGGGTCCTGTAGAATTTTAGTGCTTCATAGACCCCCATTTGGTTTGTTCTCTTAACAGTTTAAAAAAAATGGCAGAGGCTAAGGTTACAGGTCTGATCACTGAACGCAAAGATTGTGCACAAGTGTCTTGAAAAAGTTCTAGCATTGACTCTAACCTGTTCCTAACCCTATCCCAGACCTGTTTTCTTTACGGATTTGTCCGTAATAATTACGTTTTGAGACCTCCGATTACACTATTACCGTCAGCAACAAAAAATTCTGCATTTCAGCTGAGCGAGTGCAGAAAAGAAAAAAAAATCAAAAGGCAGTGTTTGAACCATACTTGGCACTGTCATCAGCTTCCATGCTAGTGATGGCCTATCAGTCTCTTCTCTATCTTGTCTCCAGCGTATTCAAAACACAGCTGCTCGTCTTGTCCTTAGGAAGAAAAAGTTCGATCATGTGAGCCCTCTTCTGCGTTCTTTGCACTGGCTTCCTGTCGCAGACAGAATTGAGTATAAATTAAACACACTTTGCTATAAATCTATTCATAAAGCTGCTCCATCTTACCTCTGTGACAATATTTCCATCTATACGCCAGCTCGCACTTTACGTTCAGTTTCTGACCCTCTTTCTCTCCAGATCCCTAGGTATAAGCTTTCAACTGTTGGTCGGCGCTCTTTTGCTGTCTCAGGACCGACCTCCTGGAACAAACTTCCGCTCTCCCTCCGTCAGCGACCGACTCTCTGCTTTCAAAGCTAACCTCAAAACCCACCTGTTGCCCCGTCATTAAAGCTCCTCTCTCTTCTTATCTTCTCTCTCTTGCCATTAGGTCTGTTTCTGCTATATTCCATTTATGTTATCTGTGTGTGTTCGCGTTGTATTGCGTTTGTGTTTGAATGCGCTTTGAATGCTAACGTGTGCTTTGATTTGATTTCTATCAAGATTCAGCGCCGTATAAATACTGTATGTTGTTGTTGTTGATGCCCCTTGAATTGTTACTTCTGCTTGGTTCACTTCCTGTTTACTGAGCCATAGCGCCATTTAGTTGGTGTGATCGCAATTATGATTAATAAATGATTTAGTCAAAACTATTATTTGTTGTTACAGACTGCCATGGCAACTGGACAAGTAATCTTTCATCGATTCTACTATTCCAAGTCCTTTGTGAAGCACAACTACGAGGTAAGATTGCCTTATCTATGTGTGTGTGTATGTGTGAACGGAGGCTTGTTCTTACAGTTTTAGTTCTTTGCTTTCAAGAGTAGAAGTCAGAATCAAACAAGGATTGAACGATACTGGCAGACCAAAACCAGTGTGCACACGCAAACCAGAAACGAACAAAAAACTACATGATCTACATAATATGATGTACACATACATGTCATCCCCTGGCCAACTGTTTGCAACTCATATTCCTCTCGGCTTTTTGTTTTATGCATGTTTGCTATCTGGATATTTTCTGCAATTTTTTTTAATTTGTTTATGCAATTATAGTTATGAAACATTTTTGTGTATACTGCAAAATCATAGTAAATTATGTTGTGATATTTTGAGGAATAACTTGGAAGCTAAAGTAGCAACTGATAAAATTAAAAGTAAATCATGAGTGCCATTGATTATGGTACCATGTCTATCGGCTGGATTAGTTTAGTTGCTGAGTGAGCTTTCAGCTTGAGGTACAAAACTGAAAAAGTGTCTGTAGTCTGTGGCAATTTATTGCGCGGGCCAACAGACATGAATTGTCGTGGTACCTCTCTGAAGAGGAAGAAGAGAATGAAGACAGCACGAAGAATGTCCAGGTTTTAGACAACGATCCAGGACAACATTGAGATTTGCTACAGTTCTTGCAGAGATGTCCACATATCAACCATCACACAGAGACACACGCAGAGGTAGGCATTAGTATTTGCCTTACATTGGGACATCTCACAGATGTTGGCATTCCTCGTGAGGGTGGCAGGGTCAGCTGCAGCCAGGTATCAGTGTGAATTAACCCGTACTGACATGTGTTCGACAGATCTTGGCCATGGCCGCTGTAAGCTGTGCTTCCAAGATGGAGGAATGTCCGCGCAGGTTGAGGGACGTGCTGAATGTCTTCCACCATGTCAAGCAAGTTCGAAGTAAAAGGTGAGTACTGTTTCATTGGAGTCTTGTCAAAGCATGCAGCAAGCTTGCCTCATTTCCACAGATCTTAACTCCTGATTTTACTGGAAATGTTCTGTTTCCTGTAAGATTTTATTTCATTTTATCGGTTTTTTGGTCACCCGCTGCCGCATTTTTATCATTGATACTTTGGAGATTTGCAATCAACAGGTTTCAAGTGACCAGGCTTTTTCTAAGATGCTAATATTCTGGTGCCCACTGCATGTGTGGTTGTGTAAAACTCAGGTGAAACATTTGCACTCCAAAAATGTGGGCTTTTAGTCCAATTTTTTCTTTTTCTTCTGTACATATGCAACAACAAAATTTTAAGTTTATTTCTTTTCATCATGATGGTGAAAGGCAGTTCTCATTCAAATATTTTGGACAGTGGAACTGAAAATTGCCTAACATATAGCTACCAGTCTGGTTTGATAAACCAAGTCTAATGGATAAGCAAAAGGGGGATAAACATTGTCTAGTGTAAAAATCATTCAGGTTAATTTTTTGTGTGCATTTTCATTAGTGATTAAAAACCAGTGCTTCAACCATTCCCGGATACGCCTACCGTCATGGCTGGCCCGTATTTATCTCAGAAAATGAGGAAATCGGTCGCAGTGTTCCGAAAGTATGACTTTGTACTGCCTGTTCTGGTAGATCAAAAATCACTTGCCATATTTTACGGACAGGGCGAATCTGATTATAAGGCGCACCCCCAAAAACTACACAAAATTCAGATTTTGTTATCATAATTCCTTACTATATTATGTCACATTATAAGGCGCAGGGTCTCAGTCAAGGAAAAAAGTATCGCCTTATAGTCCGTTAAATACGGTAAGAGTGAATTTTGAAGCTGCCAAAATTGTGGAGAACAACCATAATAAAGCTTTTTATTCAGTGGTATCACTGGTTTTTCTTTCAAAAATGTTTGGTGTTGAGTGAATTTTGAAACTGCCAAAATTGTGGAGTACAACCATTATAAAGCGCTTTTCATTCGGTGGTGTCGCTTTGGTTTTTCTTTTAAAAATGTTTGGTGTCAATCATTGAAAAAAATGAAAAGTGCAGAAAGTAACTGTCCAAAGATCCCAAGCATGCAAAAAGACTTTGTTGAGCTATGGAAGACAACAAAAGATTGACGTCAGAGTTTCAGATTGTCAGTTTCAGATTGTTTTCAAGCCTCATGGGTCACATGACCCCTGTTTACAAAAAGTGATGGGTCATTTTAGAAAATAATGGGCCAGTAATGTCACTGCTGTATTAAACTTAAATTTTGTTACAAACTCCATGGGTCAGATTACCCCTGGATGCACAAAATAAGGGGTCAAATCACCGTCAATGGCCCGGGACCGCCAACAGTCTGAAGCTCTGTGACGTTCGTTCTTTTTTTTTCTTTTTTTCTTTGCTCTTGTGACTTGGCATAGCGAGCGTGAACTTTGCCTATAGTTACTAGTAAGCTTCATTATCTTGCCATGTTATAAAAAAATTCACGGTTCAGTGTTTGTAAGGTTTTTGCTCCTGAAAGTAAAAATCATAAATGGGTAGATCTGCATACCCTGTGACTCAAAATAATTGTGACATTGTTGCATCTTGAAATTAGGCCTTGCTGATCAGTGGAAACATTTGCTGTGCTACATATTCTAAGGGGAGAGAGGGTTAAAAAAATCATTTTTTGCAACTGTGGTGCAATGTCCAATGTTGTTTGGAAAGGTGCTTTTCATTATATTTGTTACTGTAGCCATGTTTGAGAATGTATTTTGACTAACAATTATCACGTGCCTAAAGTCGGAATTCACAACTGTACAGTATCTATCATGATTCTTGCAATAATGACCTGAATGTTGTGAGATTATTCAAAACAAAATGGGAAGCAGTTTCTTTTTAATCCTTGGAGGAGATTACTTGTTTATTATCTGCATTTCCTTTTTTTATCGAGACGAAACACTTGAAAAATTTGTTTACCGCATTGCAGTATTTGTAGAATCAAATCCGGGTTTGATTTACTGTAGAAGCATTTAATTGCTTTTTATGGTTTTCATTTAATATTGTGTAATTCAAAAGCCTATTATTGTAAGTTAAGAAATGATAGTCAGGCTCTGAATCGCAGACTATTCAGGAATTTCAAAAGGCTTAGGCCATGTACACATACACACCGGATGTTCCACGCGGAAACCCGTGCGCAATCAGTAAACAAGTAAAAGAAAGAAGAAAAATAAGCGGAACTGTCCGTAATTTCCCCCCCTAACCTGTATATTCTTTTGCTTATTCAGGGTTCACAGCAGTTGGGAAGGTTTGGGGAAAATAGACTTCATTTTCAAGGCCCATGAAAGTTTGTGAAAAATGAAAAACCAAGAGTAGTGTCCTTGAAAGTTTGTGAATTTTGAGCTACTGTCAAATCTTTATCAATCTGCCCCCCAAATCGCCCAGGACCATAATTTTGAATCATCGTGCCAAGAAAAAAAATTATAATTATGAAATAAAATGAATATTTTTATGCATACGACTTACTTTCAATTTTTTAATGGAATTGACGCGAGTTGCTTCCCTTTAAAGACATCCGATCTTGCCGGGCAAATGTGTCTTCAGTGAGCTTTGGCTCGAAAATTCTGCATATAAAGTATGACTGCGAAATGATGCAACCAACAAGCGCTCAGCATATTGTGCCGCTTTCCGAAAAACCTTCGATTTGGGAAAACCTTAAAGTTGGGCTTTGAAAGTTGGGGAAAATTAGGATGCTGTTTGGCTATGAACCCTGTTATTGATTATATCCGCACGGAAAATCCGGATGGACTGTAACAGGCCTTACAATGGATCACATAATCAGGCATGTCAATCTTCAGAGAATTCTCTGATTTCAGAGAAAAGTGGATGTGGAAAAGTCAAATGACAGAGGGGGTTTTAAGCTTCAGGAGATGCTTTTTTCCCTAATTTTAACAGTTTTATACATTCATCTTCAAGAGGAATGCCCCCTGATCACCATGAAGGGCTTTTTACCCCGTGACCACACCATCTTATGAACCCCAAAAATATTTTCAGAGTAAAATGCTTTCTCCCCATTGCCATGCCTGAATTAATAGGTGCTTGACATTTCATTCACAGTCTCTAATATTCGTACAATTATTACGTTTAAAAAAATAGTATGCATTTCATTTATTAGACATTCTAATGTTAATTAAAGTATTATGACTATAAGGCGCATCACCCAAATTTTGCACAAACTTCAGATTCTGTTGCTATATTCTCTTACTATTTTAGTAGTCTTGTTATAAGGCGCAGGGATCTCAGTCTGTGGGAAAAAAAGTATTAGATATCGCCTTATAGTCCGAAAAATATGGTAAAAGAAAACAGCAGAGAACAAGTTCAAAACTAGAGCAGCAGAAATAAAGGGAGATTCCAAACTACCACAATTTTTCATTGATAATGTAAGCATAAATGCCTGTTTTTGTAAAATATAAGTCCATGTCAGTTTAATATTTTCCATGGAATTAGAAAGTAACTGTACCCCTCTTAGTTTTATTATTTGATCAGTATTAATTTGAAGATTTTTCTTATATTAATCACAGGTTGTGGAATCAACAGTGGGCTGACAGTATAGTGGCACCGATGGGCTTGCGCAAATGACCTTTGTGTTACCTATCAACCACTGCTCTATTTGCTGGCCATACTGAGAGAGCAAGAATGGTTTGTATGTACCGGAGGCTCAAAGTCAAATGACAGTCAGGAAGTGCTGTAAAGAAAGACAGGAACACATTGTGAATGAATACTATGGTGAATCCTCAACCACAGAAAAAAACCTAACTGCACAGCTATGAGGGAATTTTGAATTAAGTTTTTATTGATCAAGCTATTTTTCATCCAACATATTTCAAACAATACCACACACACAAACTAAGTTAAATATGGCATTATTCACCATAGAATGAAAGACATGCGTCATAGTACCTGATGATTAAATTATTCTCTCTCTCTCTCTCTCTCTCTCTCTCTCTCTCTCTCTCTCTCTCTCTTTTGTTAAAGGAATTTTTTATTAATGTTACTCTGTTATATTTACTCTGATTGTGCTATAAGTATAACCACCCCCTGCTCTTTCTCCCCTCTCCCTCCCACTCTACTCTCCTTTTTCTTTCCCCTAATTTCCTGAACATGTGCAACGTCCTATGAATTTTAAATTTGTTCTGTTGTAGATTTCTGCTTTTTTTTTTACTCTATAACCCACATCTATTGATGTTTAATCTGTGAATTTCTTTTGGTATCGCTTAAATGTAAATTTTCTTCAAAAATTTAATAACTGCACTCGTTTTATTTAGATGTACTGTTGTAACACTTGGCGCGCTTGAGTTGTGCGTGTGTGACATATTTACAGGAGTGGTTGGTTGACAAAACCTGGATTTGATGAACTTGTCTTCAGCTGTCAATTCTTCATTACTCGAAACTACCATCAAAGGATGCTTGTACAACTTGGGAGTTCCACAGATTTTTACCGGGAAATAAAATTACTAAAAGAAAAAAATGTAAGCCCGTTTTCTACAATGTTTACTAAATCTGCAAAATAAGTCTTCAGAAGGTACACTGAATCCTACACCGGTGCTGAAGGGCAGAGAATTTAAGTCTTCATTTTAAACAGTGACTAAGATGCTTTCAAGGATACGCTGGGAGAAAACTTGGATACGGAGGTGTTTGACACAGCATTGGAAACCACGAGTTCAACGCATCATTTGAGAACTTATATGGGATATCTGACACTGCAATCTTGCCTGATGTAAAATAGTTTAATGCCAAGCAAAGTTAAATTGCTCTTACTTTGTTCTTGGTAAGTGCAGTCTTTCATCCAAAAGAGGTGATCTTGACTCTGCCTATCTTTCTCTCGAGTTTCACTCTTAACTCTGCCTTGTCTTACTCTGTTTTCGTTTTTCTTATCTCCGTGATTTTTTTAAAAAGACAATCTGGTTCTGTGCATGTTTTGCATTCTGAGAGATTTATATGTGTGAATTTTTCAATTTTACTTCTTTTTTTAATGTTTTGCACTCTGAATTCAGAAATGAATATAAAATCTTATGAACAAATAAAGCATGTGTGCTGACTCGGCTTAGCAACAGTAAACAAAGGGAAAGAACTATGTTTAAGCGAGGTACATTATTCCGGTTTAATGTCTTTTACCTCCAGTAGGGTTTTATGAATTGGTGCCATAGGTGGTCTTAACAGGAGTTGTGTTCCTTTGAAATAGTTCGCTATCATCGTTTTGTCTTGTTCCATGCCTCATTCACTTGCATTTCAATCCTAGCATACTCATTGATGATTGTGCACAGACACGTGGTCTGCGACCCTAACTTTAGTCTCACACTCAGTGCAGTTCGCGAATAAAACTAATTTTCCTGATCTTGCTACGAAACATGTGTTCTGAGATTTCGTTGCTCCAAGGAAATCCACATTTGTGGACGAAACAGCCAATAAGTTAACTAATTATGAAACAAACAAACAAATTCATGTGTGAAGAATTAAAGAAAATATGTGTTGTAAAATTATAGCCCCGTTGACAACAAAGGCCATGTCAAGGCTGTCACCACGTTAAATCTTACCACATATTAAAAATGTTTAAGAATTGCATGCAGCAGAGGTTAGTTACTAGCTTGAACCAATCATAAAATTTGGCATGTTCCTGTGTTTTTCTACATTGTATTTTAAAAGCTTTTGTGTGAA
Source organism: Phymorhynchus buccinoides (assembly GCA_017654935.2). NCBI lineage: Eukaryota > Metazoa > Mollusca > Gastropoda > Neogastropoda > Raphitomidae > Phymorhynchus > Phymorhynchus buccinoides. The sequence goes on along the minus strand of CM065686.1, from coordinate 12,266,765 downwards.
GCCCTTCATAGTTGAACAATCAACACTAATATGAATTTATTTTTAACAACCAATCAATCTCTTAAAAACAACGGTGATTTGTCTTTCTTTTTGTTAAGCTAAATTGTGTGTTGTATATAAACTAACAGTAATTACCTAGCCAAGTAATACATTGCCAAGATGCCTACTGTCATTGAAGGCCTGCGGTTATCTCGGAAAATAAGAAAATCTGTTGTGTGTTCAAAAAATACGGTTTTCCTCTGCCTGCTCTAGATGATTGAAAATTGCTTGGTAGTAAATCATGGAATGCAGCCATGGTAAAACTTTTGAATTGCTACCGTCACTTCCTCCCTTTGCGCTGAAAGATGGCGTCAAAAATTGAACTGAAATTGTTGGCTGGATTAGTGGATTTCTTTAGTCCTAAAGTAGAAAATGTCGTTCAAACATTTGCAAATTTATGGGTGCAACTCTCAGTTTAAAACTGATTTCAGTTGGTTTTTTACCAGAAACAACTTCAGGTGTTTTTTGTATATTTTTTGATTTGGTTGTTCTGTCCTCAGTCTCTCACAGGGAATCTTGAAAACAGCTTATTGATGCCATATTAGGCAATGTAATCATTGTAATATTGTTTTTAAAGGCAGTGTTATTGTTTTACAAGGCTTATCGGACTCAAACTGTCTATCCAATAAGTAACTGTCTCTCGTTATCTCTCGCGTTGCCCCTCTGAATCATCCCTGCCCCTGTACCCCGCCGGGGCCCTGGGCGACCTCTGCCTTTCAGGTTGTTTTTTTCTCTTTCATTTTGGGGAGTTGCACCCATGCAAATTTGCAAAAGTACTGTTGCAAGGTAATAGACAAAAGATTGACTTTCTAACATTGTGTGAACCCCAAAGTAGAAAGTAACTAAACGATCCCAAATTTGCCAAAGGACTGATGACTTTCTAACATTTTGTGAACCCCAGACTTACAAATTTTCAAACAATCCTAAATTTGCAAACGAAATGTTGCAAGACTGACATTTTGTAAAACCCAAAGTAAAAAGTAGCTCTCAAATAGTCCCAAAGGTAGCCAGTTCACCCAGCCTGATGTTCCTGTTGCACATGAGGAATCCAGAACCCTAATTTGTGGCGGGCTCAGAATGGACTGACTCAACCAAAACGGCAGCTTCCAGGCACGTCCCCCGTCCAGACAGAGGAAACATCAGAGCACCATCGTCCGCTTGTGCAAAGGGCATCGTGGCCTAAGCGCCCACCTCAAGAGAATTAGGGTCACAGATAAGAGGTGCATTCCAGAAGTTTTGGGAGAGGCACTTTCAACTGTCCTAGACTATTGTAACTTTAGCATATTACTACACATGTAATGAGTCTACATGCCAACTTTTGTTTTCATAGCTTGAAGGAGACGGCTGTTACAGCACTTTAACACACCCCACTGCACACTTGTCACAGCTGATTTGTTTGCAGAATGCAGCCAGGACATGACAATTTGAAAGCATGTTACTCCACTAGAGTTTTGCTTTAAACTGGGCAAGACTTGTAAACATTTATTACATGCTTGTGTACTGGGGTAGCTTGTATGAACCGAGCATCAGTTTCTCAGATGCTCCAGAGACCAGGAAGCAGAGTAGCCAATGTAAGCACCCTGACTGCCATGCACCCAAGAAGGCCAGGAACAGTGATTAAAGTTTTTAAACTGGAAAGCCCATAACCATCCCATTCTTTAACAGCAAGGGCATCTTCTACATACAGTGGGCTCACATCGGCCAGATGGTCAACAAAGAACACTATAGAGGTTTATGGAGGAGTTCAGGGAGATATTTTGACGCCAGAGCTCTTCAAATTGGGTCGGTGACACCTGCAGCAGGACAATGCTCTAGTCCACATTTCCATCCTGGTGACCAGCTACATGACAGAAATGGGCATCAAGACTGTCCCTCACCCTCCCTACAGTCCACACCTTACTCCCTGGGACTTTTGGTTCTTCAAGCTGAAGGAGAACCGCAGGGGCAGTCGCCTCTGGCCTGCTAATCAATCAGGTGTGCAGTGGGGTGTGTTAAAGTGCTGTAACAGCCGTTTCCTTCAAGCTATGAACATAACATTTGGCATGTAAGCTCATTACATGTTGAGTAATGATGTGTTAAATTTACAATAATCTGGGACAGTTGAAAGTGACTCCCAAAACAGTCTCAAAACTTCTGGAATGCACCTCGTACATATCCCCGTGCCAGTGCAGACCAGCTGAGCAGACCCCATGCCACTCTCCTCAGGACTGGTCTCTGTATAAGGAAAAATGGTAACAGACTTGGCCTGGAGGACAGACCTCGGAACCCAACTCTTGGGGAACAACACAAAAGCTTTGTCAGATATCCAGTTTAGCGTCAGCACTTGGTCTCAGTTTTTTATGGCTAGCCAGATAGAATGCAGAAAAAGAAATGTCACTATGAAAAAAATAATTAATATTGGATTGTATTCTGCCAGTTTTTATTAAATGTTTTTCCAAGTGCAAAACTAAGGTAAAACGAAGCCCAGAAGAGTAACGAATGGCATTAAAGGGGTATGCAGGTGGCGCTAAATTTCCCCTAGTGGCTGACTGTGTCTTAAGAAACGCAACTCTTTTTCCATTTCAAATGGCACCAATGTGTAGCTCCTGTACTAAAGGGTTTCAGTGAATGAATGACGTATGAATAAGATGACGTAAGAATGAAATAACGAAATTGTGAATGAAATGTTCTACTCTACCCTTCCCCCCTTCTTCCTGTTTCCCCCTCCTCCAACCCCCTCCCTCTCTCTCCTTTTCCCCTTCCCTCCCTCCCTCCTTTCTCTCTCTCATAAAACTGTCAACAAAAAAGTATTAAGGGATATAACTCTTGACGTGAGTCCCGTTGAAAAATAGGGGTGGGGTTGAAAATGTGTATTGTGTTCAGTAAAAAGCATGGTAACATACCGTTTTTGTGTGTGAAAATCAGGAAGAGATAATATCCAGGGACCAGTCCCCGTGTAATCTTGAGTTGACTGATGCAAATTTACAGAGCTCTCTACCGCGACTGCCTGTCATCTGTCTGAAAGCAAGTTTCTTATAGTTGAGCATTGCGCAGGCATGGTACTTTTCAGAAAATTATCCAGATTTAGAGTAAAATGAATGTAAAAGAAATGTATCAGAGGGGATTTTAAACTTGATGTAAAAAAATATATATATATATATATTAGAGGGTTTTAGCTTAACCCAATGACTCCCAAGCCATTCGAACTGAGAATCGATCCCAGTCCCCAGAGAGAAGGGAATTAACTCCGAACGTACACCAAATCTTTTCATTAAAAAAAATCACCCAGAATAAAGTAACTCACATTTCATTTCTGAAAGATGTATATTGAATAGCAATGATGATATTTGCATTCGAAAGCTAACACACTGTCACACAACAAACCATGAATTGGGGGGGGGGGGGGAATCCATCATGGCGCGCCGAGTCAGTACTGCGCACGTCACGTGGAAAGAAGAAGAAAAAAATTCTGTCACTTTGAAAAATCCGTTCAAAAAGACTAGTGGGTGCTTTCCCTTGCTGTAAAAGCCAGAAACGGATCAGTGAGACTCGGGTAAAGGAAGCACTAACTTAGTATATTGCATTGTGGGTAGGGCAAAAGTGAAACTACTAGACCTGCTGTTCAGCGGGTGCGATCAGGCGTTACGCGAACCAGACAACAAACGTTTTTGGAAGGTTCCCGTAGCTTGGGGGTCTCGGAGGGTTAAGAAGTTCTTTTACTTTGTAACAGTTTCAAGTATTCATCATCGAATGACATTGTCCCTTGATCGTCATAAAGGGCTCTTTACAAGTTTACCCCTTGATTTTATCGAGACAACGGCGCCTAACCCCCACCCCCCAAATATTTTCATAGAAGTACCATGCCTTGCATGTAAAGTAGGGAGGCTGTGGTTGATCCTGTTACTTTCCTTGGCAAAATGTATGTGAAGACACAAGGATGTCTGCTTGTTCACAAGCTTCAAGACGCTGCGCTGCGTCTCATAAGATTGGTGCTTTTTGAAGCCATGCTGCTGATAACATTGAATGGAGTGTAGTACTAAGTGCATGGGTGCTACTCTTTCAGTTTTACACTGATTTCTGTATTTTTAATTTTACCAGAAACTGAACTTCAGGTGGGTTTTTTAATTCATCAGGGGGGTAGCAAATTTTACCACAAGCGATTTGGGGCGTTTTGAACTTGGTTGTTCTATCTTGGAAGTTTACAAAGGCAATGTAATAATTTTACAAGGCTTATCAGCCTCAAACTGTCGGTCTGTCTCGTTATATCTCAAGTTGTCCCCCCTGAATTGTCTGACGGGGCTTTGCCCTTATACCGTGCCGTGTCCCTGGAACCCTGCCTTTCATTTTGGGGAGTTGCACCCATGTAAGTGCTCCATTGCTCCATATGTTCCAGCAGCTTGTGTGAGATGCAGGCAGGTGAGGGAGACCTGTCTGTTATGGGTTGGATCATACTGCTCTCCCTTTTTGAAGACAGTGATGTAGACTAATAAGAATGATGGAATTTCTCAAGTGGTGAGGGATGATTGGAAAATGATAAAATAAATATAATTTGGTGCATAGACTTCCTGGTCAGAAGATTTTTCAGCTTTTTTGGGATGGTCCAGACTTTCCTGTGCGACTCCCTCAGAGACACTGATAAGAGTATTCATCTGTGTAAGTCGTATGTCATAAGTTTCTTTATTGTCCATTGGCATTGTACAACGCACATGGACACTTACTTGTCTTCCACTGTGTAAAATTAAAATATTGCATAAAAGTATGAAACATAAATTTACATTAACAAATATGTAACTCACACCACACCCAATCATTCATTCGCTATCTTGCTCACTCTTCATGCAACCCACCACCACTTCCTCCTTCATTTTTAACCCTTTCCTGTTTTCCTTGTTCCTTTTCTCTTTCCCCCCCCTTTTAAATTATTTTTAGGTAGGCTTTTTCCCGCTCTCTTTCATCCTATTGTCTGTGTGGCTGACTGAGATGGACATTTCCAAGAGCCTTTAAGTGTTGTTATTTGATAACAAAAATGTCTGGGTTTCTGTGTGACCTAGTGTTTGGTGTACTGACACATTCATACTGTGTGAAGCTGGTGTATATGTGGGAGAGAGAGAGTATGTGCGTGTGCAAGTGGATAAACGTGTGCTTTATTTCGTGTTGTCTTCAGCCTGTAATTTTTAATGTTGGATATCTCGTCCCCAAACACTAACTGGATCTGCTGATGAAGGACCTCTGCTTTTCCTTTAGGTCTAAAGACGAGTTTACCGTTGACATTTCATTGGGGGTCTGATGTTTGGCGTGTTGAATATATATATCCGTTTTGGGTTTACTTCCTGCCTCAATTTCCTCAAAAGTCAAGAATATCATTAGCATCAGGATTTGCAAATTTCAGAGGATTTGGATTTCCTGGCAGAAGATTTGTTTCTGGTGCCAGAGGCTTTCCCTTTTTTATGAGTGTAGACCTGCCAACCTTTCCGTTTTGAGCGGAATTTGTTCTGCTCATACTACATTTCTTCCGCTCGATTCCATAAAATCCCGCTTTCAAAACTAACACAAAGCCATCTTATAATTATATACATGGCGGCACAGCTGCTGTGCATATAACCGACTTATCAGTTTGTATAAGTGTTTTCAGTCGCCTACTACCGTTAAATGTCAATGTGCCTGAGGCTTTGACTGCTTTCCTGGGATGAAAAGAAAGAGTAGCCCAACATTTCTGCCAAGATTACATGGAAAAGTATCTGCATTCAGATATCAAAGTGCATCATGCTTGATGTACAATGTGCTCACTCCACTTTAAAAAGTCTCGTATCGAGGATGTCAAGACATTGAACGCCACATTGCCTCTCAGCATCATATCTTTTACTGTCACAGACTTTTTCAAGACGACAGAAGGAAAGGAGGACAAAGATGAACTTTCCTTCTAAGTGAAAGTATTATTTAAGTCATCTATGGCACCAACCGTCTTGATCTGCCCAAATAAAAAGGGCAGAGCAACAAACCAAAAGCTTCCTATTGTGCTTGTAATAGTTGTGACTCTTGCAGACAAGACTTTGAACAAGACAAGTTCACAAGGATGAAAATTGCTTGCTTCGAATTATGTTTATGCGCAAAAGGTTGCGTCAAAATTCCTCTCAGCTCCCCCAAATTCCTCTGCTGCGACAAAATATTCCTCTTTGGTCTGTTAGGGGGTTGGCAGGTCTGTGAGTGTGATCTTTATTGTCACATCATTTTACGGTGATTTACTAAATTATGCCACTTTTTCATGATCATGTTGGGAACTGGTTTCAGTTTTGTCCCTCTGAATTCTGTGGCCTTGATGGCCTTTTTACTGCAGTTTTCTGAGGATTTGACTTTGGACAATTTTGATTATTGATGTAGCTCCAGTATGCCCAGTGCATCTTCGATTTCATTCTCAGGTCTAAACTCGCATGCCTTGATTCTTAGCGCCTCCTTCCTCTGCTTTTTCTGTTTCTTTTAGGCTCTAATGTTAGTAAACCCTGCACTTGAGTGAACCACACTTTCCCATGTTATTTAAAGTTTACTGTTTCGCTGTAATCATTCTGTTTTGAGACCTCCAATTATTTTACATTCAACAGAAATATATTCTGCCTTTTAAGAAAATGACTGACTCAGGCGAAAGAGAAGAGTAGTTCAGTCGTTCGCCTGCTAATTTTAATGCGTGACTGCATCCTGAGTGACCTGGGTTCGAATCCCAGCCTTGCCATTTCTTTCTAGTTCGACAGGAAAATTAATCCGAACATCGAGGAAGCTAGTCTGACCCATTTGCATAACACATAAAAAATCCCAGTTAAAAGTCGATAAGAGTAGGAGCAGGGAGAAATCCTGCTGCTTCGTATGACCAAATTGATAGCTAGTTTTCCAAAGTCTCCCCCGACCCCCGCCACCCACCCAAAAAAATAAAGGGTAGGCATCACTCTCCAAGGGAGAGCAGCCAGAATTTCAGAGATAAATCTGATTAGAATACTAAATACAACTCGCACAATTGTGTGCATACGTTCATAAATTGCGCATTATATTGAAATTCAAACCCACTGCCATATTTTGAAAAAGCGCTTCTGGCTGCCCAAAGGGGGTTCAATCTGTTGGTTTATTTTATATTTTTTATTGAATAGTAGGCAAAGTCTATTTTGGGCACGAGAAAGTTTAGCATTAAGAAAGTGTCTAAATGTAACCACACCTAGTGTCAAGGGCTAAGGATAATAACTCCACCAAAACAGCCCATTGTCCCCTCTGTATATACTATGGTCAGGTTCATATGACCCCGACTCCCCCCTCCCCCCTTCCTGTGTGGATACTGGAGGACTCGTACAAATAGTTTCCTCCCCTTCTCAAAGTTCTATGCTTGAACCTTTAATCTGTCATTCTCTTTGACTCTTTTCCCTTTGCTTACTGTCATCTATGATCTTTCTGGTACATTCTCCTGCCTTTTTTTCTAGAAATTCTTATTTCAAAAAAATTCTCAAGTCAAAGACGAACATGCTGGGCCTAACTATTTCTTAGGCGTATAACAGCAGCATAACACATCTGCGCTCGTATGACAGGAGACGGAGTAATTGAAGCAGAATATGACCCCAATCAAGTCTGAACAATCTGAAGCTCTGATTGTGAGATCGCAAACAAAACACTTGAATTATTAGGTCTCTCCCTCCCCTCTTTATTTTTCTTCTGTGGAAGAGTTGATGTAACTGAATGTGTTGTCCTTGAGAGAAAAAACCCAGACATTTATAATGTGTGACCCTCTGATATCTAGGTGACCCCTTAAAAATCTAAAGGTGTATTTTGTGCGCCGACTCTTACCCGCCTGATCACACTGCCATGTGTCCTTTTAAGTCTTTTTGTGCATATGCCAGTTACTTTGGAATAAGAAATAATTTTAGTAGTAAGTAATAGGATTCAAGTTCTATTCTGCAAAAAGATAAATTTAATAATTTGTTATTGTAACAAGCGCGAAATCGCAATAGTTTGTGGCACGCGGTCTGTTTTTACAACTCCAATCATGAGTCACCTCCCCTGGCTTTTCAATCATTTTAATCTGTAAACCAGAATGTTATCTCTGCACCATTTCGTAACTTTTTATATCTTTTGGAAAACATTTAAAACTATGTATCCTACTTATACTCATCGAAAGAAGCACCGCATACTCGTCGTGTCTGTTGCAGTGTCTGTATTACGTATGTTTATTATTTTGTACGCTTTTAAAATACATCATTTTAAAGAGCGGCCTCAATTTGAAGTGTAGCCTCGATTTGAAGTGCGACAATTTTGGACCGACAGACCGACCGACCGACAAAGTGAGTTATAGGTTTGTGGCTTGAGCCACAAACAAAAACTTAATATGATTTTGAGGACTAATTTTAGTGTTCTCAAAAGGTCAAGTTGTACAAGGGAAGTAAGCATGAAATGTCCCTGACTGATTAATGGGTTTGCTTCATTTAAATTTTTTAATCATGCCTTTAATTAAGAAATTCATATTTGTATATAACTGGATTGGCAAATTAAAACCTCAGTTTGTAAACATTTAATAAAATATGTGCTTGTAATTTTTCTGTTTGTAACTGGTTTCGTGAATTTTTTGGAAATATCGCATTTGTACTTGAACAAAGGCTTGTGTTCATTCCCAGATAGTAGAATGCTTCTTTATGCATTCTGGGTCTGCAGTAAGAGATGATGCATCATGTGATGTTTGATCTGTAATTCCTATGTAATGGCAATTGACATGTTCAGATTATCGAGAATCCAAAAGTCGTTCATGTGACAATTTTCGAAGGATAGTCTGTTGGCCCATGGGTGCTACTCTTTCAGTTTTACACTGATTTCAGTATTTTTAATTTTACCAGAAACTGAACTTCAGGGTTTTTTAATTCATAAAAAAACCACATTTGACCACAAGCAATTGGGGGCGTTTTGAACTTGGTTCTATCTTGGAAGTTTACAAAGGCAATGTAATAATTTTACAAGGCTTATCAGGCTCAAACTGTCTATTAAAAAAAACACCCAAAAACTATCATTTTAACTGTGTGTCTCGTTATCTCTCTTAAGTTGCCCCCCCATATTATCCGACGGGGCTCTGCCCCTGTACCCTGGATCCCTGCCTTTCAGGGTTTTTTTCATTTTGGGGGGTTACACCCATGAATTATTGCAGTTGCTGCAATTATCTAAGTCTCGATCAGTAGAAAAATGCCCAGCATTGTCATTCTTCGCCTTTTACCACCAGTCATACTCCAAGGCCCAGATCATAGGACATAGTCCTGTTGTATTAGTAATTACCCACCCCTGTTGGGCAGTGTTAATTGCGCTCAAATGTGCGTCCATGACGCTCAGACAGGGCTCCCAGGGACCCCCATTTGAAGGTCTATGATGCACCTAAATTCAACAGAACCCTCTAAAAGAATGTGCTGGGGGTCCCAGGGATGCACTAGAAAAATTCTTTTTAGCATTCATTGGGCCACTAGGATCCTCTATCCCACCTCTAGGACCCTCTATCCCACCTCTAGGACCCTCTATACCGTAAGTGAAGGAGTCACTGGGACCCCTTGTTTTGCGGTACGATTGGGAGCACTGCTCGGATCTCCCATCTGACGCATTAGATTTCAGGCCAGTGCGTCATAAAACGTAGCAGATCTCCACCTGACACACAGTTGTTTTTAAATGTTTATAAATGTGTGTTGGTGCATGGGAAAAACCTACATAAGTCGCTCAGAATGTTTTGAGCTAAAGCCAAAAATAGTCGGCAACCCCACAAAATATAAATTTTCTATTTAGGGTATATTTATGTTTATTTTTATGTATTCTACCAGTATGAAAAGCAATTTTGAATGGTTGATTGTTTTCTAAATCAAGTCAATAGAAACAAAGAGGCAAAATTGTATCTTCTATGCCCGATTTCTGCAAATAATCTATTTCGAATGCCGAACTTCAATTAGTTCAAATAACTATAAAATAAAAACCAGACAAGATAACTCTGTTCGGTTTTCTGTGTATTAGCAAGGCATCTTTACTCCACCATGAAAAATTAAAATATCAATTTATGCCCAAATTCCATTATGTCTGGTTTTCCCCTGCACTGTCACATATAAAGACAGACCCCCTAAGATATCCAGGTGACCCTCTACAATTCTGCAAGCATACTTCGTTCACTGATTCTGACCCCCTGATCTTGAACAGAGAACTCTGGACAAATGTCCTATTGAGATTACGCTGGCACACTGTTATTGATTTCTGCAATAGCCAGGATATTGTCCTATTTTCTTGTTCAGGACAGTTTGTCCTTGGTGCATCACTGTACTAAAAAACCTGCAACAAGTGCGTATTGCAACTGCATAACATTCGCTAGAACACTTATCTAATCACCTGCGATGCATTATCTTAGAACAACGACACTATATATCATCACAGTCCAACAAAATAGTTGCCTTTGGTTGTATAAATTTAGGCTACCAGTAGTTTTATCAGAAATTATTTATCTCCAACAAACTTCCAATTTTTACACAGCTGGGGTGTTTACTGTGCAGTTAGATTTTTTCTGAACTGTGATGGCGTGGGTTTGCCTAAAGTAGTGAAAGTCTCTTCCTGACTTGTCAATGGCTTTTTCATGCCTTCTGTTTATTGATGGGCAATGTCTCAAATCGGCTAGAATTAGCTTCTTTGCCTTATACTGGACATAATCTGGACGTTGTAGGGCTTCTTTTGGAAGGTGTGCAAATGTATAATTTGCCTTGTACATTCCATTGGATATTTTTTATCTGTTTTTAATTTTGTAAATGAAGTATCCTTTCCCAACAAAATTTGATTTTGGAGGAGAAAAAAAGGAGCAAAATTGTAATTGGCAAGTTGGAACCATTTTGTTCTCAAAGGTCCAGATCGATCTTAGGCCATAGAAGCTTCTTCAGCCTCTTTAGTTTGGGTCATTCCTTTTTTTCTTGTTGCAGGTGCAGAAAATTCATTTTCAGAGTTCATACTATCTGCAAATGTATTGTACTTAAACATTCTATCCTGGGTAAACTTGCATTAAATAAATGAATGGAATTTTCTTAGACTGTACAAGTGTATTTGACGGCGAAATGTATATATTTTTTTATCAGTGACTTAAAATTTCTCGTAATTTAAAAAAAAAAAAATTGTGTATCAGCATCTTGTCTTTGGTAAGCCAGAAAAGTTATAATAATAATAAAAAATTTACCTTCACAATCCGAAAAGTTTAAAATAAATTGTATCTATTTACAAAAACTTCTGTAGTGTTTTACCCAGACTTTGTGTTTGAAGTAGAATACATTTGCTAGTAGCACCACTCATTTTTGTAGTTTGTAGAGTGCTGTAAAGTGTGTGTTGGCTGTGTTCCTCAGAGGCATCAAGCCCCTGGTGTTGGACGGCCAGTACGTCCACATGAAGAACCAGGTCATCAAGGCCGAGCGGCGCCTGCTGAAGGAGTTGGGATTCTGCGTCCATGTCAAGCATCCCCACAAGGTGAGAGACATTTTGGGCTTCTTCACTTCTTGCTCTTAAAATGTCCTAACTTTTCTTCCTTGATTTTCATTGACAGCAATTGCCAGTTATGAGTTATGGTTGTTCCCAAGGAAATAAGTTTGGACAATCGGGGGTGAGTTATGGTTGTTCCCAAGGAAATAAGTTTGGACAATCGGGGGTGCATGTTGTGCCTGAATTCCGGCAATTTGATGCAGGTTCAGGCAGCCAACTGCCTGAAGAAAAAGCTCTTCAATATGTTACCCATGCTCTTGTTCATCTGGTATCTGCAAAATAGTGCAGGCAAAAGTTTGGGCCCCTGCATGCACCCGTGGACAATGCCGTGGGACAAGCTAGAGTCCGGCTGCATCCAGCAACCTTCATCCACCAAACAGTACTGAGCATCTAGCAGGACAGGGAACAAAGAAGTTTGAGAAAGTATTTTTGTGGCAGAATTTCCCCCTGAATGAATGTATCATATTGGCATTGCAAAGGTATGCTCTTTCTGTTTTACTCAAATTATTGAACCTGAATTTGAGAACTGTAGTTTGTTTGCTTCACGAGTTCCAAAGTTCAGTATGTTTCTGACGCTTTGTTCTATTCCGTTTCAGATCATTGTGTCGTACCTGCAGATTTTGGATCTGGTGGAAAACCGCAACGTCATCCAGCATGCATGGTAAGGTTGATGGTTTTTGTCTTTTCTTTCATTGATATGTTGCAATAAAGAGTTTTACGCTCTAGAAGACAGGAGTTACTGGGAAATAATGCCTGAAATTAATGCCGCAAAATCATTTCATGCTTTAACTCTTCTGGTACCACGGGCGAATATATTCGCCCAAGACATCACTCTACACCCCAACTAAATTCAAAGACATTCGCTTCCAAGCAGCCTGCCATGTGTTTGTCTGCTTTTAGAACTTTTATCACCGTTTCTGCCTTTAAAACCATGCATGCACACTCAAACAAATAGCTATTTCCATCTTGTCGGTTGAGATGCAACGGACAACCAAGAATGTTAAAAAAGAATACATGGCGCCAGAAGAGTTGAAGAAGATGCAAGCAAATAAAATTTAAAATTATGACCGTAGAAGAAAGTTGATGAAATGAGTGGAGAATGTTTGGGGAAAGCGAGCTTTTTGATGTGTACGGCTAAAGAATGAGTGAGATGTCTAGGCTAGGGCCTTGCCTCCCGCACGTGATAACCTGTATTGTTTTTGTGTCTTTCTTGCCTATCCCAGCCAGGGAGGCACTGTGCTTCTGTTCCTCCTTCTGCTCCTCCTCCCTCTCCGAGACGCAGAAGGAACACGGAACACGGAGGGATTGCCTGGCCAGTAGCGCTGCGGCCTGCTGGTCTAGTCCTCTGCACGGGGTAGGAGGGAGACGGACGACTGTGTACCAGTTACCACCCCCCGGCCCCCTCCTCTCACCATCCCGTGGGCACGCCAGGCGGGGCAGGGACCTCCGGAGTTGGATCAGCTTCCCCCCTGCCCCCCCAAGCTGTCCAGCTTTCATGTTATCTTCCCCCACTCGCCTGTGTTGTGTTAGGAACCCGTTATCTTGGCCTACCTTTCTTTTTCACCCTCTAACCAAACACCCACCCACCCTTATGGTGTGGTTTTTTTCTTTTCTCATGCCTCGTATACATTGAATATCGTAAAAGATAGTAAGGAGATGTGTAGTTGGCCCTATAAAAAAAAAGTATAGCTGCCCTATGATTATTTTCTTTCCCTTTGATCTGCCCCGATATTTTTTATTTTTTTTTATAATTGGAAATGTTCCAGTCAAATGAATAAAATGTTTTTGAAACTGATTCTTCGAAATATGGAATATGGCTAATTCAAAGGCAAGTGTAGATGTTCGCCTTTATTGATAAGTGACCAAATTGACTTTCAAATTGCTGGATCAAGCAAAAAACCTTTCTATTGTCCCTTTTAAATTTCTGCTGTGGAAGGGAGGTTCACACCAAAAATACAACCCACATGATTTGGAGCTGTTTAGAATCTTTATTACCATTGACCCTCAAGAACTGTCCTTTAGTTCCCAAATGATGCAGCACTTAGTGCTTTTGTATCATATCTGACAGCGTTTAAAACTTCAAAAGACTGGTTCATCATCATCCTTGGCCTGCAAACTGCCTAAGGAAAATTCATGACATTGATTTATCAAACAAAGACTGGCATTATTTCCCAGTTCTTCTTGCAATCCTTTCTAACATGTATTTTAAAGAAAGAAATCCGGTTTCTTAATTTAAAGTAAAATCCATACACCTATTTGCTCTGAAAGTCAGTTTTTCAACTCCTGACAATTTTTTATAAGGATATCTAGACTTTTATCAGATGAAAAGGTATGTACAGCTCTGTTTTTGTAACAAAGGAATTTTTCCAAAACAATTGTGCCTTTTAAAGTCTGTGCATATATTTCTACTTTATGCTCATTCCTTTTAAAGTTTGTGCATATATTTCTACTTTATTCTTATATGGAAAGAACGCATTTTTCTTCTGGTATGATGATGTACAAGTATGACATCAGAAAATGTTAGAAAGGGTTGTAAAAGAACTTTTTTTTTCAGTGTTTAAAACTGTTCAATTGAACTGGCCCTCGGTGGTTGTGAGCGACGGTGCTTATTGCGTGTATGCCTAACCCTTGTCTGCCACAGGAATTTGATGAACGACTCGTTAAGGACGGACGTCTTTGTGCGTCACACCCCTGAGGCCATCGCTTGCGCTTGTGTCCATCTGGCCACACGGAGGTTGAAGGTGGGTTGGCAGTAGATTTACTTCCATTTTGTAACTTGTAGGCATGTGTACCTTGTTTCGGGGCAATGCCATTTGATTTAAAAGTTCCAATTTTTACCCCTTCGCTGCCACCTACTACTTGCGCATGCGCCGCCGGCTTGCCGCGTTCAAAAATCGCGCTGCAATATCGCTACTTAGCAGCGACATATATATACGTTGGTGGCAAGTACTGAAGCGCTATAGAGGACGTGTATATACGTCGTGGACAGCGAAGGGGTTGATGCCGTTAAAGGTTTTCATATTAGAAGGTATGAAGTAAGCGCTGACAAGATTGATTTTTTTGTTAACAATAAATATACCCATCGGACTTTGCCCAAAACAGCACACTTCCATTTTATTTCAACCATTCAAAAGTAATCTTTTCTGTCTTTTTTATGAATTTTTTTCTCTATTATATTTCATGTTCAAGCTTTCGTCAAGCAAGTTTTTGTTTTGTAAATTATGATGAAGGCTTCGCATTAAACTCTCTGGTAAAATAATTTAGACATTGGCGATTCTTGTACTTTTTCCCCCACATTTTTCTTATGTAAGACTTGTAGGGGCAGTTTCTTCAAGAACATTATGTATGTGTAAAGAACATGTCTGTACAACCAAGCTTACAAAGTAATGTTTTTGTCTTCGTCTCTTGCAGATTCCTCTGCCCATGCGTCCTCCGTGGTATGCTCTGTTTGGCATGGACCTGGAGACCATCGAAAGCATCTGCAAGATGATGCTGCATTTGTACAGCCGCCCTAAGGTATGCCAGCTTAGAAAGTGTGTGCGAGTCCGTGGGGTTTTTTCCCCTATCACTAAATGCACTACCCCTTGTATCATCCCTTACCAAAGTATGGTGGCCCTGAGATAGACGGACTAAGAAAGTGGTTGCTATTTGCTGGGTGGTTTGTTTTTCCATCACAAAGTGCTTTCGCTTATCCCTCAGGAAATGTCTAGATTCCTTATTCATAGGGTAACTTTGTTTATGTAAGTACCGTATATTTTGGGCTATAAGGTCATACTTTTTTTCAAAGAAGTAGACCTCTGTGCCTTATGAGACTAGTAAGAAAAGAATAATAACAAAATTATGTATATAATAAAAATGTAGGGGTTGCGCCTTGTAATAAAGTGCACCTTTTAGTCCGAAAAATTTGTGATGCAGCACAGGAAAACAAGGCTAATGTCGTAAATGATCACTTTTGACTTATTCATATTTTCTGAAAGGCCAGAGACAACAGATTAACAGGCAAAAAACAATTCATCTATCTCTAATAATTTATTTTTAACAATTTTTCAATCAAATCTCTCTCTTTCTCTCTCTTGTGGCTGCCCGACTTTAGCCTCCTTTTCCTGTGCTGCATCACATATGGAACACTTGTTAAATATTTAACGGAGAGTCCCCATGCACGCAAAAGCCAACACTTGTAAGGTATGCACACAAAAAAACTTAAAAAGAAAAATGCATTGAAGAAGACATAAATAAATCTGGACTGAATGATCCCTGAGCAATACTGACGGCGGATGTCCTGTGT
Source organism: Phymorhynchus buccinoides (assembly GCA_017654935.2). NCBI lineage: Eukaryota > Metazoa > Mollusca > Gastropoda > Neogastropoda > Raphitomidae > Phymorhynchus > Phymorhynchus buccinoides. The sequence goes on along the minus strand of CM065686.1, from coordinate 12,250,966 downwards.
TTGTGGTGCTTCAGCCGGATCAGGAGAGGCTGGAGAAAGTTTGCGAAGAACTGAAGATGGCGCAGCAGGAGCAGAAACGCAAGATCAAGGTCGGAACACACTCCTTGGATGGAACTCCAAACTCCGCTTCCAGAACAAGTCAGTATATTTTTTTGGGTCAACTGGCTGTTTTTTTCTAAAGCCTTTTGAGCTATTTTGTCTAATGTAAAAGTGTCCTGCCCAATCAAATAGTTTATCTTGCATTATTATTTGCAAGTGTATGCAGCCAGAAAACGTGGAAGGCAAGCAACAACAAAAAAGTTTTACTAATACAGTGGAACCTCCCTTATAAGACCTCCCATTATGACTACCCCCCCACACACACAAGACCTACTTCTCAGACAGTGCCCTTTGTAAGTATTCAAATTACCTCCCTTATAAGACCAATTTGGTTGATTTTTAAGGTCTTGTAAGGGAGGTTCCACTGTACAGTTAAATGAGATTGTGTGTGTTATTTTTCATATTGAGTGAGTGTTAATTATGATTAGCTCTTCCAGCACCAAGGGCAAATACATTCACCCAGTACATCACTCTACACCCCCACTAAATGCAAAGACATTCACTGCCAAGCACCTTGCCATGTGTTTATTTTCAGAGTCGCTGTCACTGTTCCTTCCGTTAGAGCAACGCATGCACAGTTGGAAAGATAGTTACTCTCCTCTTGTCGGTCACGTTGAGTTGTAACTGACAACCAAACATGTAATTAAAAAAATACATGGTGCTAGAAGAGTGGAAGAATTGGAAGCACACCAAAAAAAGAAAGTGATTTCAAGATGGGATTGACTTTCAGTCACAAATATATTGCAAATGATCGATGTGTTTATTATGCATGCTTTGTCAAAATATGGGTGTCTAAGCCCTTTACGGAAATGTTATATTAAAGAAAAAATTCCCTTCGCTGCCGCCTACTACTTGTGCATGCCCCACCTGTTTGCCGCACGATTTTTGAACGCGGCGATGTCGCTACTTAGCGACAACATATATACGTCGGTGGCAAGTACTGAAGCGCTATAGTGGCATGGGTGCTACTCTTTCAGTTTTACACTGATTTCAGCATTTTTAATTTGACCAGAAACTGAACTTCAGTTGTTTTTAAATCATAAAAATAAAATAAAAATTAACAAGTGAACTTAGTTGTTCTATCTTGGAAGTTTACAATGGCAATGTAATAAATTTTACAAGGCTTATCAAACTACTGTCTCTGTCTATCATTTTAACTGTCGGTCTCATTTTCTCTCTTAAGTTGCCCCCCTGATTCGTCTGACGGGGCTCTGCCCCTGTACCCTGCTGGGGCCATGGGTCCTTGGACCCCTGCCTTTCAGGTTTTTTTCATTTGGGGGAGTTGCACCCATGTAGAGGATGTATATATGCGTTGTCGGCAGCGAAGAGGTTAACACTCGAAACAGTCACAACACAAATGCACACTGCAGAGTGACTGGAATGTTGGCTTTATTGTGCAGACTCTCCGAAGGCAGCTGCCAGCCCACTTGTGATGCCGGTGAAGAAGATCAAAGTGGAGGAGGAATCACGTGTGCTGGAAAATGGAAGGTGAGATTCCATCTGGTTACCTTCTTTCGGCTCAACTGTCACACTACATGAATGCCAATACCTAGTTCTAGTAATGGAAAAATAAAATGTCTAAACTTTAAAAAGAAAAGAAAAATTACTTTGGATTGTTTCTTACAATCTTCAGAAGTGTTGTGATTTTGGAAAGTGAACTGTAAGCAGTATTGGACATCAGCTATGCTTCATTTGAAGACTTAAAGGAGGTTCTCACATCAAGATCTGTTAAAGAGAACGCAATCTTAACGTTACGTGTCCAAACTGTATATAATTTTTGCAACAAATTTTAATTGCTCTTTCAAAGTTTGGCCTGGAAGGGTGGCGTGTTTAAGGTACAATGTTAGCCCTTTCGCCGCCAGCCATTTTTCAGCCTAAGAATACCATTATGCTTAACTGGGTAGAGAAAATAATATTTCTGCAATTTTATTTACTCGGTGACATAACATATAACATTAGGCCTATCCTTACCTCCCAAAATTAAGAAAATAGGGTCTTTAGATAACGGGTCTGGATTTGATGCTTTTTAGTGACATGGGTGTTAAACCTTTGTGGTGCTAAAATGAGTCATTGGCGGTGAAAGGGTTAAGGTGTGAGTTCAGTTGCCCAATTTGACGTCTTGTACCGTTTTGCTGTTTTCAGTTCAGAGGAGAAGAACGGTCAGAAGGGAAAGCGGCGCCTGGATGACAGCGAGGGCAGCCCCAGTCCACCAAGCGGCAGCCATTCCAGGTAAGATGGGATGCCTATACCTCTATCAATGTTCACAGCAGTGTTATTTTGTCTGTCCTTATCGGGTATTTATGAATGTCATGTCAAATGGACACTTGTTGAACTCCTGATCTTGGTGGGCTCTACAGCCACTAAATGAAAAACGGGTTGCACATCGGCTGTTTCTGCATGTTTTTGTCACTGATCTAATTCCTTGATTGACTATTCATTGTTAAATTTGGGGTAGATGCAATAACTTGCACACCTGTTATTTACCTTGGCATGTTATCTTATTTGTTCGTTCCTGTTTGTGCACTTGCTGGAACTTTTCTCATCTTTGACAGTTTATTCCTTGCTTTTTATTTAACTCGTGTGTTGTATTTTGTCAATTAATCAAAAAGATAAGGTTTGGGGTTTGGTTGCTTCTTTTTTATTTTGACTTAAGCCTTCCCTTGCTTTTTCAATGTATACTGATGTGATATGCTTCAGGTTCATTTGTGTTTGCAGATCCCGTTCCTCTCGATCCCATTCCCGCAGCCTGAGCCCACCCACCAAGAAGAAGAAGCGCTCCTACTCCCCGAACCGGCGTCACAAGAAGGAGCGCTACTATGACGACTACGATGACTACTACTACCGGGAAAAGCGCAGCAGCCACAAGCGCAAGAAGCACGCCCGCTCGCGCAGCCTGTCCCAGAGCCCCGCACGCTACATGTCGTCCAAGGTCAGCAAGAAGTACAAAGAGTACAAGGAGAAGCGCCGGTCCTACTCCCCGGTGGAGAAGTCCCACCGCTCCCGCAAACACCGCAACGGGCAGCGCGACCTCAGTCCTCGCTACGACAAGTACCGTCGATGAGTATAGTAGATGTTAGGTAGCGGAGAACTTTATACGGGTCATGTGCAGAATGATTTTGGGCAAGAACTTGAAAGTTGGTATGGCTGGGTTTTTGTTTCCTTGTGCAGCAGCTAAAAGTGCTCAAGAGATGGTGTGCGAGTGTTGGGTTGCAGTGTGAATCGCAGTGCTTTGAGAATGGAGTGGTTGACCATGCTTGTGGGCGTTTGTCTCCTGTGTATGGGTGCAACTTTTCCTGGTAAACAAGGATTTCCAGTTTTTGAATTTTACCACAAAAGGAAGTTTCTTTTTCTTTTGGCAAAACCAGATCTTTGTGTGTCGACTGTAATGATCAAACACTTTACAATAAGCATTTATATAAATTGTGGGAAAAGCCAACTAAAATACCTTCATAAATCAATGTTTGCTTCACCTGCAGGGGGACATTACCCCTGGACCCTGGCATTTGTTTTTTGCATTTGGTATAGTTGCACCCATGTGTGTGTGTGCGTGCATGCAAAGTAAACGGCATTAGTCATTACATTGCGTGTTTATACATGCTTTTTTGGCTAGGTATTTAGAGTGGGTGACTTTCCCATTTAACTGCATTATAAAACAATGCTTTTTTTTTTCTCCCCCTTTTCTGTTACTTTTTTTCAAAATCTTAATTTATCAATTTATTTCCTGTTATGGTGCCCTATAACATTAACCCTTTCACCATCCGCCGATTTTTCAGCCAACTATTTCTGTCAAACTTGCATGGGTAGAAAAAAAGATCATGTTTGCAATCCTAGGGATTTCATGACATGCACGAAATAAAGCATAACCCTATCCCCCAAATGAAGAACATTAGCTGATTGGATAAGACTGATTAGATCGATGCCTTGTGGTGACATCGTAGTTAACCCTTTCACCGCCAGCTATTTTTCAGCAAAAAAAATACCATTAACCTTAATTGGGTAAAGAAAAAAATATTTCTGCATTATTGCGAATTCCTCTGACATATATATCATTAGGCCTATCCTTACCTCCCAAAATTAAGAAAATAGTCTTTGGATAACTGGCCCTGATTTGTGGCATTGGCAGTGAAAGGGTAAATTTGAGGATTGGTTTCTAATTGTTTGCAGCTAGACGGGTGAAGCTTTTTGGACATAATGTTCAGTCTTGAACATTGGTGAATGAGGAGTTACGTGTGTGTGTGTGAGGGAGGCCTTTATCTGAGAGAATTAAAGGCTAAAGCATGTATCAGTATAGTTAGATTTGCTTTTTAAAACAATATTTGGGTGGGGGTTTGTTTTTGTTTTTAATAGTGTATGGTTTGTTTTGTCTTGACTCTGTTTCTTGTTGTTTTTAAATGTTTGGTGATTGTGAGTTTTGTTGAAAGATGGGGGGGTATCTGACTATTGTGTCAAAGCTTGCTAGTATGTTTTCTGCTTAGTTACGGTTTTTTTCTATAGATACATTTTTTGTCGGTTTGCAAGGGTGGGTTTGAATGTATGTCTGGCTGTAATCAGGGGGATCAAATTTTCCAGATTCCCATTGAGATTCTCATTGTGGAGATTGAGCAGTTTTGGTGAGGGATGTGAATGGTGTGCTTCGGGAGAGCTGGCAAGATTGCACTTGTTTTTCCGGATTGCATGTGTTATGTATGTATGTCAGCATGGGTGCAACTTTTCCTGGTAGACAAGGATTTCCTGTTTTTGAATTTTACCAGAAAAGGAAGTTCCTTTTTTTTTTAAATTTGCCCCAAGTGGGTATGAAATAAAACATTTGCCTTGCCTTGCCTTGTCAAACAAGATTACTGTATTTTTCAAGCACTTTAAAATAAGCATTTGTATAAATTGTGGAAAAAGCGAACAAAAATACCTTCATAAATCAATGTTTGCTTCAGCTGCAGGGCGACATTACCCCTGGACCCCAGCCTTTCAGGTTTTTGCATTTTGTGTAGTTGCACCCATGTGTGAGACATGTGACCCTATGAAGGTTACAAGTAACTGTTGTGTCTGTGACTGACAGTGCTTGGTTTGAGTCAGTGGAAGAATGACTGGATTTGGGTTTTTAGCCTGGTAATTGGTATGGCTGTGGACAGAGGGAATTTGTCTCAGGAACTGGGACTCCCATTGTGTAAATTGTAAGCAAGTTGTGTGGTGTGCATTGCGATTTCCTGTGTGTTTCGAATACCGTATTTATCGGATCATTAGGCGCTGCTGTGTGTAAGGCGAATAGGGCAATTTTCAAGAAAAATCTGACAAAAGTAAAGTAAAAGGCCCCCTCGTTTATAAGGCTCGCAAAAGAAAGTCGAAGTTTGAAACCTGTACACGTCCTGTAAATGCTTACCGACCGCCATTACTGCTGTCATAAACGAGAGTTGGCTCCCTTCTCAAATAATCGAACTTTCGTGGCTCCCTTCTCAAATAATCGAACTTCCGTTTTTGCAACTTCGAGTTGTTGTGTTTGGACTTTTATTCGCAAAATCTGGTAGAATTCTGCCATTTTAAGCTCTACAACAATGCTTTTTACATCCAATGAATGGTTATGGCATGTACGGTATCTCGGATGTAATAGGGATTTTGAAGTATTTTAACGCGAGTATTCGTCGTATCAGCAACTCGTTACCACTTTCGATGTTGTGACTCACAGTAGACTGTACTGAGTACGGCAATCGTTGCCTTTCTTCTCACGATTTTGTTCACTAATAGGGCGCCCTCGTTTATTAGGCGCATAGGTCGAAATTGGAGAACAAAATATCGCCTTATAGTCCGAAAATTACGGTAGTTTGGATGTGTATTAATAAAATGTATTTGGAATAGTTTGGATGTGTTAAAAGAAAATGGTGTATCAGTTTGTGATCAAATTAATGATATATGGATATGCATTGAGGAACCACAGAGCTATTAATGTACTGTGCGTCTGAAAATCACCGTGATGAATACTGTGTTTCCACCTACTAGAGAAAATTGGATCTTGTTGCCTTAATGATGTCTCTGATCGTTTCCGATGTTTTCATGGATGCTAAGTGGAGAGAGCTAACCAAAAAGAACCAGCTAGTGAGTGAGTTTTATCTAGCTCTGCATCTGGTGTTTTGGTGCCCCAAAAGTAATTTCTTTTTCAGTATTAAAAAAAATCATTTTAATAGTTTCTACAGTGAAAAACTGGTAGTTTAGTTAGTGCTGGGATACTTGTAAAACACAAACTGTTGACAGTACAGCAGATTCCAAGCGACATTGGGGTAAATTGTGGGTGAGGAACAAATTCTGCTTACCAGCAAGTGCATGGGTCTTCTTCTTCGATCGCTCAGTTTCCTGTCAATTATGAGAGCAGATGCGTCATGCTGACGTTATGCGCCTCACTAAGAAATAGGCTCGCGGAAGTCTTTTTGAAAGTGTTTCATGTAAAAAGGCAGGAGAATGGACTAGAAGGCAGAAAGATAGTAGATGACAGTAAGCAAAGGGAAAAGGCAGTCAAAGAGAGTGACAGATTAGAAGTTACAAGCACAGAAGGTGGAACTATATGCAAAAGACCCCCGGTATCCCCACGGGGGGGGGGGGGGGCGTGGGTCTGCATTGTTGCGTTTAAAAACTGTCTTTGTGAGAACTACGCTGTTAGATTATGCTGCAAATCTGACCAAGCTGGAAAAACAGTTCCAGGCACCACTGTGATGTGTCATGTGGGAACAAGAATGCTCTGAAGTGTGGGTTGAAGCCTTCAGGGAAACCAGGCAAGGGTATTTGTTTGTTGACATTATGCATGGAAATGTATTGACCTAAAATTCAAATCAGGTTTTTTTTCTTGTTCACATATGGAAACCGTAAACGTTTGTTGCGAGGAAGAGCACATAACTAAACAAAATATGTGCAAATCATTCCAGGATTCTAATGTGGAGGGATTTCAGGAGGGTCCTACACCCATTTATCAGTTCTGTGTGGTCTAGCTGTCTCAAGGGTCACACGTTTCTGGGCATTAAGTCAACATTTTGGGTGTGGGTTTTTTGTTGTCAGAATTTGTTTTTTTATTCATAAATGTACTTTCATTCGACATCATGGTTTTAATTTCTACATACTTTGTCATACTTGATGCTGAGACGTCTTGATTTTTGAGCTGATCTTTTGGAAAGTATTCATAATAAAATGCTTGAATTTTGTTTCTTTGTGTCATATGTGTGGAATGATTGCCACTAAACTGTAAAAGTGATTGAAAAGTGAATGATGGCTTGTGATTTAGACCATTTCCCAGATAGCTAGCTCTCTCTCTCTCTCTCTCTCTCTCTCTTGTGTGCACTCGTTATGTCATGGTTTTCATAACTGATTGAAGCTTCTTAAGCAGGCATGAGATTTTTCAGCCTTTAGACCGATTTCAGGCTTTTTAACCCTCTTGCATTCGCATTTGTTACAGAAAAACCTAGTGTTCACATTTTCTGGAAATTCTGTCTTTTGAAGCACACAGAGCACCATACAGTTGCTATCGCATCACTGCAAGTGAGAAGCTTCTTCACAGTGTGTGTATAACAGGCCAGGACTTAGTGCGTGATGAAAATGCCATCAGAGGGGGGTCTCAGAGTGGGGGCAAGCTACGGGCGGTTCTGGGCGGCTTGAATACACAGAGGCAACTTCCGGCTGGGCGGAATAAATGCAAGAGGGTTAATGGACTCGGAGGTCATTTTTTTAGATTTAAAAGAGACCAACTCGGTACAGAAATTCTTAGGAGTGAATAAAAAGTATCTAAATCTATCAATTCTACTTTCTAATGTTTTTAATGCTTAGATTACAACCAAAAAAACTTCAGTTTTAGGGGGTGTCAGCCTTTTTCGGATGCTTTTCAGCCTAAATAATAATTTATCAAATCTCATTCCTGTATTAGTGTATAATTATTATAAGCGGAGGCAGACTACAGTCTTCTGTTTGGGCAGGTAACATCCTTTAACACTGCACTGAAGTGAACAGAAATGTATTTGTGTGGAAACCCAAGATGGCTTAGTCACACTCACAGCATCACTAAGTTTTGACCATCAAATATCCTATTGCCACCAGTTACAGTTGACTAAAGTACTACAAGATAGTCGTTGATTAGCTCAATGGGCAGTTTAGGATGATAATTTGACCACCAGAGGGCAGTCGAACCATTAGGGGCTTATCACGCGATATTCTTAATTGGGCATAGTGAGAGAGGGAGATGAGTCCCACCCTCTCTCACTCTCTCTCTCTCTCTCTCACTATGCCCAACTAAGAATATCGCGTGATAATCCCCTACTGCCCTCTGGCGGGCAAATTATCGTCCCAAGTTGCCCATTTGATCAGCACAAAGACCTGTAAAGACAAGTTTTTAAAAAAATATTTTTTAAAGGTTATGATCCAGCCACAGGGGTGATAGTCGTATCTGGCCACAACCATCTAATCAGATAACAGAGGAGACAACTGCTAATTTGGAAACCTGGGACAGAATTTGTTTTTTCATGGCTACACTTTGCCCAATGTACATCCCCACTCTCAACCATGTAGACTAGGACCGATGGGGTTGAGGAAAACTAACCCGCAGTGCTGCTGCAATGAACACTTCATCCGGTGCAAATTGTAGGTGACCGCAGAAAAATCCATTCTCAAAATCATAATGTTCATAATCATGCACTGGTTTTTTCGAGGTTGTACAGCTTTCAATGCATCAAATTTTAAGGACTGAAATTATGTGTGTTTTTGCACAGTTCCAGAAAAAAATGGTTTCTTTAGCAACTTATTTTCAGGAGAGATCAAATTTAGTGCAAAACCCTTTTCTCATACAATTCAACTTGCATTCAGGAGAGAAAAAGTTGTGCAAAATCCTTTTCTCACAGAATTCAATCTGCATTGAGGCTTCTCTTCAGGCTGTGCCTGGATTAAAGGGTTTTTTTCTTCAGTAGCTGCTCCTAAATTTCTTTTTTACCCCCCCCCCCCCCCCCCCCCCCCCCCCCCCCCCCCTGAAATTTAGGAGCAGCCTCCGTTCTTTACCTTCCCATAATATGTCCCTGCCATCGCCAGTCACTGCCGATGTCACGCCCTAACTTTGTACGTTGCTTCAAGGACAGCCTGTCAAACCGTTGAAAGTGTAGAGGGGCACAGAGGTAACGCGTTTGCCTCGTGCGCAATAAACCCGACTTCAAACCTGGGTACAGGGGATCTTTCATCTCACTTTGCACTAGGCCTTATGTACGGTCTGAACGAGGAGTCTTTCGGATGAGATGATAAACGTAGGTCCCTTGTGCCCATGCACTTAGCACAAGTTAAACCCAGTTGCAACGAAAAAGTTGTCATTTGGTCAAAATCCCCCCCCCCCCCCCCCCCCTTTCCTTCCTCATCAGTCACAAAAGGCATGCAAATAAAAGAAATGGGTGGCGCGCCTCTGGCTGCGACACACTCTCCAGATGGGAGCGACCCGAATCTCACAGACACCTGTGTGACTATAAAATACCAAATAAATAATAAATATACCCTTCAATTATCCCCCAAAGACGGAGTGTGGCAGGGTAATTATATTTTTAGAATGGTCACACACGTGATGTTCTCATCCCTAGCTGATGCATGTCACGAGATGTGTACCATAGTGTTCAAGTGCTTTCGCTGTTGGGATGATCTTTTAGCCAGGGTAAGCCAACAACAACAACAAACCGGCCTTCAATTAAGATCTGCGTGGGTGAAAGTAGTCCAGGCATGCTCCTGAAATCAGGATTGGAAAAGTTGGTAGAAAAAGTTCAGGATTGGCCATCTAGTCATTGGGAACCACTGCCTTATATAATCAAACAATTCTACCCAAATTGATGGCATATTAAAACAAGATGATAGATAATGCAATTCCAACACTATCCCCGCCCATCCTGTATACACAGGCACACACGGGAATTATTTTTTATTGTGATCACCACTTCAGGATTGGGAAGATTCCGGGAGCATTGAAACGTTATTGTCATTTCAGGATTGAGAGAATGTTTTACTTTCACCCAAGGATCTGATGGCATGTTTTTCTTCAGCTTTGCCCACTCGTTCCAACACCTCGCCGGGGTCTAGGCAGGCCCTGGACCCCTGCTTTTCAGGATTTCCCGGATTTGGAAGAACCACCCATAAAATTGTTTGCAAAGTACGTGTATTTCACACACAACATTTGTTTTCAGTCTTTTCTACCTTTAGCATTTGGCCTTTTCCCCGTTTTCTGAAATTCTAAAACCACTTATAAATAAGTTTGTCTCGATAATGAAAACTTTGAAATTACGATGTTTCATACTCAAAAAGGAGTATTATTCTCAAAAGTAGATCGCTCGTAGAAAACTTTCTTTCTAAAACTGTATGATGTATCTATTTATTTTTAATTATTGCATAAAAGGTGGACCCTGACGGATGAGTTTTTGCAAGAAACACGTCGAGATCACCAGAAACACAGCCTTTTCAAGGGTCAGAACACTCACTTTGCTCTGGTTCCTAGAAATTAAACCGTCAAAACGGCGATTCCTCCTTGGCGGAGATGCCGAAGAGTAGCCATTTTGGGTGGAGAACACTCGTGGTTGAAGCACATTTTCTTTGTATTGCGAAAATGTGCAAACGATTTGGCAGCCATGAGAAAAGAGACGGCACACGTACGCCTTCTCTTTGGGTGAAATAATTTGATTTCCAGCACCTCCGCTAAGGAGGAATCGCCGATTTGACGGTTTGATTTCTAGGGAACCAGAGCAAAGTGAGTGTTGCATTCTCTGTAAAGGATGTTTTCCTGGTGATCTCGTGACGTCACGTGTTTCTTACAAAAACTCATCCGTCAGGGTGCCCCTTTAACAATCAATTCCCATGTTAACGACTCTCAATTATATCTCGGTCTGTCTTCCTTCCACAGTCACTTTTGACTATTATTGTCGCTGTAAACGTTTGGAGGATCTACGGGAAAATTTTGCAATGCGTAAATTGAGGGGGTAGTGTCTTATAACTTAATTATAACTTTGCCATTTAACTAAGGACGTTCCTTTATGTGTGTGTGTTTCCTCGGCCTAAATCAAACCTTGCCCAGTTTCTGACACAGCCCGGGGTCAAAGTTGAAGGGTGAATTTGCACGTGAAATTCGTCTGTTTAAAACCCCGTGTCATAAAAGGAAAAAAATAAGCGCGCTGTCAACACATGAGTGAAGCTCTCTGTCAAGCGTGCATGGACCTGGGAACGGAAGCCAAGACAATGTGTGGGTAAAGGAAAACAAATGAACACGAATTGTTGCTCACCCCTTCAGTTTGTATTGTGCAAGTTTCGTCGAGTTTGTTCGCTTAGAGCATGACAAAAATCTACTACCGCCGAATTGAAAGGGAGACTGAAGCACTTTGATTCATTGTTGGGACTGTTTGTAGGCCTATTTATTCACATTCAGTGAACGGTGCTTGCGCGTGTGATCGAGAGAGTAGAAAAGGTTTGGTGTTTTTTTGCCGCAGTGACTTGTGAAATCAACAGCTCTTCCCCGAGATTGATTTCAAGGCTTGAATATGGATCCTCAAAATCCCGATACGGTGAGTGTGCATGCAGACGATTAATTTGTATTTTCCAAGAAGAAGAAGAAGAAGAAAGTTAATTAGTGTGTGTGTGTTTTTCCACGTGCTCAGGCTGTCAGATAATCAAGATGATCGGATCGTATGATAACGTAGTCAGATCATTAACATGGTACCCCTCGTATTTAAAGTAAGCCTGGCTATATTCACATTTATGCCCGTCAAGAACGATAATTTGTAACAGAAAAGAACATAGCGATTGCTTTTTCAGTCAACATGACGGGCAAAAATGTGAATATAGCCGTAAACCTATGTCAAAACGAAGAATCGTGCCCCACCAAGGAAAGGACCACTTAACATCAACATTTTAATGTGGTATCCAACATGGCCAGGAATAACAGTATTAAAGGGGCACCCTGATGGATGAGTTTTGGTAAGAAACACGTCCAGATCACCAGGAAAACACCCTTTACAGAGATTGCAACACTCACTTTGCTCTGGTTTCCTAGAAATCAAACCGTCAAATCGGCGATTCCTCCTTGGCGGAGGTGCTGGAAGTCAAATTATTTCACCCAAAGAGAAGGCGTGTGCCGTCTCTTCTCTAATGGCTGCATGCGTTTAGACCAAATCGTTTGCACGAAAGTTTCGCAATACAAGCCTTTTTATTTATTTATTTTTATAATTTTATGCAGTTTATCTAAAGGAGTTTCGCTCACAACAAAGGAAATAGCTCCGATTGTTTTTTTTACTGCATTAAAACAAACAAAAAAACGCTTCAACCACAATGAGTGACCTCCACCCACCCCATCCAAAATGGCTTCTCTCTCCAGCATCTCCGCCAAGGAGGAATCGCCGTTTTGACGGTTTAATGTCTAGGACACCAGAGCAAAGTGAGTGTTCCTATCCTTGAAAAGGCTGTCTTTCTGGTGATCTCGACGTGTTTCTTCCAAAAACTCATCCGTCAGGGTCCACCTTTAAGTGCTTCGTAGTAGAAAGAATAAACACCACCACCTTCAATAAGTAGTAGTAGTAGTGGTAGTAGTAGTAGTAGTAGTAGTAGTAGTAGTAGTAGTAGTAGTAGTAGTGGTAGGGACAAAATAAGCTGTTAAGCTTTTTATATGGTCCCATCGTATACATAAAGTATTATAACGAAAAGCTGGTCAAGGTGTATTACGGTCAATTTTCCTAATTAAAAAAAAATCAATTGTCAAAGCTTCTAAACATATTTATATATTTTGGAGAATCATCCAACCGATTTTTGAATATGTTAGTATTAGGTGCACATTTTAGAAGACTCATTCTTCTTCCCACGGACAACACCTGAGTGGAACAGCCTGTTGGACAATGTCGTCCGTGACCCTGTCGTCAGCCAGCCAATCAGTTCAGGACGGCTGTGTCTGGTCTCAGGCACAGCCAACAACCAACATACTGAACTGTAAGAGGGGGCCCCCAGTTATGCTAGATGGTGCTGGGAATCGGCTAGTCCAGCTGTTCTACAGAGCTGGATGAAAAGTGAATGAATGATGTAGCCTGTCGATCCCCCCCCCCCCCCCCCCCCCCCCCCCCCCTTACCTTTTTTGTTAGGTTAGGTTAGGTTCAGATGCTCTCCTCAGTCCCCCCCCCGTTGGCGTCTACATCCATAATTGGATCCTGCCAATGTATTTCTTCAAGATCAACATCAAACTTATCCAAAGAAAATCTCCCTAACTAGGCGGCGCCGAGCAGACGTTAAACCCAACTTTCAGTCAGCCAGTCAGTCACAAAAGATTGACCTGTACCACGAATTTCCATTACAGTAGAACAATCAAAAGCTCTCACTTTAGTGTTGGCCCAACTTCAGGTTAACTAATATCACATGTGATGTAGTACTGCTGCTGTTGCGAGGCCTACTATATTACAGGCCTACTTCTACTACAGACTGCAAAGGTGTTATATCTACATGAGACACGAACAACAGAAAAGTCAAGTTGTGGTAAAACTCGATCCTGGTGTTCAGTGACTGACTGTAGAAATTGTTTAATTAAAATGTTTACCCCCCCCTCTCTCTCTCTCTCTCTCTCTCTCTCTCTCTCTCTCTCTCTCTCTCTCTCTCTCTCTCTCTCTCTCTCTCTCTCTCCTCTCTCTCTCTCTCTCTCTCTCTCTCTCTCTCTCTCTCTCTCTCTCTCTCTCTCTCTCTCTCTCTCTCCATCTCCATCCCTCTCTCTCAGTACTTTTACCATTGTAAAATAAAGGTTCATTATCATATAATTCTCTCTCTCTCTCTCTCTCTCTCTCTCTCTCTCTCTCTCTCTCTCTCTCTCTCTCTCTCTCTCTCTCTCTCTCTCTCTCTCTCTCTCTCTCTCCTAGTTACATAATCCATGTCCTTAAATTCTTCTTAACTGTCGCAGATGCGTCATCATACTGCCGTTATGCGCCTAACTAAAAACAAAAACAGTTAGACCCTGTATGTCCGTCTTCGGCTGGAGAAAATGTTTAAGTAAGAATTTCTAGATCAAAGGCAGGAGAATGGACCAGTAAGGCAGAAAGATAACGGCTTCCCACGGACAGGGTAGTTGTCCAGGGGGTGACTGTCCGGGGGGTACTCAAGTTGTCCTAGAACCGATGGCAGTAGGCAAAGGGAAAAGGCAGAGTGAAAGAGAGTGACAGTATAGAGAAAAGTACAAGCACAGAACATTCAGAAGGTGGGGGAACTGTATGCACACAAAAAGGATGTGATCCGTCGGTTTCAGGACAACTACCCCCCGGGCAAGTACCCCCTGGACAACTACCCCCCTAGGACATCTACCCCCTGGACAAGTACCCCCCCCCCCCCTCCCATTATTTTTTAAACATCATTGTTAAAGAAATTGGCGCGCGCACACGCACACACACACACACACACACACACACACACACA
>CM065686.1:12203955-12231455 GCA_017654935.2 Phymorhynchus buccinoides | reverse complement strand
CGCGCATGAAGCTTTCACACAGACGGGAAGCACTGACAGTTTGGAAGCCACTGGGGATTTGTCAGAGCAAAGTGAACAGGGGCTTCCAAATGGCGAGGTCAAGCTGGGTGCCCAGAAAGTGTTGCTCGGTGACAGTAAAGTAGAGGTCAAAGAAAGCCTTTCTCTCGGAACAGCCGAAGGAATGTCACAGGTTCAGGGCGACAACTCATCGTTCAAAGAACCCACCACAAATAAAGATGGCATTTCGGACACTCCCAAAGACCCAGCGGAACAAGTCGAACTGAGTTCCCAGAAGGTGTCACTCCGTGACAGCAATGTAGAGCTCAAAGAAAACTTCTCTCCCGGAAGAACTGAAGGAACATCACAGATTCAGGGAGACAACTCATCTCTCAAAGAACCCAACATAGGTACAACAGATGACATTTCGGACACTCCCAAAGACCCAGAGGAACAAGTAGAACTGGGTTCCCAGGAAGCGTCACTTGGTGACGGCAAAGTAGAGGTAACAGAAAACCTTTCTCCTGGAACAACCGAAGGAACATCGCAGATTCAGGGCGACAACTCATCGTTCAAAGAACCCACCACAAATAAAGATGGCACTTTGGACACTCCCAAAGACCCAGAGGAACAAGTCGAACTGGGTTCACAGAAGGTGTCACTCCGTGACAGCAATGTAGAGCTCAAAGAAAACTTCTCTCCTGGAAGAACTGAAGGAACATCACAGATTCAGGGCGACAACGCATCTCTCAAAGAACCCAACATAGGTACAACAGATGGCATTTCGGACACTCCCAAAGACCCAGAGGAACAAGTCGAACTGGGTTCACAGGAAGTGTCGCTCGGTGACGGCAAAGTAGAGGTCAAAGAAAACTTCTCTCCCAGAAAAACCGAAGGAACATCACAGATTCAGGGTGACAACTCATCGCCCAAAGAACCCATCACAGAAAAAGCAGATGGTATTTCGGACACTCCCAAAGACCCAGCGGAACAAATCATGGATGAACAAATCATGGGTCAAGTGATCCCTCGAGTGATACAGGAAGCTTGCGAGAAACCCTCAACATCACCAGTTTCACAAAAAGAAGGATCCCCTGAGAAGAGAGTTGATGATCATCCAGAATCGTGGAAAACCCCGCTGTCTGTTCATGGAAAACAGCTAGCACATTTTATGATACAAAACGTCATACATCAGGCTGTCCAACAAATGGTAAATGAACCCCACTACTCGCAAGCTGATACGATTCAAGTTTTCCGTCAACTTGAGCAAGATGAAGAAGGTAAAAGTCAGAAAGGCAAGCCAAGTGTGCCCCCAAAACAGGACAACCAAAACACACTCCAGCCGGGTATGCCTGACACTCAGCGGGATCAAGTGGCAACAACTCAACAGGATCAATCAGAGGTAGCTGAACAAGATGGACCGGTCAGAAATAAAACGGGCACAGAGATGTCGGGTCAAGACACAGAGTCAGAACAGTCGAACAAAATTCAGCCAAAACTAGGAGAAAATGGTGCACTGCTAGACCCAGACAGACCAGCACCAGAGCACCACTCAAAGCCGCCATGTGCACCAGTTACAACACCTCCAGAATCCGGGGCACCAGAGATAGAGATGGCAGCTCCAAGATCCGGGGCACCAGAGATAGAGATGGCAGCTCCAAGATCCGGGGCTCCAGAGATAGCAACTCCAGGATCCGATACACCAACGACGGCAGCTTCAGGATCCGGGACACCAGAGTCAGCTTCAGGATCCGATGCACCAGATATAGCAGCTCCAGGATCTGATGCACCGGAGACAGAAGCTCCAGGATTCAATGCACCAGAGATAGCAGCTCCAGGATCCGATGCACCAGATATAGCAGCTCCAGGATCTGATGCACCAGAGGTAGCAGCTCCAGGATCGGATGCACCGGAGACAGAAGCTCCAGGATCCAATGCACCAGAGATAGCAGCTCCAGGATCCGATGCACCAGATATAGCAGCTCCAGGATCTGATGCACCAGAGGTAGCAGCTCCAGGATCGGATGCACCGGAGACAGAAGCTCCAGGATCCAATGCACCAGAGATAGCAGCTCCAGGATCGATTGCACCAGAAATAGCAGCTCCAGGATCCGATGCACCAGAGATACCATTTCCAGGATCCGATGCACCAGACACAGCAGCTCCAGGATCCGATGCACTGGACACAGCAACTCCAGGATCTGAAGAGTTAGAAACAAGTCAAAATGAACCACGTAAGCGAGATGGAGAAACAACACAGAACACAGAAGACCCACCAGAGAGTGAAAAACCAGAAACGACCTCACTAGACAATAATAGACCTGAAATAGTCTCACCTGAGAATGATGAAACGGAAGCAGATAAATCAGAAACAAATGCACCAGAAAATGGTAAACCAGAGACAAATACACGAGACATTAGTCCACCAGAAACTGATAAAGCAGAAATAAGCCTACCGGAGAGTGATAAACCAGAAGCAAATACACCAGAGACTGGTAAACCACCGGAGCCTTTAAAACTGGAAACAACCTCGACAGACACTACAGCAGAACCGAGTACGACAGAGACTGGTGAATCAGAAGCAAGTCCACCACAGACTGATAACCGAGAAATAAGTCCACTAGAAACTGATAAACTAGAAACAAGTCCACCAGGGACTGGTGAACCACATACGGGTCCTTCAGGGATTAATAAATCAGAAATTGGACCACCAGAGACTAATAAATCAGAAATTGGACCACCAGAGACTGATAAACCAGAAACAAGTCCACCAGGGACTGGTGAACCACATACGGGTCCTTCAGGGATTGATAAATCAGAAATTGGACCACCAGAGACTGATAAATCAGAAAGTGGACCACCAGAGACTGATAAATCAGAAATTGGACCACCAGAGACTGATAAACCAGAAATTTGTCCAGCGGAGACTGATGAACTAGAAACAAGTCCACCAGAGACTGATAAACAAGAAACAAGTCCACCAGAGACTGATAAACAAGAAACAAGTCCACCAGAGACTGATAAACCAGAAATGAGTCCACCAAAGACTGATGAACCAGAAATGACTCCAGCAGAGACTGATAAACCAGAAATGAGTCTAGCAGATATTGATAAACTAGAAACAAGTTCAGCAGAGACTGATAAACCAGAAATGAGTCTAGCAGAGACTGGAAAACCAGAAGCAACCCCAGCGGATGGTAAAACAGAATGGAGTCCAACAGAGACTGGTGAATCAGAAGCAAATCTACCAGAGACTTATAAACCAGAAGCTTGTCTACCAGAGGCAAATAAACTAGAAACGAGTGAACCAAAGACTGACCAATCAAAAATTGGACTCCAGGCGACTGATAAACCAGAAAGAAGTCCACTGGAGTCTTATGAACCAGAAATGAGTCCACCAAAGACTGACCAATCAGAAATTGGACTCAGAGAGACTGATAAACCCAAAAAAAGTCCACTGGAGTCTTATGAACCAGAAATGAGTCCACCAAAGACTGACCAATCAGAAATTGGACTCCAGGAGACTGATAAACCGGAAAGAAGTCCGCGGGAGTCTTATGAACCAGAAATGAGTCCACCAAAGACTGACCAATCAGAAATTGGACTCCGAGAGACTGATCAACCAGAAAGAAGTCCACTGGAGTCTTATGAACCAGAAATGAGTCCACCAAAGACTGACCAATCAGAAATTGGACTCCGAGAGACTGATAAACCAGAAAAAAGTCCACTGGAGTCTTATGAACCAGAAATGAGTCCACCAAAGACTGACCAATCAGAAATTGGACTCCAGGAGACTGATAAACCGGAAAGAAGTCCGCGGGAGTCTTATGAACCAGAAATGAGTCCACCAAAGACTGACCAATCAGAAATTGGACTCCGAGAGACTGATCAACCGGAAAGAAGTCCGCTGGAATCTTATAAACCAGAAATGAGTCCACCAAAGACTGACCAATCAGAAATTGGACTCCGAGAGACTGATAAACCAGAAAGAAGTCCACTGGAGTCTTATGAACCAGAAATGAGTCCACCAAAGACTGACCAATCAGAAATTGGACTCCGAGAGACTGATAAACCAGAAAGAAGTCCACTGGAGTCTTATGAACCAGAAATGAGTCCACCAAAGACTGACCAATCAGAAATTGGACTCCGAGAGACTGATCAACCAGAAAGAAGTCCACTGGAGTCTTATGAACCAGAAATGAGTCCACCAAAGACTGACCAATCAGAAATTGGACTCCGAGAAACTGATCAACCAGAAAGAAGTCCGTGGGAGTCTTATAAACCAGAAATGAGTCCACCAAAGACTGAAAGACCAGAAATGAGTCCACCGCCAGAGACGGGTCCACAAGACACGGACACCAACAATCAAAGTCCTACGCAGCCAGACGGAAACACGAGCCGGCCACAACAACCCAGCAAAGACCCAACAAGCCCGGAGTCCCTAAAAATACAGAACGCTCCGGAATCGTGGACAGACATGACTACAAGAACAGGAGCGGAGGAGGAGAAGGAGGAGGAAGAGGAGGAGGAGGAGAGAGAGAGACGAAGTTCGAGAACGTCTTCCGCTTCTTCCAGTCCCGTCAAGGCAGTGATTGAGGTGGAGGAAGGGAGGTTCCTCGGAAGCAAGGCCCCCTTCAGGTACTGTCGGCCTAACCCCAGGTGGTTCAGGTCTGGGCAGTTGCCTCCCGACCACCATAAGGACCCCTCTGAGACGTTGTTGAAGGTGAGAGAGAGAGAGAGAGAGAGAGAGAGAGAGAGAGAGAGAGAGAGAGAGAGAGAGAGAGAGAGAGAGAGAGAGAGAATGGTCAGAAATAACGGATAAGAGCCCACTTTTTTTTTATCAACTTGCAAAATAGTGTGCACGCGCTCTCGCACATACACACGCATGGCGCGCACACACACACTCACTCTCTCTCTCTTTCACATGCACACACACACACACGCACATACTCTCTGAGACACACACACACACACACACACACACACACACACACACACACACACGCACACACACGCACACGCACACGCACATACTCTCTGACACACGCACGCACGCGCGCACACGCACGCACGCACACGCACGCACACGCACACGCGCACACGCACACGCACACACACGCACACACACACACACACACTGTGTTTTTTCCCTATGTATAATATAATAGGGAATGTGGTTCTTTTACTCTTCTCCACTCTTGATGGAGAATTTTTGAACTACTCCAGATTTGTTTTAAACAAGCATGGGTTACTCAACACTCTCGGGTTGTGATTTCTATTATTGAAAGAGAACACAAACAAGTGGTGATGTGGGGCCATGCTTCCTGTTCAGTTCCTTGAAAAGGTTTCTTAATTTTCATTACGAGAATGGATCTATGGGAGGGAACACTGACCATCATTATCAAAAGATTTGTGTCATGATTTTAACACTCGCTTGATAAAATAAAATAAAAAGTAAGTGTAAGAACCTGATTTTCATCAATACTTTTTTAATTAAGGCGGAAAAATGATTTTGTTAGGTTTTTTTTGTATATTTATTTGTGCATGCTTGTTGCAATTTCAAACAAAAAATCAAGCGAAAATGGCAATGATGAACATTTCCTTTAATTATTCTTCTTCTTAACCCTTTCACCGCCAGCCATCTTTCAGCCAAAAATGTCCATTAAATGTACCTGGGTAGAGAACAAAATTCATCTGCAGTATTGGGGATTCTTCTGTGAAATATATAAAATAAGGTCTATCCTTACTTCCCAAAACTGAGACAATAGGGTCTTTGGATAACAGACCCCAATTTGACGCCTTTTAGTGACATAGGTGTTAACTCACTGTGGCGCTAAAATGCGACTTTGGCGGTGAAAGGGTTAATTGGCGTTCGCCAGGCCTACCCCAGACCCAACCAGCCCTTGACACAAACAGTGCCGTTTTCTCCAGCTCTTGGAGGCTGCCATAGAGCTGAGTTGTCAGAGGAGTTTCTGTTGGCCACGGATCTTTTCTGGTTTGCTGATGTATTTTCTTCTTGTTTTTCTTCCCGCCATGCATGTATTTCCTTCAATTTATTTTTGTCGTTTTGCAGTTCGATCCCAACAGAGTGACCAGTCCTGGCAGAGACTTCCTCAACCTTGTTGATTTCTGGCCCTCCGGGTCGACCCATTCGGACTTGTAGTCCCACTGGGGTGAATGGGGCTGCGCACACCAACGGAGAACAGTAAATTGTGATACGAACATTGCACATTCTGAAAAACAAGGGACATTCATTTCTCAGAAACAAGGACTTGGGTGGGTTTCATTTGATTTACTCTCTTTAAGATTTGGTTACGAACATTTCAATTTCTAAAAAAGGGACAATTTAATTAATTAACAAACAAGGGCTTGGCTGGGTTTCATTTGATTTACTCTGTTTAAGATTTGGTTACGAACATTTAGATTTCTGAAAAAGGGACAATTTATTTAATTAACAAACAAGGACTCGGCTGGGTTTCATTTGCATGATTTAGACTCTTTAAGATTTGGTTACGAACATTTAGATTTCTGAAAAAGGGACAATTTATTTAATTAACAAACAAGGACTCGGCTGGGTTTCATTTGCATGATTTAGACTCTTTAAGATTTGGTTACGAACATTTCAATTTCTGAAAAAAGGGACAATTTATTTAATTAACAAACAAGGACATGACAGGGGTTCATTTGATTTAGACTCTTTCTGATTTGTTCGCTTTGCTTGTGGTTTGACTTTGTGTGGGTGCGTTTTTTTGTGATGTCAATGTACAGCTTTTTGGCATGTAGACGCGTCGAGGAACTGTTCAGCAAAATGATTTAAAAACTGTCATGTAGGTCACAGTCTTTGTTATTTTGCCGAGTTTTCCTATGACTTTCTTTTTTGTTTGTTTGTTTCGCACGATCATGCTTATGGCAGTAATTGATCATTGCTTAATATGATGGGTGAAAGTAGTCTATCGCAATGTGGACTGGTCGACTTATGGCGATTATTTGACCGCCAGGGGGCAGTCAAACCACTAGGGGCTTATCACGCCATATTCTTAGTTGGGCGTAGTGAGAGAGAGAGAGAGAGAGAGAGAGAGAGAGAGAGAGAGAGAGAGAGAGAGAGAGAGAGAGAGAGAGAGAGAGAGAGAGAGAGAGAGAGAGAGAGGGTTGGACTCCTCCCCATCTCTACCCCCAACTAAGAATATAGAGAGGATTAGCCCCACTCGAGCGTTATACCACCTGGCGGGCAAAAGAGCCAGCTAAGTCGCTCTACAGTGGAGCGGGTGTCGTTCTATATAATCACCCCTTGAAAATGAAGCTAGAAATTCATGAATACTTTGAGTCCAAATGTTACAATACTTGTCTTTCTTGTTTTTAGAAATGCTCTTAGGGCCTACATTTCAAACTCATTTTAAGTGTGGAACAATCAAATTAAATTTAAGAAGAAAAAGGTTTGCATTTGTATAAATAAAAGAACACCAGATATACAAATATGTGAAGTATGTTGGGTGAATTTTTTTTTCTAATTTTTTTTTGTTTTGTTTTGTTAGATCATTCGTTTGTGTTAATTCTTTTTTTTCTCTTTATAAAATTGCATGCTTTACTTGATGTTTACTGAATGAAGAAATAAAATATAATTGCTTATATACGTGTTGTGTGTTTATAATTAGAACCAGAAGCCCAGCCTTCTTCAAATTTTTTAGTTGTGATTTTGTTTGGGTTTTTTGTCTTGTATATCTCAGCATAAATAATGGTACTTTTAAGTCTTTTCTATCCTTGACAACTTAAAGAGATACAAATATGAGCTGTACAGCTTAAATCACCCAAGGATTCTGCTAGGGGAAGACGGGGTAAAAAGCGCATGGGCGGGTAAGAAGCCCACCCCAATTATCTCATGAAATAAAGAAAATTTCAGTCAAAGTTGCCCATGAGACGAATGTTAGACATTAACGCTCGTCTCATGGGCAAAATGAGACTGAAATTTGCTTCATTTCATGAGATAATTGGGGTGGGCTTCTTACCCGCCCATGCGCTTTTTACCCCGTCTTCCCCTAATGTTTTCATTTACATTCTTTTAACATTAGTCCTTTGTTTTCTCTCTCTCTCTCTCTCTCTCTCTCTCTCTCTCTCTCTCTCTCTCTCTCTCTCTCTCTCTCTCTCTCTCTCTCTCTCTCTCTCGCACATTTTTTTCCCTTCCCTGAACAATTTCCAAAAGTTTTTTGTTTGTTTCGTTTTGTTTTGGCTTGGCATGTTTTGGCTTTTTCTTTCTTTACTTTTTCTTTTTAACCCTTTTGCCGCCGCCAATGTCGCATTTTTGCACCACAAAGACCCAAGTCACACACAAAAAAAGCATAAAATCAGGGCCTGTTATCTGAAGACCCTATTTTCGTAATTCTGGGAGGTAAGGACAGGCCTAATGCTATACATGTCACAGAGGAATTCCCAATATTGCAGATATTATTTTTTCTTTACCCAGCTAAGTTTAATGGTATTTTTTGGCTAAAAAAAATGGCTGGCGGCGAAAGGGTTAAAACCATTACGTATCACATGCTTATATCATCATAGTTGTGTTTTCTTGCTGGGTAGTGACATTTTGAACCACAGTAGTAGTATTTGGTGATTTTCTGAAGAGCAGTGTAACCAGTGTGTCTAATGCTCCCTAATGTTTTAATAAACTGCATTCTTTTTCCAGTAGATAATTCATAGACAGAAAAACTTGAATGTTTTTCGTCAATAGATTAATATCTCTTCTTCTTCTGCGTTCCCAGGCCATATTGCCATAATGGGTAAGGTACATATGTGTCCGGTTTTCAGTTATCACTGGTCTCCCTGCTGCGTACAGCCGACACATTCCGATTTCGGAGAAGCTCAAAAGAGAAAAATTATTTGGAAGATATTTTTGAAGAAAAGGCAGGAAGAATGGGCCAATAAGTCAGAAAGATAGTAGATGACAGTAAGCAAAGGGAAAAGGCAGGGTCAAAGAGAGTGGCAGATTAGAGAAAGTTACAAGCACAGAACTTCCAGAAGGTGGGGGAACTATTTTACGAAAGACCCCCCCAGTATCCCCCCACGAGGAGTTTTGGTGATAAATGTGGACACTGCTGGCGTTTCTACCGGTTGAGATCTGCACTGTTCAGAAAAAGAAACGCACACTTTTTAACGCATATTATGCATACGCTTTACTGGTTCTGCGGCTGGTTCAGTGTCAACAACACGAGCTGTTTGGACAGTTTAAAATGTGATTGATGGTTATTGGCTTCTGCAACTAGGGTTATTAACTCCCTTGACAGTGAGAGTGAAGCCCTTGTTGGTCAGTACTGAAAAGGGCATTCACTCTTGCGAAAGGCAGCCATTTAGTGGCCTCAAATAGGGTTATTGGCGAGAGCTACACCCTTGTTTGGTCAGTACTCAAGCAGCTACCAAGTGCATTCACTCTAGCAAAACACGGTTGTTGCAGTGGCCAATTGAAACAAAAAAATGGTCACATGAAGAAATTCAAATCAAATTGTTTAGAAGTTAATGAAATTTGAAGTCTATTTTCTTCTAAAAAAATAAAAAAGGTATGCGTTTCTTTTTTGGGGAGAGTATATATGTGGATGACACACAGGGAGATAAATACCACCAGTCCACACAGAAGTTTCATGGTGATAGTAGAGAATAAGCCCCCAGTGGGGATACCAGGGGGTCTTGTATAAATAGTTCCCCCACCTTCTGGAAGTTCTGTGCTTGTAACTTCCTCTAATCTGTCGCTCTCTTTGACTCTGTTTTTTCCTTTTGCTTATGTCATTTACTATTTTTCTACCTTACCGGTCCATTCTCCTGCCTTTTTTCAAAAAACCGCTTTCAACAAGATTTCCTCCAGCCGAAGTCGGACTTGCTGGGCCTATTTCTTAGTTAGGCGCATAACGGCAGCATGACGCATATGCGCTCATAATTGACAGGAAACTGTCTGAGTGATCGAAGAAGAGGAAGTAGAGAATAAGGATCTTTCATCTAAAGTTGTGCGTTGTTTATGTGTAACATATTCAAGGTTAGAAGGCTATGCCACTCTTGTATAGATGTTGATTTGTTTGCATGTTGTCCTCTCCACCGTTGTTGACGTGTACTGTGTGGGTGAAGGGCCATAAAGGCGAACTTGGCACATTCTTTATTGAGAATGATGCTTTGTTTGTTTCCCTTTGGCTCTGATCCACGCATTGCTAGAAGATTGGTATCGAAAAACGTTGGTGGAGAGGAGGTAATTAGTAAGAGTTCTCCCCCTTTGCTTAATTTCGTTGTCTCCTCTCTTGACCTCACTATTTCATTCTTTGACCTTTCATCAGTCTTCAATCAGAACTGTCTTGCTTTCTTCAGATTCGTGTATTGGGGGTCGTCTGCAAATACAGTGGAACCTCCCTTATAAGACCTCATTTTGGATGATTTTTGGAGGTCTTGTAAGGGAGGGAATTTTAATACTTACAAAGAAGGGCAATGTCTCGGAGAAATAGGTCTTATGTGGGAGGGAGTCTTATAATGGGAGGTCTTATAAGGGAGGTTCCACTGTATAGTGAACGAAACTATTAGGATTTCATCATCAGATTCATCTACACGATAGCGTTTCATCAGGTTCATGCCTTACAGGTGTTACAGCTGGACAGCCGTACAACTGCAGTTGGACGTGTGGGGCAGGGCCTTTAGTGTACGACAGGCAAAGACGAAAGTCATCAACAAGTTGCTGATTTGTTGACAATCTTGTACTTTAGTCCCCCCCCCCCCCCCCCCCCCCCCATCATGTTTATGACCCTCAATCTCAGCTTCTTTCAGTTTTATGAAAATGATCGTAGGATCCTCCCCCGAAGTCGGAGTGTGGCTGCTCACATGGCGGGGTAATCAAAAACCGATCGCACACGTAATGTTCTCATCCGCAGCTGATGCACTTGTATCATTAGGCCGGGTTCACATTAGACGCGTAAGTCCGTACTACGGAAAACCCTAAATAAGTGGAAGAAAGAAGGATACAAGTTTACGCATATAGGGAAAATTCGGACACGTGCGCAAATCTTTTCCCTTCTTTGTTTCGCTTATTTATGGATTGCGCACGGGTTTCCGCATGGAATATCCGCTTATGTGTGTACACGGCCTTAGTGTTCAAGTGCTTCCGCTGTTGGGATGACCCCTGGAGTCTTTTAGCCAGGGTATGCAAGCAAACAAACATCCTAGGATCCGAACCCTATCCCTTTTCCCAAAAATGACAGAATGTTGCTTCTCAGTGAATATCATCAATGTGAAAATTCGAGGGAGGGAGGGAGGGGGGTGTCACTAAAATGCAAGATAGCTCCGATTATGAGTCATCTATTCATTTGTTGTATGCATGTGTTTTCCTTTGTCAGTCTCCTTCTTCTTCGATCGCTCAGTTTCATGTGAGTGCAGATGCGTCATGCTGCTTTTATGTGCCTAAGAAATATTAAAGCTTAACTCATTCATATATGGCCGGAATTAATATAAAGCTGTCAATTTGATGAATTTGCTTCAAGGGAAGTAAATATGTGTGCACACCACACATTGCTTACTTCTAAACTCTCTTCGCTCCCTTAAACCACACTTTTTGCCTCTTACTATGCATTTGTAGTGGTTTGAAGTGGGTAACTAATTGCTGTAGAGAGTTTTTCTTTATAAAGTCTATAGATTACAAAAAGTCTGATCTACCACTTCCCTATGTCTAAACCTGAAGTAAAAACCTGTAATCTTTCATTTCTCTTTTTGTTAGTATCTGTTTTGTGTGTGTGTGTATGACTGGAGTGATTTGTGAGTTTTTTTAATAATTAAAAATCATTGCAATGTGAATGAGTTAACATGTCCGTCTTTGGCAGGAGAAATTTTTTGTACCGGTAAGCGTTTCTTGAAAAAAGGCAGGAGAATGGACCAATAAGGCAGAAAGATTGTAAATGACAATAAGCGAAAGGAAAAGGCAGAGTCAAAGAGAGTGACAGATTAGAGGAAGTTACAATCACAGAACTTCCAGAAGGTGGGGGAACTATACATATGAAAAGACACACACACCCTCCCCCCCTGTGCAGCTTTGTCAGTCATTTCATACATATGTTACGCCCAATCTGTGAAATTGCTTATTTCATGAAATGGGCAAAATGCTTTGCCCAATTTATGAAATGGACAATGTATATCACATTTTTGAATCCCCATTCACACAGGTATTGATTAAGATTGATTCAATGGTATCACACTTTTCTACATTGTATGTGCACCCCTATCCTGCCCCCCAACTCGACCAGATGCTAAGCTGGGGCATGCCTGAGCCACATGTTGAATCAAAACTTTTATCAAGTCAAGTCTGAATAAAATAATTTTAACTCATCTACAGATGAGATTTCTCATTCGTTTGAACCAATTCTTGATCTGTGTGCTAATGAACAAAAAGTATTTTTCATTCATATTGCTTTTCTCAATTGCAAGTTATAAATTGGCTATTTCACGAACTTGGCAAACAACTTTGCCCATTTCATGAAATGGGCAATTTCATGGATTGGGCATAACATATACATGAAAAAAACTCAAACAAATTGCACAATGCGTCAATCACACACAAGATAAATAAACAAACGCAGGTGGTAATGTAAAACACTTCATTCTTTTCCTTCTCATCCTATTTACATTTGTTCAACAGGTATCCCAAATCACGCATTCAAGACATCTCGATCAAAACTCCAAGTCTTCATCAGGATCCTCATCATCGAAATCGTCATCATCATCGGGAATATAATGGATGGTGCCACCTTGGTTTTCTGATGAGGAAGACCTGCAACAAATTGATTCAAATTTTAACTAGAGTACTAACAGGTCTGTGCGTTGGTTGGGTACTTGCGTACCCCCACCCCCTTGAAATCGTAGAGATTGTAAAGAAATCATGTCATGCTTGCATTATTTTAAGGGGTACGCAACCCCCTTTGGTACTCTAATTATTTTCAAGAATATCTGTCTTTGCCTAGTTTTCATGGAATTCTTATTCAGTTTAGTGCATAAAACAAAGACACAGGTAATGGTCGACTTGGCTCGCTGATTTCACTGCCAGGTGGCGAAAAGCTCAAGTGGGTCCAAACCTAGTGATAGCCTTTGTTGGAGAGAGAGAGAGAGGGAGAGAAGTCCCTCCTTCTCTCTCTCTCTCTCTCCCCAACAAAGACTATCACTAGGTATGGACCCACTTGAGCGAAGTCCCTCTCTCTCTCCCCAACAAAGACTATCACTAGGTTTGGACCCACTTCAGCAAAGTCCCCCTCTCTCTCTCCCCAACAAAGACTATCACTAGGTTTGGACCCACTTGAGCGAAGTCCCTCTCTCTCTCTCCCCAACAAAGACAATCACTAGGTTTGGACCCACTTGAGCGAAGTCCCTCTCTCTCTCTCCCCAACAAAGACTATCACTAGGTTTGGACCCACTTGAGCGAAGTCCCTCTCTCTCTCCCCAACAAAGACTATCACTAGGTTTGGACCCACTTGAGCGAAGTCCCTCTCTCTCTCCCCAACAAAGACTATCACTAGGTTTGGACCCACTTGAGCGAAGTCCCTCTCTCTCTCCCCAACAAAGACTATCACTAGGTTTGGACCCACTTGAGCGAAGTCCCTCTCTCTCTCTCCCCAACAAAGACAATCACTAGGTTTGGACCCACTTGAGCGAAGTCCCTCTCTCTCTCTCCCCAACAAAGACTATCACTAGGTTTGGACCCACTTGAGCGAAGTCCCTCTCTCTCTCCCCAACAAAGACTATCACTAGGTTTGGACCCACTTGAGCGAAGTCGCTCTCTCTCTCCCCAACAAAGACTATCACTAGGTTTGGACCCACTTGAGCGAAGTCCCTCTCTCTCTCCCCAACAAAGACTATCACTAGGTTTGGACCCACTTGAGCGAAGTCCCTCTCTCTCTCTCCCCAACAAAGTTAGGTTTGGACCCACTTGAGCTTTTCGCCACCTGGCTGTGAAATCAGAGCTTACTCGCTCACTTAAGTATGCATATTCTTCTAAAAAGCATGGTGTTAGGGTGGCTATGACTTTAACTCTTACAGACCTGTTTACCCCCTACACAAGTCTTGAGTAGTCTGGATAGCTGAAATGAGTAATTTTGGCTCAAAATGTGTAGTTTTATTAATTAAACCATCAAACAATCTTTGAAGAGTAGTAGAGGTCCAAATTGAGTAGAATACTACTCGTAAAGAGTAGAGTAAACAGGTCTGCTAGTAGTATGGGCAAATATATTCACCCAAGACATCACTCTACACTCCCACCAAATGCAAAGACATTCACTGTCAAGCACCCTGCCATGTGTTTGTTTTTAGAGCTTTTGTCACCGTTTCTGCCGTTAAAGGCAATGCATTTGCACTAATAAAAAATAAAAGAGTGACTTCCCTTTTGTCGGGTGAGATGCAACGGACATCAGTGCAGGTGGGGGAGCTATTGATACAAAAGACATCCCCCCCCTCCACAGGGGGTGATTGGCGACGAATTCTCACATTTGTGTGTAGGGCAGGACGACCTGGTCCTTCGCAGCCTTCTCCTCGGGTTTCAGCGACAGGTTGAAGGTCAAGTTGGCTGTGGGGTCAACCTGCCAACCAATCAGAAAGCTCCATTGAATCGAGAGGTCACACACGGTAGTTTGCAGCTGATCCGAGCAACGACCATGACGGAAGTCACTAGTCGGTGTGCCAACCAATCAGAAAGCTCCATTGAATTGAGAGGTCACACACGGTAGTTTGCAGCTGATCCGAGCAACGACCATGACGGAAGTCACTAGTCGGTGTGCGCACTGTACGTATAAATGCCACAAACAAATTCATTTAACTACTCGCTTGAAATAGGAAAAGTTGTTGAATCTTTTCTTTTCACTGTGTGTGTGTGAGTGTGTGTTTGTGTTTCTCTGTGTGTGTGGGTGAGAGAGAGAGAGAGAGAGAGAGAGAGAGAGAGAGAGAGAGAGAGAGAGAGAGAGAGAGATATGCGCACCTGTGTGTTTCTAAGAGTGTTGATGTGGGCTGAAATCCCAACATTCTAGCCAAGGAGAAATGCCCTTCGACAGAATCTCCTCTTTCTCTGAAGTACTTGAATACAAAATTTAGTTTATTACAGCCATGTGAGTGTCAATAATCTAGGGTTGGGGTCGCCACCAGCCCTTCCCCTTACAAAAAATTACTATGTTGAAGGATCTGTGGAAACTGACCAAAGAGAAACAGCTCAACATTTTTTTTAGCAGACTTTGGTGTGTGTATTTTAAACCCTCCACTTATTAATTTTTTTTTTCTTTTTTTTTTTTTTTTTTTTTAATTTTAGCAGACTACTACAAAACAACAAAAGCTAGAAAGGAGAGGGAGGGGGGAGACGAAGAAAGAGAGAGAGAGAGGTGGGTTCAGTTCGATTTTTCTGATAAACGTTGTGAGTGAAGGGGGTATTTGTAGTAAGGAAGTGTATAACTTATAAGTGCGTGTTAGAGAACTGTGTGTGTGTGGGGGGGGCAGTGAGAGGGGTAATAACTCAGGATGATAGATGTAAGAGACTACTACGCATTGGTTACTTTGTAAAATATCTTAATGCATGCCTTTATTTTGTTGTCATAAATTTGTATTGTTTCTTTTATGTGTGTGTGTGTGTGTGACGTGCAGCAAGAAAATTATCCCTTGCTTAGGGACTTAATAAACTGATTGATTGATTGATTGAGAGGTAGTGTATGTATGTATATATTTATATGTATCTTGTATGATCTGTAGCTTGTATGTCCTGGTATTCTATTGTGTATTTAAATACAGGGAAACCCATTTAGTACGAGTACGGTTTAAACGAGAGCCCGTGTTTAACGAGTGGTTTCAAAATTCCCGACCACAAGCCTTCTTTTTCCTTGTTAAATAATTCTGCATACAACGAGCTCGCTACAACGAGCAACTTGCATATAACGTACAATTTATTGACTCCCAAAGTCAAGCTTTTATGCAAAAACTACGCGGTTAGAACGAGAACGCACTTACAACCACACCGCCATCCCAAAGTCAAGCTTTCTTGCACAACTACCTGGCTAGAACGAGTACACACTGACAACAACATCGCCATCTTGACTGACCCCTCGATATGTAAGCGGCATTCTGATTGGCCGATATAACAACTTGGGTGTCTGCAGCGCATGCAGACGACACTGGACTCACTCTTTGCGCACTGATCTTGTGACTTCCGGGAAATTTTAACTTTCTCTTAAAGCGCGCGTGTGGATTTTATGTTTTTGATGTTATCGTGTGTTAATAAACTGTTTTAAAGTGTATGTAATCGGCATTAAAAACCCTATGGATACAGGATACTGGGCTTACAACCATGCTTTGTTGGGTAAGTGTGTTGTTTCCGTTTTTCTGTCTTTTTCACACTTTACCAACACGCACATCACAGTAGATGTGAGGACCGATTGATAGGTTCGTCAGGGTTGCCAAAATCGATAAAATGGTTTGAACGAGCAATGCTTACAACGAGTAAATTGGCCCTCTCCCCTGGAATTCGTACTAAACGGGTTTCACTGTAATAGTGAATTCGTATTATGTGCCTGTATTACCATGTTCATGTGTGTTTTGTATATGCGCTGTATCTGTAAGGCGCTTTGAGCTGTGGTCAGGATACTGCGCCATATAAATGTTATTAATTATTTATTATTATTAGTGAAGATGGTCAATCTTTTTTTCCGGCTCACCTGGGATTGGTCAGAAGTGTCCTGTACAGCGTCGACCTTGGACACACCCACCACATCTTGCAGGTGACAGCAGCCCTTGCTGATGCTAAACTCCTCTGTCTGAACACACAGCCACGAAAGATGCTGAGGTAAAAATACACACTGTTATTTTTTCATTCTCTCCCCATGGCAACGCAGTGTTGCACTAGTAATTCGCCTTGGCTTAAGGCTGTGTCAGACCAATTGACATAGGCTAGAACACCGAGGCTACATCAAAATGTTGCGTATTTAATTTATGCGGGGATTGTCTTTAGCCATGACAAGCACCTAGCATAACATCATCAGTCTCCAAGTTCCCCCGAAGACGCAGTATGGCTGCCCATGTGGCAGGGTAATTAAAAACGGTCACGCACGTAAAGTTCTCATCTGTAACTGATGTACCATAGTGTTCCGCTGCTGGGATGATCCCTGGAGTCTTTTAGCCAGGGTAAGCCAACAACAACATACTATAGTAATGATCTAACCAGCCTATGACTATTATTGTGAGGTATTTTGACCATTAGTAAATAATGTTGAAAAGAATCTAAAACAGACAAATAAAGCACAGAAAGTGCAAACACAATATTTCTTTGTTATCGTGATAGCGCTTACATCTTGTTCAATTTTAAAACAAAAACAATAAAATCTTCACAATCACAGAAGGCACACACAGGGCTGTCGTTTCAATGGCAAACCAAACCCACCAGCAGCTTGATTTGTTGGGTTGCTTGCCTTTCACTCTTCTTACACACACACACACACACACACACACATGCATGCATGTACATACATACACACGCACACACACACACATCACACACAAACACACACACACTCACACGCATGCACGCACATACATACACACTCGCACAAACACACACATTACACACACACACACACACACGCATGCACGCACATATATACACACACACACACACACACACATTACACACACAAACACACATTACACACACACACACCACACACACACATTACACGCACATACATACACACACACACTCACACAAACACACACAAGCACACACACACATTACACACACACACACCACACACACACATTACACACACACACACACACAAAAACACACACATTACACACACACACACCACACACACACACACACAAACATTACACACACAAACACACACCACACACACACACACACACACACACACACACACACACACACTACACACACACACACACACACACACATTACACACACACACCTACCTGGAATGCAGGGCGCTGCCAGACCTCCCCGTGCCGGACCCGACAGGCGTACTGTCGACTGGAGGAGGGGGGTGGGGGGTAAAGCTGGACCACAGTATCTGCTCTCCCGCTGACCACTCTACACACGGCCTCCCCGTGAACATCCCCATGAATCACACTGACCACCTGCTCCACTTTGTTGCCTGCACAGTGACCATAGGTGTCAAGCTATAGGCCTCTGCAACTAGGGTTATTAACGCCATTGACAGTGAGAGTGATTCCCTTGCTGGTCAGTACTGACAAGGGCATTCAATCATGCGAAAGGCAGCCATTTAGTGGAATCAAATAGGGTTATTGGCGAGAGTTATCCCCCTGTTTGGTCAGTACTGAACCATCTTCCCCCACCCACCAAGGGCATTCACTCTTGCAAAAGGTGTTCGTTGCAGACCCCAATACGGTTTTCCTGTATTGCTGTAAGGGAAAACCAAGACTTTGGGTCTGTACGACCGTATAACAGTTTCAATACAGGTAAAACTGATTTTTACGGGCAGATCAGAAATCAGAGACAAACCGCGAAGTGATAGAATTTTGTGATAGCAGACGACAAAACGCGGACGCCAAGCAGCCGAACAGGAAAACAAAAGCAGAAGGCTAGATGACCGGTCATGCGCAGAGAGGGATTTGTTCGATTTGTTCTGGTAATCTGCGCATGCGTGGTTTCTTCAGAACTTCCGTGTGAGCGTTGTTTGAATCGAAAATGGCGGACGCTAATTCTTCCAGTTCTACGAACCCCCCTGTGGCCAAAAAGGCACGAGTTGGGAGTGGGAGACACTTAAAAGAATGGGAAAACCTGTCCTTTGAGAAAGGAAGGTACGCTCCCCTGCCCATTTTTTAATATATATAACAAAACTGCATGAAAACGATGTCTGAATATAATGTATTCACGGCAACTTTTTCATGGTTTTGCGTGTTCTGAAATTTATACGGTTTTCATGCTTGAAATAAGGGGGAAATTACTTTTCAATAAGGGAAATTTTCAAAAAAGGAAAATTGGGTTGACAACTATGAGTGACACACACACACACTTTACACATAAATACTTGCATGAAGATTTCATTAGTACCAGAGATGAGATTCTCAGAAGAAAAAAAAGGAGAAAAAAAAAAGAAGCCGGGGGTCCGGGGCCCGGTGTAAGCTACATCAGCAAATGGATAACAACTTCCGTTTTCAGTTTTGCAAACTGCAGAGTAATGATAAATAGAGCAGTCTTGGCTGCCCCAAGCAGTAACCGGAAATGCCCATTTGAAAACATATCAATCAAACTTTTTGCCGCATTTATGATTCAACACAAAACCTAACACCCCTACCCCTACCCCCCAGTTTTCTCAATGGATTGACACTGATCTCAAAAATGACCCCTGGAGCCATCAAAAAGAAGGAAATCAAAATCTCATCGCATGGATTAATAAATCACTTTCCAAAGGAAACCTTTTTAAAAACACACATAAAAACTTAGAAGCGAAAATGATTATTGTTCAGACACAGAATTTTTTTTTTTAGCTGCATTATCAGGAATAAGATCCCCCAAAGTCGGAGTGTGGCTGCCCACGTAGCGGGGTAATCAAAAACGGTCACACACGTAATGTTCCCATCCATAGCTGATGCACATGTACCATAGTGTTCAAGTGCTTCTGCTATTGGGATGATCCCCGGAGTCTTTTTGCCAGGGTACAACAACAACATTAGGAATCTTTTTGGGTGCTTGCTAGCCATGCAATAATGGGCTTACGGGTGAACAGAATGACTTTACTGTTGGTGGTATAAAATTTAATCACGGGCGATTATCGCCAAGGTTTTTCCCCTTTAAAATTGTGCATATGGAATTCCGGCTTTATAGCACATAAAATACGCTAAAAATCTTGACAGCAGTGTGCTGCGCTCACCTCTCTCCCTGCATCCCAGCATGCTGTGCACAAGCTGCGGCACGGCAGAGGCGGAGTGGGCGAAGACGATCTTGGAGACGGAGGTGATGAGCATGCCCACTGACCCCCCTGACCCCTGGATCACGCAGCGGGCCGCCTCCATCAGCGGACCCACCGGAAGGCGTTCACCGTACTTCGTGGGCTTGGGGACCTGCGCTACTCGCACCCTGTGTGAAGGTTAGGTTTTGGTACATTATAGTCACAGAGGCGTCTCTGTGAAATT
Source organism: Phymorhynchus buccinoides (assembly GCA_017654935.2). Classification (NCBI taxonomy): domain Eukaryota; kingdom Metazoa; phylum Mollusca; class Gastropoda; order Neogastropoda; family Raphitomidae; genus Phymorhynchus; species Phymorhynchus buccinoides. Next base: position 12,211,319 of record CM065686.1, on the reverse strand, counting down.
CAGGTTGCTCCCACCCGGAGAGCGTGTCGCAGCCAGAGGCACGCCACCCAATTTTTTTTTATTTTTTTTTTTTGTCATGCGATTTTTGTGTGACTGACAAGGAAGGAAGGGAGGGGGTTAAATTTTGACCAAATCTCGTTGCCACTGGGTTTAACGTGTGCTAAATGCATGGACACACAGGACCTCGGTTTATCATCTCATCCGAAAGAGTGAAGTGAATGTTGTTGATTGTAGGGTGTTGAATTATGGGCAATCTTGTACTTTAGACTTACACCCCTCTCACGTTTACGACCCTCAATCTCAAAGTCTGCTTCTTGTAGTTTTATGAAAATAATCCTAGGCTCCCTACCCTTTTCCCAAGAATGGTGATAGGTTGCTTCTCTGACGATAATTTTCAATGCAAAAATGGGGGGGGGGGGGGGGGGGGGGGGGGGGTAAAGTACAACGCAGCCGAATTAAGAATTTGGCAAAGGTGTAGTTGAGCTACCCCCCTCATGTTCATGGGCTATAATCTCAATGTGGCCACCTGGGGATACTTGGAGGTCTTTTGTACAAAATAGTTCCCCCACCTTCTGGAAGTTCTGTGCCTGTAACTTTCTCCAATCTGTCAAGCTCTCTTTGACTCTGCCTTTTCCCTTTGCTTACTGTCATCTACTATCTTTCTGCCTTATTGACCACTCCATTCTCCTGCCTTTGTTCTGAAAACTCTTACTAAGATGGACATGCTTGGCCTAACTATTCTTAGGCGCATAACGGCAGCATGATGCATCTGCGCTCATATAACATGAAACTGTCTGAGCAATCGACAAAGAAAGAAATCTCAATGTGTAGTTCTCTCAGTTTCAAGAAACTACAGTATCCCTAACCCTATAACAACAGAACCTCTTCATTCTAACCTTCACTACACTGGAACCTCCCTTATAAGACCCCCCATTATAAGACTCCCTCCCATTGAAGACCTACTTCTCTGATACATTGCCCTTCCTTGTGAGCACTAAAATTACCTCCCTTATAAGACCCCCCCCCCCCCCCCATTATAAGACTCCCTCCCATTGAAGACCTACTTCTCTGATACATTGCCCTTCCTTGTGAGTACTAAAATTACCTCCCTTATGCAACTCCCTCCCATATAAGACCTTGTTTTGGATGATTTTTTCCAAGGTCTTAAAAGGGAGGTTCCACTGTATAACGACTCCCTCCAGAATGCGGTGTGAAAAGTTTTAAAGATCTTTTTCCCCCTTCATAAATCAACTAAATCTTCACTTTCTATTACAACTCTTTCCCCAAAACCGACTTACGACATGCCAATCTGGCGACCTTATTTTTAACAACTTAGATTACATTAGTTTTGAGTCTCTTTTCTCACCATCCTTGTCTAACACAACTAGAAACCAAGAGGGTAAAGTTGAAGTTCAACGGTATAACACTAACAAATGTAAACATTGTTTCAGTAACAGAGTTGCTAGCTCCTGGAACTCACTGCCACCTGAACTAAAATATGCACCATCTACTAACTCCTTCAAAAATATACTTGACCAAAAAATTTTTTTTAGTGAAATGTTTTATGATTTTGATGATTCAAATTGCAATCATTAGTTTCCCTTTGCATGCAAATGCAACCTAACCAAAGAAAAATATTTGGATGGGACGTTTTATAAGCCGCGAGGCTTAGGCAGAAGCCAGTCCCTTTACTACTACTACGTGCACTACTACTACTACGTGTACTACTACTACTACTATTGCAACTTTTGCGCTAACTCTATCCCTTTCCTGAACACAGCAAAATACTGCTTCTTTGTGAACATTTTTTATAAGAAAATTTGGTGGTGGTGGAGGGGGAGGGGGTAGAACAACTGCACATTCGCCAAGAACTTACAAGTATCAACACTGTTGTTAGTGTTAAAAAATAAGAATGATAAATTCAGTACAGAAACCCAATCCTTATCAACGTTATTGACAAGATTTAAAACTCAAATAAGACTGATGGTGTTAATAAAATAAAAAAAAATTTAAACCAACATGTGTATCTACATTTGGCATATGAACATTTGGGGTTTTTTAAATGAAAAAAAAAATAATGACAAAAGCAACAAAGTGATATAATATCAATAAAACAACAATCTGTATAATGTAAGTGACTTAACCTTGATAATACAATAATCTTATAATGTAAAATAAAAAATTTGTAAATGAAACCAACAAAAACACATAACATATAAACCATCACTTTCCATAAAACAACTATCTGAATATTGCGTTTGTGCCATCCATTTTCACTGAAATAAAATGGCCTACTTTTGTTTTTAAAACGTGGGAATAGATTTTCTTTAAATACGTCTGAGATCAAATGAAGCGATATCTCCTTATGATGTGTTGTGCCAGTTCTTACTTTTCTTTCAGTGAAGCAGGCAAGAGTTTGAGGAAAAACGACGGCCCCGGCATCTCAGGCGCCAAGAGCACAACTTCGTCATATCTGCAAAACATTGAAACATTGTAGAGAAAATATACAGTGTGCTTAAAGTAGGAAAACTTGTTCAAATCAACTAGAGACTAATTAACGAAAATAAAGTCAATTGAGACAAAGGGATTGGCCAGCAAACAATTAGTCGACATTGCGTTAAAATTCTCAAATAATCCACAATCACAAAATACACTAAAGAAACTTCAACTTTTAGTTCAAGTTCAAATGATGGAATGAGAACTTTTGTTATTGGTGGATTTACCCCGCTTTCGAATAGGCGGGAAAACCCAAGGTGTGAGGGCAGCGACAGCAAGCTCACTCTCTCTCTCTCCCTTGATCAAGAGAAGGTAAGATAACTGACAAGTCAAGAGAGTTATTTTCTGTAGAGCCACCATTAAAGATAATTGGAAAACCATCGGAGCACATGGGGACAGCTGGAGAGATTTGCCCCTGGGGGACAGAGACAGCTGGAGGGGCCGTGTCAGTGGCCTACGCCCCGGGAGAGGTGATGGGCATAAGTTGAAGCTGATGCCACACCATACCATACCATACCATACCATACCATACCATGCCATACCATACCCAGGAAAAGCAAGAATGTCCACCTACCGTTGACATGCCGTGCAACAAAACCTGGGCCAGAAATCTGCCTGGAGCTTCGACCACATCTGTTCAACACACAAACACACACATATACACACACACATCATCCACACACACACACCATCATCATCATCATCCATACATACACGCACACACCTCATCATCATCATCCACACACACACATGTACACACACACACTTATTCATTAGTCTTATTTATTCACTACACAATAATAAGGGCAATCAAGAGAATGGAACTTTTCTTAATGCACATGACAGATCATTATAATGTGCCAGTTACCTTCATTAAAATAATATCAAACTAATATAATTTTAAAAAACGTATACTAATATAGACATAAAAATAAACAAAACACCACTTTAGTCAGGGAGTGAAATATTTCGAGTGATGTTCTGAGGATGGAAAAGTGATAGGACAAATTGCTGAAACAAGAAAACCACTAGGACAGACTCTCCTGGGGGCCGTTTCACAAGGGCTAACGTTACGTTGCGCTCGCTCAAATTGGCGAAACGGTCTAAGAAACACCCTTCGATTGCCGATAGTTCGCATGACGTTTTGTTGCCAAACACCGAGCAAGCGGCGAACTATCCGGAACTAGTAGAGGATGAATACGTTTCTTGTTGTTGATTGGTCCATTAAAGTTTGTTTAAAATAATAATTATTTTGTACCAATCAGACAAAAGCTTATAATATTCTCCCGCAAATGTTTTCTAAAGTGTTTCTTAGGCCCCGTTTGGCGTAAGCGTTATTCGCGCGGCGACCGTTATCTAGAGAAACTCGACCCTGGCTTTTGCAGAAATCAAAAGGACAAAGTCAGAAAGTCCGTTAGTATTAACTTTCAACAGGACATTTGTCCTGACAGGGGGGAACTTCTTCTTCTTCTTCTGTGTTCCCAGGCCATAAGGATAATAGGTAATGGACATATGTGTCCAGTTTTCAGTTTTCACTGGTCTCCCTGCTGCATACAGCCAACACATTCCGATTTCGGAGGAGCTCAAACTAGTCAAAGATTGGAAGATGTCTTTAGAAAAAAGGCAGGAGAATGGGCGAATAAGTCAGAAAGATAGCAGATGATAGAAAGCAAAAGGAAATGCAGAGTCAAAGAGTGACGGACAAGAGGAAGTTACAAGCACAGAACTTCCAGAAGGTGGGGGAACTATTTTTATGAAAGACCCCCTGGTATCCCCACGGGGAGAGACTCGTGGAGGGGTCGGGGTCGTCCAGCTCCCTGTATAGAGGCATGAGGCATCCACCCACTGCCCCAACAGGGGGGAACAGAACAGGACATTTTCAGTTTTGATAGGACTATGTCCTGTGACCTGGGGCCTCGGGACATCACTGAATGAGCACAGAAATGTATGCCATAAACAGATAATAAGATGCCACTGATCTTGTATCTATTATCCACAGGCAATGACATGTAGCACGGGCGCGGTGTAGACCAAAAGCCAAAGTGCGATAGTATAATAGATAGAAATTAGAAGTTGATGTCAAACTCAAATTAATGTATTTTACTGACTATAAGGTGTACCCTATTACAAGGCGCACCCTCAAATTTAACATAAAATTCTGATTTTGTTATTATAGTTTCTTACTATATCATTAGTCATATTATAAGGTGCAGGGGTGTTAATCTTGGGGGGGAAATATCGCCTTATAGTCCGTAAAGTACGGTAGATATAAGCTGAACCTGATCAAGTACAAAGTTCCCTTGCATACAATCTTCTTCTTCTTCGATCGCTCAGACAGTTTCCGGTCAATTATGAGTGCAGGTGCATCATGCTGCCGTTATGCGCGAAAGTTAGGCCCAGCAAGTCCGACTTCAGCTGGAGGAAATCTTTTTGAAAGTGTTTCTTGAAAAAAGGCAGGAGAATGGACCGGTAAGGCAGAAAGATAGTAGATGACAGTAAGCAAAAGGAAAAGGCAGAGTCAAAGAGAGTGACACTGACAGATTAGAGGAAGTTACAAGCACAGAACTTACAGAAGGTGGGGGAACTATTTATAAAATACAAGACCCCCCAGTATCCCCACGGGGGGTGCTTATCTGGGTTTCGTGTCTGGACTTCTAAAACTTATAAAATGGTTGGGCTCATGTCACGAATCATACAAGCTCTTAGCTGAGCAGTAGATGAGCTGAACTGGGGCACTAGCCTGAATCGTTCGCGTTTACCCGTTCCCACCCTAGCGATGTACTCTTCAAGTTCAACGCAATAGATGCAAAGAAGAAATGTTAATATCATATCAAAATAAGTCCTTCCCTCCCTTCTTTCCTTCCATCTCATATTGTTGACTATTCTAACGCTGGCTCAAAATCAAATTGTTGCTAATTAATACCTTCAATGACAACATTCCTTGATGGCAGTTTGCCCACGCACAAATTTTCCATTAATGTTGCCATGATGATGCCACAGATGATTGTTATATATCAGTATGTTACTGCGGCCAGCTGAATCAGTGAATGTCAGAGTCTGACTCACTATGCCTAGTGACTGTCACTTCTCAATCGCGTGTGTGACTGTGTCACTTCATCGACTTCAGATGAGATGCGGTCGCTTCTGGCTTCTCTGCCGACTCTGGCTTCAGATGTGTGTGGTCGCTTTATCATGGAACGAATGATCATCTAGTGCTAGCAGTGCTTAGGTCTTTTTCCTTCAACATTTTCTAAACATAAAATTGTCAGAACTGGTGGCTGCGATCTATTGATTAATCCTGAACCTAACAAGCGCACATTTTACACATTAATGTTTACAAACAGATGAATAAAAACACAGCCCACATTTGGCTCTTCTTTGCAAGGGACTTCACTCACTCCATACTTCCGGTGTCATGAGAAATAGGCACAAAGCTACGTCGGTGGAAATAGGTACCTCCTGTGAAATAAGTACCCTTCGTATGCGCACTAGAACCATTATTATTTCATGTGAGAAATAAGTCAACTATCATTTAAAATATTGCTCAATCTACACAGAAAGAACCAAGAAATAGAGCGAGTGGGTGTAAATCTACATCTTTGCCGAGTAATTGATGTACAAAGCCATGCCACTTACTTTCGTATTTTTTTCAAAATGGCAGACGATATAAACAACCACCCATGCAAACAAAAATAAATAATAATAAATATTAGAAAAATATCCTTGACTTCTCAATATTTAACGATGAATCCTCTGTTTTTCCTGCATGCCACAAGACGCCTCTGAATGTATTTAGGGGCGAATCTTTCCCAAACAGCAAACAATTTGAATGAGGAAAAGAGTATTTATTGAATGGCTTAGGTATTGTATGCAACACCGGTTCTACAGGGTCCATTTCACAAGGGCTAACGTTACGCAGGGTGAGCGAAAAACGGTACTAAGAAACACTTATTTTGCCGCAAACGTTTTGTAGCTACTCCCAAAGTATCTCTCGGCGAACTGGGTGAATACATTTCTTGTTGTTGATTGGTCCACTTAACGATTGGTTAAAAAAAATACTTCTTTTTTTTACCAATCAGACAGAAGCTTGTAATATTTTTTCCGCAAACGTTTTCTAAAGTGTTTCTTATACCCTTTTTTGCGTAATAGTTATGCGCGCGGCGACCGTCGTCTAGAGAAACTACCCAGATTCACTAAGTCGCGCGTGCGCACTGCAATCTACTGAAGACGGCATGGCAAGCAGCGCTTTAAATGTTCAAATCCACTGCTGGGCACTAGGCCTATCTTTGATGCAAGAAAACAAACTCTTGACCACTACCACCACCACTACCCTCCCCCAACACACACACACCAGAGACTAGAGCTTTGCACAATTATCACTGCCGATCTACCAGATAATTTGTGTAGATAGTGTAAGATTTTTGCCGTGATTACGCTAACTCTAATATTCTAACTAGAAAAGCACCATGACAGTGTAACCCGGTCAGACGGAAGTATAGCAAATACACTGACCGACAAATGCTCGATTCTCGAAACCTGCCTGTATACTGAGCTATTCTCCCACTTTCACTTTCCCCTGAGAGCTTACACTACGTACTCCACCTTTCCCTGCCCCACTGTCCAGTCAGTGACTGGCCAACACATTTTTTGTCAGCAAAATGATGGCACTGGCTAAAGGAGGGTTTCCCTACAGCGCAGAGGTGTGAATGTGAACAATGCTTCCACATCACACATAACTTTGACACAGTCTACCAGCCTGTCAACTTTGACTCATGTAACTGCAAAAAAGTTAGTTATTTCGCTGCCGCCTACTACTTGCATATGCGCCGCCGGTTTGCTGCGCAATGTTTGAACGCGGCAATATCTCT
>CM065686.1:11996455-12196455 GCA_017654935.2 Phymorhynchus buccinoides | reverse complement strand
TTTTGATAAAATAAAAACAAAGATAACGACCATTTTCTTATTTCTGACAGGTTGACACAGAGAGATTACCATACATGTACCAGCTGCATTGCTTCACTGTCCGAATCCCCATCTGTCATAGCCACCTCTGTCAGGCAGAACGCAGCAGAAGCGTAATTGTACCCCAAGTTATCTTTTAATATAAGGCAAACTTAGGAAACTACATACATCGCAATTCAGTGATATTCATATCTGTTCGATAATCAAAACTTTTGATTAATTTTCCATTTGCGAAGAATGTCTGCATATGGCTGCATGTGCATGTCAGGTTGTGTGTGTGTGTGTGTGTGTGTGTGTGTGTGTGTGGGAGAGAGAGAGAGACTGGAGAGAGAGAGAGAGAGAGAGAGAGAGAGAGAGAGAGAGAGAGAGAGAGAGAGAGAGAGAGAGAGAGAGAGAGAGAGAGAGAGAGAGAGAGCGTGTGTGTGCGTGTGCGTGTGCGTGTGTGCGTCTGTCTGTCTGCGTTCTTCACACTGATGCATCGGTTTGCACATGTTTACACGGCATGTGCTCACGTACTTATGTGTATGTGCAGTATGTGCTCTCTCTCTCTCTCTCTCTCTCTCTCTCTCTCTCTCCTCTCTCTCTCTCTCTCTCTCTCATCTCTCTCTCTCTCTCTCTCTCTCTCTCTCTCTCTCTCTCTCTCTCTCTCTCTCTCTCTCTCTCTCTCTCTCTCTCTCTCTCTCTCTCTCTCTCTCTCTCTCTCTCTCTCTCTCTCCGCTCTCTCTCAGTTTAGGACTGAAAGGTGACGGGGTGAGGGGGTTGCTGAAACATGAAACAAACACATAGCTATTACATATACACCGCATTCGCTAAATCTGGGTCTGTGAGTCGAAGACCGCATGAATTATTCATAGGACAATTGAACTGTCTTGATTTGACTGTCTGTAATCAAGCTTAACCCCACTCTTGATCCATCTCACACCCACCTCCACCTTTTTCTTACTGTTCCCTCTCCCATTCTTTTTTTGTCCTGTCTGTTTTTCCTTTCTTTCTCTCTCTCTCTCTCTCTCTCTCTCTCTCTCTCTCTCTCTCTCTCTCTCTCTCTCTCTCTCTCTCTCTCTCTCTCTCTCTCTCTCTCTCTCTCTCTCTCTCTCTCTCTCTCTCTCTCTCTCTCTCTCTCTCTCTCTCTCTCTCTCTCTCTCTCCTCATCTCTCTCCTCTCGCCTCTCTCTCTCTCTCTCTCTCTCTCTCTCTCTCTCTCTCCCGTTCCCTCCTCATCCACCCAGTAACCAGGACACCCACGTATATAACCATCCACTCCCCACGCCCCCCATCCCCCATCTCCATCTACTCTACCTTTTTTTTCTTATTCTCCAGACCCATGAAAACTCTCTATAAAAAGCCCTCGGTTCTCTGGTTTCTGGCACAACTTCTCGAGGACCAGAACTTGTCATTTCCTAAAGGGGCAGAAGGCCTGGAATCAACGCTACCAGTTCCTAAGTTAAACGGAACATTATTTTCACAGGAGTAACCTAGGTAAGAGAGACCAGTTTCTTGGTGCTTTTATTATTATACAAGTGTTTATGATGCCACATGTAGCTTTCCTCCGAACATTTTCGTTTAATTGATGTGCTCCCCCCCCCCCCCCCCCCCCCCCCCCCCCCCCCCCCCCCCCCCCCCCCCCCTCCAATTTAAAAAAAAAGCTTTTTCAGATATTTTTTAATAGAGCTTTAGCAAAAAAAATAGAGATGCTTAGGCATATTTTGTTGGTTGATTGTTGTGTTGTTTGCTTGGTTGACTTGTTTATTGTTGGTGTTTAAATAGAGAGAAAGGCGCATGGCAGAGTGGTTAAGACGTTCGCCTGCCAAATGTAATGCGTGACTGCAACGTGAGTGACCCGGGTTCGAATCCCGGCCTCCTCGCCCTTTCTTTCTATTTTGACAGGAAAATCGAACTGAGCGTCCAGTCCTTCGGATGGGGACTTAAAGCAGTCTGGCCTGACCCATGTGCTTTATGCACGTAAAAATCCCACGGCAGTTGAAAGTCGGTAAGAGTAGGGAGAAATCCGGCTGCCTGGTATGGCCAAATTGATAGCTAGGTTTTCCAAGTGTACCCACACACCCTCCTCACCCTGTGCCCCCCCAAAAAAAACCAACAACAACTTTAAATTGGGTAGGGGCTGCACTTGCGGCGACGCTATCTCCGGGGGAGAGCAGCCCGAATTTACCAAATACCAAATACCAATACCCAGAGACATTAGAAGGATTTACTTTATATAGGCTCTATGCTTGACATAGTTTAAACTCAGCCTTTGTAATCGTTTTGAGAAGCTTTCTTCTCAATTGTTGGCTTACAATACATGCAATACCGTATTGCTCTTTTTTTTCGTGGCGGTACCTGAGCCTACCACGGTTGCTTCAGCTCAGGTCTATGGCGTTTACCACCACTCATGGCAAAAATGTTGAGTGACCCAGGATAAAGCAGTATTATTTTCCATAACTGGTATCATTTTTTGGATTGGTGCTTATGTATTTTTCTTGGTGGTTAATTGCTATCAAATATTTTTGGCGAACAGCAGTTTGCGGTTAGCTTTCATAAAGTTTTTGTTTGTTCCTATACGTTTGTGCCATGTTGGTCTGAGACTGGTATTCTTATAATTTGTATTCCATTGTTGCTCATTTACCTTTATGTATCTTTTGTGGCCGTTCAAAGTTTCATTTCATTAGCCCTCAGGGCAAGGTAGAATCTAAGATAATTTTTGTTTCCGTAAGCTTGGACAGTGATGCCACCCGGTTGCATGTTGTTGTTTTTATGTACATAACCGGTAAGGGGCTCATCGGATTCATAATCTTTTATCACATAATTTTCTGCATATCTCTGGATTGGTGTTTGTTATTTTATGCGCTGTGGAGTATTGTCAACGCAAAGTCTTAAAGTAATTCTTTTTTATTTCAAATTTTATTTGTTCAATCATTTATTTTTCCGTCTGTTATCTCAGTTTTGTCAGTTTAAACCTTTTGTGGTACCCGGCTTGGCGTTGACAGTATTCCACAGTATGTGCCAATTTTCTTTGTTAATATGATCATTTCCTCGGTTGGGGACAGATGACCCTGTCCTCAACCACGCGCTGAGAACAATAAACTTCAGCGCTTCAACAACGATTCCGTTTGTTCTTGTTTGTTATGGCATGCAGCTATTGTTTCCTTTGCTGTGTGATGCTGCGGAGTTGGGACGGGTTGTGTCGGGGGAGTCCTGTTGCCTTGAGCGGGACCGGGGGGGGGGGGGGGGGGGGGGGGGGTGTTAACGGCTTGTATCGGGGCTGACCGCGGGAATACTTTTAACATAATTCCCATTCTCCTCTGTGCTTTAAGTACAGGCCGTTGGCTTCCCGGCGGTTCTGGTCGGGCAGACGGGCGAGTTGGAGATGACCCGTCTCGGCTGTAAGACATCAATATTGTCTATAACATGTGGTAAATTTATCGCGGTTTGATGCTGCGGAGTTGGGACGGGTTGTGTCAGAGGGGTCATGTTGCTATGGGTGGGACTGTATCGGGGATACTAACGGCTTGTATCGGGGACTGACAGCGGGTATACTTTACTGAACAGAATTCCCATTCTCCTCTGTGCTTTAAGTATGGGCCGCTGGCTTCCCGGCGGTTCTGGTCAGGTAGATGGACGAGCTGGAAATGGCCCGTCTCAACTGTAAGGCATCAATATTGTCTATAACATTTGGTACATTTCTCAGGATTGGTTAATACAAAGTTGATAAATAAGTTGGTCAAGGCTGTTCAGGGGAGACTATCTGAACAGGTGGGTGTTCAACACTCGCATAATGTTTGGTCTCAAGGCTTATATCCGGAGAGAGAACATAAATTATTTTATGCTAATGCATAAAATGGCGTTCTGTTTTCTTCCTTGCGTGTGTGTATGATTTATGTGTGTGTGTGTGTGTGTGTGCGCGTGTGCGTGTGCGCGTGCGCGTGTGTGTGCGCGTGTGTGTGTGTGTGTATGCGTAACTAAGTGTGCATGTGGGCGTGCGAGTATTATGTGTATGTTATATCGTAATGACTTAATTGTTTGCTTTTATTTTCTTATTCTCAGTCTCGTGCTATTTTCTTATGTTGTGTTTCCTGTTTGCTTTTGTGTTGTTGTTGTTGTTGTTGTTGTTGTTGTATGTTGGCAAAGACGAATTCGCCGAAAAATCCAATTGTTTTGTTGTCTGAAAAATAAAATAGGGTCACTTTACACCTGTTGTGTACTTGTCTGTATGTTGTTTATTCTAGGTTTATGCAGAGCCTCCAGACCTCTTGTGAGAAAGAGCTCTATAGCCTAGTATAGGTGAAGACGGGGTAAAAAGCCCATGGGCGGGTAAGAAGCCCATGCCAATTATTTCATGAAATGAAGCAAATTTCATTCACATTTTGCCCATGAGACGAGTGTTAATGTTTAGCATTCGTCTCATGGGCAAATTTGGCTGAAATTCTTTATTTCATGAGATAATTGGCATGGGCTTTTTATCCGCCCATGGGCTTTTTACCCCGTCTTCACCTAATAAGCTAAATGCGCATTAGTAAACTCATGCCTCTAAACACGTAACCCCTTCTCCCATACATTTAGGACTACAGTTATTCGTGTCCATCCACAGAAGACCTTCAGAATGGCTCGAGTGTCCTGTGCATCCCTGGTCGTTGTGCTGGTGCTGGTTCTGATGGCCGCTATGGACTCGGCAGACGCCAACTGGTATGGGAAACGAAGTGAGTCACCAACGCAGGGTATTTGTTGTTGTTGTTCTTCTTCTTCTTCGATCACTCAGACAGTTTCCTGTCAATTATGAGCGCAGATGCATCATGCTGCCGTTATGCGCCTAACTAAGAAATAGTTAGGCCCAGCAAATCCGACTTCGGCTGGAGGAAATCTTTTTGAAAGTGTTTCGTGGAAAAAAGGCAGGAGAATGGACCGGGGTAAGGCAGAAAGATAGTAGATGACAGTAAGCAAAGGGAAAAGGCAGAGTCAAAGAGAGTGAGAGATTAGAGGAAGCTACAAGCACAGAACTTCCAGAAGGTGGGGGAACTATTTATACAAAAGACCCCCCGATATCCCCATGGGGGAAGTATTTGTTGTTGTTGTTGCTGTTGTACCCTGGCTAAATGACTCCAGGGACCATCCCAACAGCCCGAAGCACTTGAACACTATGGTACAAATGTCACCAGCTATAGGGATGAGAACATTACGTGTGTGTCCGTTTTTGATTACCCCGCGGCCACGTGGGCAGCCACACTCCGACCTCGGAGGAAGAGGGTATTTAAACCTCACTATCATGACTTACTATTATTTGCAAATAATAATAATTGATAGAATTTCTATAGCGCCTTTCTATCATTATTTTACACTCGAGGCGCTTCCATTCACTGATACGCCCGCAGTCACACAAGACATTATTACCCAATCATTCACCCAGGTACAAGATCAAGAAGGAAAAATCTGCAAACCGAATGAGTTTTGAAAGTAGTGAGTCTTGAGTTTAGCTTTGAACGTAGAGATAGTTGGTTCATGGCGGAGATCGAGTGGGAGGGAATTCCAAACAGCAGGGGTCAAATCTGTTGGACATAATTGCAGCCCGGTCTATAACCAAATAATTATAATGTGTTGGAGCCTCCCCGAAATCATGATTTGTTACGATGTTTTTTTAATTATTATTATTGTATATGCTTATTGTAGCCATTATCACAGTAAGTTTATACTGTATGTACAAGTATTTTCATTTTGCATGATCCTATATAATTATACAGTTTTATGTGTTGGCTTGTCTTAGAATGTTCTTAGATGTATGTGTTTTTATGCCGTGCCACAAAGAATTTCTCTATGAGATAATAAAGTTGTTCTGAGTTCTGAGTTATAATCACGGGGGTGGGAGGGGGGGGGGGGGGGGGGCAGAGATAAGTTTATACATAAAGAAACAATTCGCCTCTTTTCCCTTTTTTATTAAACCAAAGAGATATGCGTTAAAATCATGCTTGGTGGAGTGAAAAAAAGAAACATGTGAAGTTTTAAGAATAACATCCAACACCTTGAAATAATAAAATAGCCATAGAGAAGAAAAAAAGGGGGGGGGGGGGGGGGGGGGGGGATACCAACTCGGAGTCAAATTTGGATTTGGGCCTTAGTTATAGGGGAAGACGGGGTAAAAAGCGCATGGGCGGGTAAGAAGCCCACCCCAATTATCTCATGAAATAAAGAAAAATTCAGTCAAATTTGCCCATGAGACGAATGCTAGACATTAACGCTCGTCTCATGGGCAAAATGAGACTGAAATTTGCTTCATTTCATGAGATAATTGGGGTGGGCTTCTTACCCGCCCATGCGCTTTTTACCCCGTCTTCCCCTACCGTCTACAGAAAATGAAACTTTTTACAAAAATAGAGATAACTATTTATAACCTTCCGATGCAGGTTTTAGGCGCTGGTTATGCTGTAGGCACCCAGCCTATCGGATAAGTTATGTGGAGCCTGCAGCTTTTTTTTTTAAAAGTGGAGAAAAAAACCCATTAAAAAAATAGTTTAAAAAACCCACATCACCTTCATGACGGGGAAATAATCCAGAAGTTGTTTTTAAACTTCCTTTTTGAAACATTTTCCTTTTAATAATCAACGCAAAACTTGCCTTCAAAACTCAGTCAAGCCCTGTAACCTATATTTGTTCTTCTCGCTTGTTTGTTAGTTTCCCCCAAAATAATTAAAATTACCTGGTGTGTGTGTGTGTGTGTGTGTGTGTGTGTGTGTGTGTACAATTAGGCCTTACTGAGTAGGCCCTGGCTCAGTTTAGCCAAGATGGATGGAAGTTCAGTTTAACGTCGCGTATCGGCTTTCGCCATGTACGACGGGCTGAACAAACCAAGCAGGGTATAAACAAATATTTATGTTCCTGAATCACTGTCTTAGCCAAAAGGCCGAGAAGCCAAGATTTATTTTGTTTCGTTTTTATTCTTCGCAATCTAGGCCTAGATAGGGGAAGACGGGGTAAAAAGCCCATGGGCGGGTAAGAAGCCCATGCCAATTATCTCATGAAATAAAGAAACTTTCAGTCAAATTTGCCCATGAGACGAATGCTAAACATTAACAATCGTCTCATGGGCAAAATGTGACTGAAATTTGCTTCATTTCATGAGATAATTGCTTCTTACCCGCCCATGGGCTTTTTACCCCGTCTTCCTACACATCAGTGTCAGCCCAGATTTCCGGAACAGCCGTTGAATTCACTATCGAGGTGATCACTTTGAAATTTAACACATCTACAGGTTTGCGCACATGTTTGTGTGGAATGGTCAAATCCGCCACGTACTATCCAACCTGTTTAGTTGGATGAAAATTCAGTTGTGAACTCTATTCAACAATCTGTGGACGTGTGCCGAACTTATTGTCAGCAAGCATTGGCTGTATTCCCCACAACTGCGTGAGTGAGTTGGAAATAAATGGCGCAGTCGCCAATCCCTTCCGATCTGGTTGGAAGGGTTTCACCCGACCAAACTTTGCATTTGTGATGTCTTTACTCATTCTATCAAAAGAAAGGAAAACTGGAAAGGTCACAACCATTTTCATCCAACTTGGTTGGATTGTAAGAGGCGGATTTAAGGGCCGCAGGAATCATTTAAACACTGGCTCATTTCATCCATCTACATAAAATTCAGTATGTGTCACAATGTCTGTCTGTGTATGTGTCTGTTTGTCCGCGGGACTGCAGGTGAGCGGGAGGCCTTCCCAATCCTGAAGTGGTGACAGCATTAAAAAGTATTTCCAATTTGTATGCCTGTGTCCGTGTTAGAATTGCATGACTATCATCTTGTTTTAATCTGCCATCAATGTTGGCAGAAATGTTGCCGTGGTTCCGGATGACAAGATGGCCAACCCTGAAGACTTTCTATCGTCTTTTCTAATTCTGATTTCAGGAGCACTCCTGAACTTCTTTTTTTACCCTATGCTAGGCTAGGGGGAGGCGATGCAGCAATGCGCTAAGCAGGCAAAGTTGCATTATGATAATTCAAATGGCACCACGAAATATTTCTGTTCTGTTCGTTTCTCACAGGCGACAGGGCAGACTTCATCAACTTGCTGGTGAAGCGGGGAAGCCCATCACGTGGTATGGATGCTGAAATGGCATTGGCTGCTGTGGATCAGGTTCTACAACTCTTCCGCCAGCGCAAGGCAGACCACGCCATTCCTTCATAGCTGAAGGAACAGAAGATCTTAAGGTTGCAGCATTATCGAACACACACACACACACACATGCGCGAGCACGGAACATGTCTAATCAGTATGATTATAGACATTTTTCTTCTGTGGAGAGAGAGAGAGAGAGAGAGAGAGAGAGAGCTGAGAACACTTCTGGGCCTAACTTATTCTTAGTTAGCGCGTAACGGCAGCATGACGCATCTGCGCTCATATGACAGGAGACTGTCTGCGTGATCGTCGAGGAGGAAGAAGAAGAAAATAAACACTGGAGTGTGTTTGGCTTTATTGTGAAGTCAAACACATTCCAGCGTTGATTTGTAGAGTTGTCTCATTATGAGCAATACTAATTATGTGGTTCTTTTTTCAGATGGGAACACCCACTGGAGCACATCTACATCCCACCATCTGCAGAACAAGTCTGGAACTGTCGACAGTGACAACACTTGGATATTAGACTGTTTTCTTTATCCAAGTACTGAAGTGGAAATACATGTACAGTGATACATGCTCTCTTTAAAATGTAATAAACTTTTTTGTTCTTCAAGTGGAGTAACGCAAGAGTGAATCATCTTATCAAATTAACCTTTTCTTTGTCATCACTTTTCTTGACTGCAACATACATTTTAATGTCTGGGTTAAGCCTTTCGAAGGCTTTTTTTATAAACAAAATTTTAAGATTGGTCTATTCAATTTTTCATTGTCCAATCTCATGGTCAGGTCTTTGTATACATTTTTTTCACTCTTTCCCCGTATCAACACAGTGCTACGCAAATCATATTTAATGACTGGCCTATCGCTGTGTTGCCATCGGGAAAGAGTGAAAAACATTCGCGTTAGTAAGATATGGTCAGGTCAGGTCAGGTAGATTAAGACTAGGCCTCGCGGCCTCTCAAGCGTCTTTTCTTCTTCTTTTTTTGAGTTGGCACAGCTGTGACGGTTTTGATAGACTATTACTATTAGTCATACTGGTATTTTAATTTACTATGAAATAATTGGGCCCAGCATGTCCGACTTCGGCTGGAGAAAATCTTTTGTAAGAGTTTCTAGAGCAAAGGCAGGAGAATGGACCAGTAAGGCAGAAAGATAGTAGATGACAGTAAGGAAAAGGCGGAGTTAGGACTTGGGTACAGATTTGCTCGGTTTTGTTGGGAATCAGATGCAGAATTGGGTGGGGGGGGAAAAGAGGCTATTCTGGCTTGGTGTAACATAATGTTGAGCTCTTTTGATGATTGTAGTAACTTAAATGGAAACAGATAAGAACGACTCAAACATTGATTTCTGAGAGAGAACATGGAGTTTTACGTCCTCTTGGTCTGAATCAGACACATATGGGACATTTATAAATACAAATATGGTTGAAACAATACTGGAGGCAATGCCCGGAGGCAGTACGAAACCAGTAAAGTCCCGATTAAAAAACAAATTAATACAGATAGCTGTAGCGGTGACCACGCCTCGGTTAAACCTCATCGGCTATGGTACCGCCACAAGTTATAAGAGTAAACATTGATTTCTATTTCAGAGGAGGGTTTGTATTGTCTTGTCGCTGTTATTTCGTGACTTGTGGTCTGGATTGCGGGGTTTGTGACGGTCTTCAGGTTGTTTCCTATCATGCAATAAAATATCTGCTACTCAGACAGAATATGCCTGTGCATGCATGTGTGTTAGCGAGCCTTCTTTCCCCTTGGGGATACCGGGGTCTTTTGTGCTAATAGTTCCCCACCTTCTGGAAGTTTTGTGCTTGTAACTTCCTCTAATCTGTCACTCTCTTCGTCTTTTCCTTACTGTCATCTACTGTCTTTCTGCCTTACCGGCCCATTCTCCTGCCTTTGCTCTAGAAACTCTTACAACAGATTTTCTCCAGTCGAAGTCGGACATGCTGGGCCTAGCTATTTCATAGTTAGGCGCATAACGGCAGCATGACGCATCTACGCTCATACGACAGGAAACTGAGTGATCAACGAAGAAGCGAGCCTTCTGAAGAAAGAAACTTTTTTTTTTTAACCCTTTCACCGCCAGCCATCTTGAGCTAAAAGTTTCAAATAAACTCACTTGGCTGCAAAAAAGATTTCGTCAATGGTGTGGGATTTCTTTGTGACACATTTAGAATGGAATAACAGACCCTGGTTTCCACGGTTTTAATGACATGGTTATTAAATCATTGTGGAACAAATATACAACATTGGTGATAAAAGTGTTAACATAGTACCAATGTTAAGTTTTGAACAAAGATGTTAAGAAAGAAAGAAAAAAAAGAACAAGATGGCATAGCCATATAAAAAAACTTCCAGTTCATCTATTTTCTTAGAAAAACACACCTTTTTAGTGCTTCGATATATTTCAAATTAACACCTTTTATTCTTTCAAGACCACCATAATACACGTAGTCCAACTGACTTAATCACGGGACAGATTGCATAACACTGAAACTTACATCGTTATTTGTGGTGATCTACCCGCCTTCAGCCAAGCATGCGATTATGAGATTTTTGTCCTTAAAGTATCATCTGAATTTGGGACTTAAAAGAGTTTTTCTTCTATTTACACAACCTAATTTACCCCAGATAGAAAGTCATTAGAGATACAAGCTTTTGGTGGAATGTGGTGAGAAAAATTAGAGAGCTGACTATGCATCTAATGAAAAAATAAGCAACATTCATGATTGATGCTGTTATATTAGTATATTAATTATTATACACTTGTTGTCATTGCTTTTTATGTGTGCACCGCACCTCCTATGTTATAGGTTGGAGGCCTGAAACATTAAAATTGTGTTCAATTGTGTGTTCAATAATTTAAAACAAAACAAAAATCGAGACACGAGGTTTGTGAATTTCACTGACGATATGCTGTTGCTGCATACTATTGTGCCTTTGAGTGAAGCATGATGGGCATAATCATAGCAACATAGGGGACAATTCTCCCAATTATGTGTCCTGAACAGGCTCCACTGAACTCCACCGAAGTGACTCAGCAGAAGTGCAGTGTCTCCTCGGTTGGTTGCCTTCTGATGGCCTAACATAGATTCATTCCCCTTGGACTGCTGGTCTCGGTTTCTGCGACTTGAACAAACCCGGGTGTAGCTGCGAATTGGGATTCGGAACGAGCGGCGTGGGAGCAACGCCACTGTACAGCCCAGAAGATGGGACAGCAAAAAAAAATAAAAAAAATTCTCCCAATTATTGTTACAATTAGCAAGTAGTTTACAGGTTTTAAGAAGAGGCGCACATTCCGACACAGACAGATGGACGGAGGCAGACTTAAACATGCACAGGCCCTCGTTCTCATTCCAATGAACATCCTCCCCGTGGGGATACCGGGGGGTCTTTCCTAAAAAGTTCCCCCACTTTCTGGAAGTTCTCTGCTTGAAATTTCCTCTAATCTGCCACTCTCTTTGATTCTGCCTTTTCCCTTTGCTTTCTATCATCTACTATCTTTCTGACTTATTGGACCATTCTCCTGCCTTCCCCAAAAAAATCTTCCAAATAATTTTTCTCCTTTGAGCTCCTCCGAAATCGGAATGTGTCGGCTGTACGCAGCGGGGAGACCAGTGAAAACTGAAAAAACAGACATATGTAATTTGCCCATTGGCATTATGGCCTGGGAACGCGGAAGAAGAAGGGATACAAAAGATCTTAATTCAAACGAGACCAAACAACAAAGTCAGAGCCCCAACAAATTCAATCACTCAATCCACACATTATTAGACACTCAATGTTTGCTCACGAACAGCCAATTTTATTGGTCTTGAAGCACTCACTGATCAATTTAGTGACCGCATAAAATCCAGTTACCACATGATAAAAACCTAAAACTTCATTTTGCACATCCGCCAAGCTGACACAAGCATTGCGAGTTCAACTGCAACAGAAATGAACCATTCGGCATTCACAAATGTCAAACCATCTCATATTTTACACATTCATATTTCGAAATCAACCAAGCATGTCAAATCCCCCTTCTCTTCTTATAGCACACAAGTCAGCACATACATACCTATAATGTAATGGTTATAATTATTCCCTCTGATAAAGGAACGACTTCAGTCTTCACAATTATTCAGAATCCAAAACATTTTAATAACATCCATATCAACAACAACAACAAATTTCTTCCTTTTCATGGATGCAACTGGAGAAAATCCAAAAAGAGGCAAGGCAGGGGTCCAGGGGCCACCCAGGCCCCTGGCAGGGTACAGGGGCAGAGCTGAAAAAGCAAAGTCATACTCAATTTGAAGCTTATTCCAGGCTTGTAAAGTGAGAATTCAACTCTTTTTTCCCCTTGAACTCTGAATCATTTTTTGTGTGTGTGGTCAAAATTTTGAAAACAGATGCCGCCTTGTAGGCAAGGTTGCATCCATGCTTTGTTGTTGTTGTTGTCAACAGCAGTAGACGACGACAGAGGACAGGTTACGGAAGTAATGCCATACATACACGAGAATGTGTACACAACTCAAATCTTCCATCATGGGACATGATGAATATTGCACAAGTTTGTGGGTCCACCTTCCCACCTCCATTACAAAACTCATACTGCACAATTATCAAATGTTGGCAATACCGTTGCTATTTATTTACATCAAATCAAATCAACAAGAAACATAAATTGATAAATAATGAAACGCCAACCGAACGATTTCGGGCAAATATACAGGTCAACTCTAAAAAATAAAAAATAAATTGCACACATTGATTCACATACGTTTCTAGGTCTTGTTACATTTGGCTATGTTATCCCTGTACATACACACATGCACATGTACGTACACACACACACACACACACACACACACACTCACTCACTCACTAGCATGGTGGGCTTTGTTTTATACTAGTCTTGTATTTTCAACCCTCATGTTAGTTGTGTATAATTTAACTTGGAACATTTTATATTTCAGTATGATGAAACGTACTGCCTGATTTGAACAAGCACAAAGGAATAGGAAAGGTTGGTGGATACCTACATTCTGTTACACATGGCAGTTTGTCTTTCAAAACAACTTTACATAATATTCATAAAGCTACACCCAACAAACAAATCAACAGGTATTTTTTATATAAAAAGTTATTAAAAAAACAACACACACACACATCAATTTAAGCTTGGATAAATTTACTCAGATCTAACCTCAACAAACAACATATGCACATGAGCAGAGGCACAATACAGTGAAACCTATTTTGGATGATTTTTAAGGGAGGTAACTTTAATACTTACAAAGAAGGGCAATGTTTCAGGGAAGTAGGTCTTATGTGGGAGGGAGTCTTATAATGGGAGGTCTTATAAGGGAGGTTCCACTGTATTAGAAATAGTCAGAAAGTAGACAGCACAACTGACTAGTTTTTACAAGGTGTCCCAAAAGAGACGCATCAAAGGGAAGTAAAACATTTGGGATAGGATGCAAGCCACAGAGTATTTTTAAAGCGCTTTAATGTGGCTCCTATCAACGAGTATGCTCTGAGCATAGCTCTACATGTGCTTGCTCATGTCTTGCAGAATGAACCACGTGCTTTACTTGGGAGACAGAAAAATAAAAAAACAAAGTTAAACAGTGAATTTAAGAGTTCCCCTTTGACGCGTGACTTTTGGTACACCCTGTTGATTAAATCATTGCAAACCTGACAGGCCAGGGTGTGGCTGCAAGTCGGGATTCGGAATGAGAGCAACGCCACTATACAACCCAAAAGATGGAACACCCCTCGCCCCTCCCGACCTCCAATAAAACAAATCCTTTCAAATCTCTTAACCAGACAGCACGACTAAAGCAAAAAGCTTCTCCTCACAATAAAAAGGTTACATTAATAATAATAAAACAAATACATTAACCCTTTCACCGCCAATGTCGCATTTTTGCACCACAATGATTTAACACCCATATCATTAAAACTCTTGAAATCAGGGTATGTTATTAAAAAATATTGTGTTCCTGAATTTGGGTAGTAAGGATTGACCCTATTCTAAATGTATCACAGAGAAATCCCACAATATTGCAGACAAAATCTTTTCTGTAGCCAAATAAGTTTAATGAAAATTTGTTTGGCTCAAAGATGGCTGGTGGTGAAAGGGTTAAACAAAACGTTTCACAGCTTAAAAGCCTTCGATCTTTTGAGTGTGAGGCAGTGAAGAAATTTAACTATTTGTCACATCCGTGCTCTTTGATAGTCTAAACATACCCAGAACAGAGTTAGGTTTCCATTAAATGTGTTTCTTCATCTTAGTCGATCGATCAGTCTCCTGTCATATCAGCGCAGATGCGTCATGCTGCCGTTATGCACCTAATTAAGAAATAGTTAGGCCCAGCATGTCCGCCTTCGACTGGAGAAAATCTTCATATGAATTCCTAGAACAAAGGCAGGAGAATGAACCAGTAAGGCAGAAAGATAGTAGAGGACAGTAAGCGTGTAGGGGAAAGGCAGAGTCAAAGAGAATTACAGATTAGAACAAGTTACAAGCACAGAACTTCCAGAAGGTCGGGGGGGGGGGGGGGGGGGGGGGGGGGGGGGGGGGGGAGAGAGACTATTTATATGAAAGATTCGCCAGGGATTAAAATGTGGTTGACCTGATGGGGGTTCAACCTGCAAAATTAAGCCTTCGTGGAAAGACTGTATAAGCACAATCCTTAGGCATGGGAAAAAGCTTGAACTATTTGATTACCGCATGGGTGAAAGTAAAACATTCTCTCAATCCTGAAATGACACGCTTCAATGTTTTCTGAAACTTCCCAATCCTGAAATGGTGATCACAATAATATAAAAAAAAGTCCATATGTGTGTGTCTGTGTCTACAGGATGGGTGAGGGTGGCATTAGAACTGTATATCTATCATCTTGTTTTAATCTGCCATCAATATTGACAGAAATGTTTGATTCTATAAGACTGTGGTTGCGGATGACAAGATGGCCGATCCTGAACTCTTTCTATCAGGTTTTTTTCAATCCTGATTTCAGGAGCATGCCTGAAACTACTTTCATCCATGTTACCGTCCTTTCTATACTACCGTAAAAACTGGACTATAAGACGCACCTGTATATAAGCCGCACCCCTTAAATTAACAAAACATTAGGTATTTATTCACATATAAGCCACACCAGTTTATAAGCCGCAGAGAAAATTGTATGTGCGCAAACCAACACAAACATATAAATTCTCCTACCAGAGCATAAGTATTTAATGTTCTCAGACACTTCAAACATGAGATTTGAATCTATTGATTACCAAAACCAGTTTTGAGTCTAAAGAAGCTAAAACACAGCAGTGCCGGTGTGACCAAGGGATGAACTGTGAAGGAAAACAAAACAGGGTTCTTGCATCAGTTTACAAGCAAATTGACTAACCCTTTTAACTGATTTTTCAGTCATTTGATTAACCCTTTCACCGCCAAACACCACACTTTTAACACCACATTGATTTAACACCTATGTCACTAAAAGGCATCAAATTGGGGTATATTATCCAAAGACCCTATTGTCATAGTTTTGGGAAGTAAGGATAGACCTCATTTTATATGTCACAGAAAAATCCCCAATACTAGAGATGGATTTTGTTCTCTACCCAGGTAAATTTAATGAAAAGTTTTGTCTTAAATACGGCTAGCGGTGAAAAGGTTAACACCTAAAGACTATGCACATGCACACATACATACATTGCACTACATCATGTACATGCATGAGCACACGCATACACAATCATACACATTCAAGCACACATATAACATTCTGGAAACATAAGACTGTCTTTGACCAACAAACTCAGCTTTAAATACCTGTGTCAAACTGACATGGAAGCAAGCCAGGTATTCAGCTACACAGAGTGGATAGCGACAGGAAAAAAGAAAAATAGGCGAAAGCAATTATTTATACAAACACGCACACAGTAAGAAACATTCTGACATATCAGCTACATCATTAAAACTAGACAGGTGTGTGTGTGTGTGTGTGTGTGTGTGTGTTGTGTGTGTGTGTGTGTGTGTGTGTGTGTGAGAGAGAGAGAGAGAGAGAGAGAGAGAGAGAGAGAGAGAGAGAGAGAGAGAGAGAGAGAGAGAGAGAGAGAGAGAGAGAGAGAGAGAGAGAGAGAGAGAGAGAGAGAGAGAGAGAGAGAGAGAGAGAGAGAGAGAGAGAGAGAGAGAGAGAGAGAGAGAGAGAGAGAGAGAGAGAGAGAGAGAGAGAGAGAGAGAGAGAGAGAGAGAGAGAGAGAGAGAGAGAGAGAGAGAGAGAGAGAGAGAGAGAGAGAGAGAGAGAGAGAGAGAGAGAGAGAGAGAGAGAGAGAGAGAGAGAGAGAGAGAGAGAGAGAGAGAGAGAGAGAGAGAGAGAGAGAGAGAGAGAGAGAGAGAGAGAGAGAGAGATGAGAGAGAGAGAGAGAGAGAGAGAGAGAGAGAGAGAGAGAGAGAGAGAGAGAGAGAGAGAGAGAGAGAGGGGGAACACACTCTGAAGACCAAGCGCCAACTCAGAAGTCATAACATTTTCACTATCTACGGCTATGTTGCCAGAAAATAAAACGTGACGGTAACTAAAAAAACTTTTTAAAATCCCTTAAAAAAACCTGAAACAGACCGCAACTAAAAAAGATAAGATATTAAAAAAAAGTGACTAATTAGTCTAAAAGTGTTCCATGTGGGTTGTTTTTTTTTAAAAGCAAGTGGAAAGCAAGGCCTTAACAAAGGAA
Organism: Phymorhynchus buccinoides; assembly: GCA_017654935.2. NCBI lineage: Eukaryota > Metazoa > Mollusca > Gastropoda > Neogastropoda > Raphitomidae > Phymorhynchus > Phymorhynchus buccinoides. The sequence continues at coordinate 12,179,592 of CM065686.1, read as the reverse complement.
GAGAAATGGTTAACAAAAAACAACAACAAAATTATAGAGAAAAATAGAAAAATAAATGTATGCATTTCACAGAATGGAACAATTATTTGAACTCCCTTTACAGAACACACCTGTTTCCAGTCTATACATTCTTTCCACTTCTCGCTCAAATTTGAACCTCCCTATTATGACTCCCTTTAAGATGTGATCCAAAAATGCTCACAAAATGTTTCCTCCTTCATATCCGGATTACTGAGTGTCCATCTCCCTATTAACCCTTAGCCTGCCAGGGATTTCGGCCAATCACAAGCTACGAAATAATGGATTTTCTAGTGACGTACAGTGTTCACGAGGTCGCCTCGTGTACACGTAATAGCAGACGTTCTGGAACGTCGGCAAGGCAGTCGAAAGGTTAATCAAGACCTCTCCTTACTAAGACCTTATTTATTACTGATTTTTCAAGGCATTAATATGGAGGTTTCACTGTACTTCAGAGCAAAAAATGCAATACACCAATAGCATAGACTACAAAATTAAATAATCAAGATAAAACAAACATTCTGCTATCAGACTCTGTATAATATAATCACTTAATTGCAACATCAATTTGTGCAGCCCCTACTCCGCACTTGATAAACCCATTTCATGTTGGTTGGGTTTTTTTAATATACAAAATGGATGCAACTGGAGAAAATCGAAAAACAGGCAACAGGGGTCCAGGGGCCGCTCAGGGCCCTTGCAGGGTACAGGGGGCAACAGGGGGGGTTTGAAGCTGAAGAAAGTAAAATCATACTCAATTTGAAGCTTATTCCAGGCTTGTAAAGTGAGAATTCAACACTTTTTCCCCCTTGAACTTTGAATCAATTTTTTTGGGGGGGGGCAAAATTTTGAAACACAGGCGCCGCCTGGTATCCGAGGCAAGGTTGCATCCATGCAAAAGGGAATGAATCAGAAACAAAACAAAAAAATAAAATAAATCTCAGACCATGATGAGAAAAAAGAAGGATGAAGGATGGCAAGATCACACCTTCCATCCCCAGCCTAACTCACTTTGCCCACCTAAATGGTTGCTCCAACTTATAATACTTATATGTGCATAGTTTTTTCAAGAAAATGTTATTTTAAAACGTCCTTCCCATTTGTTATAATCAAGGTAAATCTCTATTTGCCAACAAGTACATCTTTACCAAATTGACATGCACCATTGTGTACAAATACTCAGTTTTGCATGCACGAGCCAATGAGGTCATCCCCCACTCCACCCCAAACCAATTATAGTTAGTTTAGGTTGCTGGGAGTGGGACGTGGCATCATGCTGGTTGCACGCAGAGCATGCGCTGGCTGGCCAGGACATCAACATAGATCAGTGTGTACTCTCCCCTAGTTTTCGTTGATGTAATGCCAGTGTGACTCTTTCAACTACTATCAAGATCAAGTATATCAACGAACTGCAACAAACATACAGGTAAAGAAGCTGAAACTTCTTCTTCTTCTGCGTTCCCAGGCCATATGGCTATTATGGGCAAGGTACGTATGTGTCCGGTTTTCAGTTTTCACTGGTCTCCCCGCTGCATACAGCCGACACATTCCGATTTCGGAGGAGCTCAAAGGAGAAAATTATTTGGAAGATTTTTTTTTTTAAAGGCAGGAGAATGGGCCCAGCCCAATAAGTCATAAAGACAGTAGATTATTGAAAGCAAAGGGAACAGGCAGAGTCAAAGAGAGTGGCAGACTAGAGAAAGTTACAAGCACAGAACCTCCAGAAAGTGGGGGAACTAGTTTTATGAAAGACCCCCTGGTATCCCCACGGGGAAAGACTCGTGGAGGGGGCGGGGTCATCCAGCTCCCCATATGGAGGCACAGGGCATCCACCCACTGCCCCGCAAGCTGAAACAATTTTCAATTCTTTCCGCTTTTTCATTACTTCAAATCTTGGATCAATATTATGATCCAAGCATGTGTGGAAACTGATAATCATATCATTACCCACCCAGGGGACATAATATAATCATATAATCTATATGATTTTTAAATATAAAAACTATAACAACCTCATAAATATGTCATTGTCAGCAGATACGTTTATGCATGTAACAACAACAACAAAAAGCATACTGTAAAATCACAACAGAACATTAGTAAAAGAGCATGAGCCAAATAATTTCTACCTTTGTTGTATAACCCAACTGCAATACTTCACCAATACTGAAAGAAAAAAACACACACAAAAACCCATTACTATGTAAAGAAACTATACAGATAGCTGAACAGAGGGTCTTCATACTAAAAATCATGTTAGAAGTCCCATTCAATCAAGTGTTTCATCATGAACTCCAGAGCTGATTCTAGGATTATGAAAAAGTGGGGGCGTTCTCCCCCTAAGAATGAAAAAAGGGGGGCAGGTCCAATGGATACGAGGGGAAGGGGGGGGGGGAGGCGCTGATTCAATCTTCGCTAGCACTTCTTCAGCCACTCGTCTTGGAACCAGTGTTCCCTCGCACTAATGCCGTTATCTTTGGGCTGCTTCTCCAAGACTGTTGATGCAGTAGCTGTTTCTGCAACATCTTCTGCACACTCGTTTGGCAGAGGATTTTTTTTTTTTAAACTTTGCCGCCACAAAAATCAAAGTCGAGGAGCGTCGGTGTCCGCTTAATTTTGAAGATAATTCAACATGGCGGGTAGGACTCTCGCAACTTCTTGTCGGTAAAATGAGATGAACGCGATTGGTTGATTTACACTAACATTGTAAAGGAACCAATGAAATGTCGAGAAATCATTCATTCCTGCTCGATGCTTTCGGTTTGTGCAGACGACGGATTTAGCAGACGACGAAGGCATTCCCGCAGCGATAGGTAAAAAGTGCGGGCAGTTCTGCAAATATGCGGGCGTCGGCCCGCGCTTCGACTCGATTATTGCGGGAAGGAACAGATTTGGGGGGGATTGTACCAATCCCGCGCCCTAGAATCAGCTCTGAACTCTTATTACTTAAAAGTAAAACTGTTTGACATTTCAATGTTTTGCAACAGGCATCTACATCCATTATAAAGGGGTCCAAACCAGAAGTCCCATTTGAAGTACAACAAGCTTTAATATGTTCACTGTTTTAGTTTGATCCTGGTGTTGTTGCTGTTGTTGGCTTACCCTGGCTAAAAGACTCCAGGGATCATCCCAACAGCGGAAGCACTTGCACACAATGGTACAAGTGCATCAGCTAGGGTTGAGAACATTACGTGTGAATGGTTTTCATTACCCCGCCACGTGCGCAGCCACACTCTGTCTTCGTGGGATTTTGGAGACTGATGATGTTATGCTAAGAGCTTGTCATGGCTAAAGACAATCCCCGCATAACTATCCATAGCATAGCATTTTGATGTAGCCTTGGTGTTCTAGCCTAGATGTCAATTGGTCTGACAAAGCCTTCAGTCAAAGTGATGAGCCTGACGAAATACTAGCATGTATTCCATCTTCATAATCCTATGTACAAACTACACTTTCATGCAAACTTGGTTTGTACAATTTAAGCTTCAGGATTTCTTCTTCTGCGTTCCCAGGCCAAAAGGCCATAATGGGCAAAGCACGTATCGTGTCCGTATTCAGTTTTCACTGGTCTCCCCGCTGCGTACAGCCAACACATTCCGATTTCGGAGGAGCAATGCTTCAGGACTGAAATGCTGAGTGTTAACTCACTCAAGACAAACTAGCTCGAGCAGGCCTGCACAGACCAATGGCCTCTATCAGGCTCTGCTGCTCATGAGGGTTTTCAACAGGTTTTGATTTCTGGCATGTAACCAACCTGTCGAACCAGCTTTCCAAAATTATGTTACAGTTTTGTGTGTGGCATTGCCTCTCTTGAAAACAACCAATCACTGAAGACTTTACTTTGCGCATCTAGCCAAATGCACAAACTATAAAGTCGCCTGTGATTAGTTATCTAGCCAAATGTGCAAAGTAAAGTCGCCTATGATTGGTTGTTTTAGTAGTAGTTTTAGTAGTAGATTGAGGGGTTATTGCACTGTGAAAAATTCCTTCATTTTATCTATAAGCTGTTACCATCAATAAGAGATAAACCACGAAGGTATGGAATCTAATATTTTACTATTGATTAGTGCATGGCATTGCTAAATGTTTCTGATACTATTGCACTTATTTTTCTCAATTTTTGTTGTTGGGGGGGGTTTGCGGGGGGGTTTGCGGGGGGCCAATCAAATAGCTTGTCCTAAAGCATTGTAGGGGGAAGCAACCAGCCAATGCCGAGTGAGTTAATCATAATACATCCTTGTCTGTGCCCAAAAAAAAAAAAAGGACAACCTAATCATCTGACTGTTCATAAAAAAAATACACACTACAAGTACAACACCTGGGCCTAACTGCTAAAGATCTTCCAAGGAAATACTCAGTGAAAGATTCAAGGGCATTACAAACAAAAACATGGACGAATAACATAGTTCTTAACTTTATAAGCTGCACACATGTGGAGAGTAATATTTACTACACGTAACAAACAGAAATGGAGAAGAAGGTGAACAAATTAATATAATAATGTGGAGCCGCGGAAATTGTGGAGGTCAGCAAGATAAGAACAAGAAAATGAGAAACTGAGAAAGATCTAAAAGTTTGTTTATTTGTTGTTGTCGTTCCCTGGCTTAAAGACTCCAGGGACCATCACAACAGCCGAAGCACTTGAACACTATGGTAAAAATGCACCAGCTAGGGATGAGAACATTACGTATGTGACTGTTTTTAACAACCCACCACGTGGGCAGCCACACTCCGTCTTCGGAGGATGTTGTTTATTTAATTTGCATTCCTTTGCCAAATTACTTTATTTCTGATTTTCCCAGACGCATACTACATGCATAACACTGAGCATCAGTTACAAGAATATTCATTAGTTTTGTCACTTTTTGTCTAAGTATTAAACAATACCCCCACCCCCCCAAATAATAAGTTTAGTTGTAAACAAAACAAATGATATAAGCAAATTCAAGATTATTGTCGTTGACGTCCTATCTTTATGGTTATGTTCTGAAGCTTAGATTATGTTAATTTTATGTTTTTAAGAAAACTGAAGGAAAAGACTATTAAACAACAACAGCAAAATCAAGAAAACAGGTGAAAAAAATAATTTGAAGAAACACTGATTCAGAGTACTGCTCCACAATGCATCACAACTCAAAAAGAATGTATCAGGTATACAATAGGTTCCAAGGCAACCAACACTGTAACAGTGAATTACATAATTATAAATCAGTTACTTTCACTAGGGTTTGGAATTGATCTTCTTCTGCGATTCCAGGCCATCTGATTCAGCCCATAATAGGTACGTATGTGTCCGGTTTTCAGTTTTCATTTGTCTCTCCGCTGCGCACAGCTAACACATTCCGATTTTGGAGGAGCTCAAGGGAGAAAATATTTGGAAAAAATTTTTTGTTTAAAGGCAGGAGAATGGGCCAAGTAAGTCAGATGTTGTTGTTTTCGTTCCCCAGCTTAAACACTCTGGGGGCACACCCAGTGCCATGTGAACATTTCGCATGACCTTGGGTGGGAAGTTACGTGTATGGCTGCTTTTAAAGGGCCCCGCCACATGGGCGGCCATACTCCAACTTCAGGGGACATAAGTCAGATAATTATTAGTAGATGACAGAAAGTAAAGGGAAAAGAGTCGAAGAGAGTGACATAGAGGAAGTTACAAGCACAGAACTTTCAGAAGGTGGGTGAACTATTTGTATGAAAGACACCCCCCCCCCCCCCCCCAGTATCCCCACGGGAAGAGACTCATGGAGGGGGCGGGGGCGTCCAGCTCCCTGTATGGAGGCACGAGGCATCCACCCACTGCCCCAGGGTTTTGAATTGGAATGCGGTGCCTACCCTCTTTGACCATTGCCTATACCCTCCCTTTATCACTAAGACAAGTAGTTCAGGTACTAATCAGACCTGCCTACTTGGAATTTTCCCAATCAGTAGCCCAGCCATCAATTTTCAGTAGCATGGCAAATTTTTCCGTAGCATCCACAAACGACGGCAATCGATTTGTTCTCTTCCTGAGCTGAAACGCACTGCTTACGTTTCGCCGATTGAACGTGTTGACGGCAATCGTCTCTACCGCCATGATTCACAGAGAAGTCCGCATGGCAGAGGTTGCAGTGAGCATGGTTCGCACCGAGTCAACTTCCGACGATGCAAGGCCACTCCTCCGTGTAAGCTATTGAAAACTTGTGCGGCAGGCCATTGTTTTTTCTTAGAACAAGATGGTGTGCCAGATGATTTTCGTTTTCTGGTTTGGGTTCGTTTTTCTTCAATTGAAACATGTACCGAATCGTTACTGCTGCTGGAGTCCGCCATTTTTTTCAAAGAAAGTAATAAGAACGCATGCGCAGTCACTTTGATAAAAACGGAAGTGACTAGGTTATCGCGCGTGACACGGTGTCTGCTCTTAGAAACAGACAAAACCGGGAACGGCATAAGCAAAAATAAAATGCGGCGGCAATTTTTTTTCTTTTCCGCAGCAACGTTAAGGTTGCTGTAGCTCCGTAGCAAAGCTTTATTTTTCGTAGCTGCTACGGCCAAATCGTAGCAGTAGGCAGGTCTGTACTAATGCACACTCGAATTGGAGTAAAAAGTCTTAAGGCATAGAACACAAGCCTTAAAAAATGCATACAATATACACTATATGCAATGAGGATGGCTGCCTAATGTAGACTGTAGACAAGCTTTTTGCCTAGCATTAACGGTTTTTTAAAAATTGTATACCTTAACATTATAGCAAATAACAATGTAAACAAGTACAAATTATGCCAAAAAATATTTGCTAAAGTTGTGAACAATTACCAGCAAATTACACACAATATCATGGATTTAATTTCAAATCTATATTCCACCATCACTCATTGATTGTAATTCTGTTGGTATTTTTTTTACAGTAACACTGAAGAACCAATGCCTGTGTGCATAAACATAACAGTTTCTTGTCAGTGTTCAGTTGAACAACAGAAGTTTGAATAGTGCACACACTGAGTCTCAAAGCTCAAAATGTTCTGTTCGGACTAGTTTAAATGCGCTTGCATAAAATATACAGCAGGCAGCTGTTCACACTCGATCAAAGTACCGTCAAACAAAAGGTAAAAAGCCATTGCTAGACAATTCTCAAAGGTACGAGTCTTCTTATGTTTCTTGCTGTTCAAAAACAAGCTTAAAGAGAAAAAAATGTTCACTATAATCATATAACATGCACATCTCAAAGGTAGGAGTCTTCTTATGTTTTTTGCTGTTCAAAGAGAAAAAAAATTCAATATAATCATGACTTGCACATGACTAGTTTCAAAGCTTTTAAACGAACTGGTGAAAAACAAACTCAAATGAAAAATGTGGCCAGGATTCATGTACTACCATGATGACAAAAAAGCTTAAATATTGAAACTAAAAGCTTCTTGAACTTAAACTGAAAAAAAAGTCATTAAATGAAGCCATCGTTTCAAACTAAGTTATTTAACTTTTGATGTTTAAACTTTAATTTGGGTGTTATCTATCAACTTGATCGGGTGGGGGTGGGGGTGAAGGCTCCAAACTAATTATGCTTTTTTTAAATTATTATTTAAATAAATAAAACAAGGTTGCATGATCCAATAAACAAACACTTTTTTCAAGCAAACGAAGGAAAAAAAGGTGTGAGTAGTTTTTTTTATAAGTTTGTCCATAAAAAGAACCAGGATGCAATTCAACTACATTTGTGCTATCATGTCTGAGATTGTAAGTTAAAGTCACAATTTTAGTCAGTGCATTAATTAATGTTTAAAAAAAATAACCCACAAAAGGCTTTGCGTAAAAATACAAACATAATGAAATTATTTTCCAGTGACTACTGAAATAGTGAATTTTGAAGAATGTACAGCACATGTGGTTACTGTTTGGTTGAATTGCCACCAGTGTTATTTTTTCCGCTTCTTTTCACTTTCTTGGTCATGGTAACACAATAGTCAGCAATATGTTGTTGTTGTCGTACCCTGGCTTAAAGACTCCAGGGATCATCCCAACAGCCGAAGCACTCGAACACTATGGTACAAATGCACACGCTAGGGATGAGAACATTACATGTGACCGTTTTTTATTACCCCGCCACGTGGGCAGCCACACTCAGACTTCGAAGGAAGCGATACGATTCCACGGTTTAGTCTTCACCACCCAGCCATTCATACTGATGTCGTTTCTCCTAGGGAACAGGAAGGAAGACAAGTAGATGTAGAATGAAAAGATTGAGGGGAAGCTGGCCTAACGATGACGTTGATGTTGATGATGATGAAGACGATGAAGATGACGATGTGCAGGAGAGGAAGGTAGCTGCTAGGACTGGTACCAAAGGTACATTTTCAGAGAGTTCGGGATGGGCAAGTCCTTGATCAGGTGTAAGCGGTTCTTGCCCAGCTGGGAACGCACCCCCCGCCGACAGATGTCCATCAGAGGTAAGGGTTCAGCTGCACACAAAAAAATAACACCAATGTTAGAGCGCATCTACAGGGCTCCAAGGGACCCCCGTTTGGGGGTCTATGAAGTACTAGAATTCTAGAGGACCCTTTAAAAGAATGTACAGGGGGTCCTTGGGATGCACTAGAAAACATTTTTAGCATTCGCAATGTCACTGGGACCCTCTATCCCGCCTCTAGGACCCTCTATGCTGTTAGTGAAGGAGTCCCTGGGACCCCTTGTTTTGCAGGATGATTGGGAGCCCTGATCTACATGGTTATCTGAACGACGATGCTGTCAGGGATTTAACTCATTCCGCCCTGCGCCCGACAATTTGTCAGGCGCCCTAGTGCAACTACCAGTGCCTGCGCCCAACAAATTGTCGAGCAGAGACCTCCATTTACTTCCCTTATCAACGTAGAAACTATTGTTGACTTCTAAAGCTATTTGCGTCAGAGCGATAACTAAACTCGTTTCATTATTTTTAATTATTTGCAAGCACTTCATTATCATTTTTTGTGTGTGTCTTGCAATAAAACTAGTACCCTCTCTCTCTCAGAACCTGCAGGCTGGGAGTGTAGCCCGCAGAGCAAACGGGCAGTGCGCAAAAGATTAAAAACTGAGTTTCAACGTTTTCAGCGAACTGCTTAACTTCAGATAATCGTTTAAAATCAAAAATTTTGCCAGTTTTGCATGTCCACGACGTTGCGAGGGAGAGTTTGAGACTTTGACATCAACTGTCTTGTCTGAAAAAAAGAAAGTTGGTCTCTGTAGTCGCCAAATATCCCTCTGAAGTCAGCAGATAAATAGTCCTCAACTGTCTGAAAGTTGTTAGTCCCAGTCACTCCCTGTAATTGATCATCAGTTTCAGTGTTTAAGCATGGATCAACAAAATAGCATGCTTCTGCATGACACACCCAGTCTTCTCTTTCACAAGGTGCATGCATGTGTGCATGCAGTTGAAAATTGCAATGAATGTTTGCATGTGTGCCGCTGTACTTCTATGAGCACTGATGACTTGAGTTTATCATAATTTTTTTCTTTTATAATACTGGGTCTTTCTTTCTGCTGTATTCCTTTTAGTTTATGTCATCCGTATGTGTTCGCTTTGCTAAGTTTGCATTGCGTTTTCATTCGAATGTGTTATGAATGCTAACTTGTGTGTGCGCTTTGATTTGATTTCTATCAAGATTCAGAGCCGTATAAATTAAATACTGTATGTTCTTCAACTTCTTGTCTTCAGAAGAAAGGATTTAATGGATATTATTATGGCAATAAATATCTGAGGTAATTCTATTTTCATTAGGATTGGTCTGTATATTAGTATAATTATTACAATAATTTTGTCTATAAGTGAAGCTAAGTGTAAAAGTAACATTCAGTCTCGCACACACAGAGAGAAATGCACAAGCAAACACTCACTTTCCAAGTATGTATTCCTGTTCCTAATCCTATTGAACTGGGAACTCGTGCAAAAATGACTAAACACTTAGTGACTTACTCACTGTTTTAAATAACAAATAGCAAATAACAAATACCGTATTTTACGGACTACAAGGCGCACCCCCCAAATTTTACACAAAAATCAGATTATTTTATTATAGTTTCTTACTACATTATCAGTCACATTATAAGGCACAGGTGTCTCAGTCTAGGGAAACAGTATCGCCATAGTCCGTAAAACACGGTAAACAGAAACAGAACATGCATTCTGTGGGTTCACTTACGATCTAGGCCTCCCAGGTATCGCATGGTGATCTCACAGTGGCCCCACACGGCGCTGACGATGGGGTAGAGTTTCTTGCCCTTGAGGTCGCGGAAGGCCACGCCCAGGTACTGTCCCTCCACCATGAAGCTCAGCGTGCCTTCATCCATGTCCAGCACCACCAGGAAGCTGTCCGGCACCACAAAGTTCTCGTCCGCATTCAACACCGTCGGGTACGTGGACCCCTGGTTGTTCTTCAAGTCGTGGTACAGTTTGTTCCTGCCCAGGTCCCAGCCCCACGACTCCTTGTTGCTGCCCACCAGCGACTGATAGCCCACGCAGTGTAGAGGAGCCTCGGCGGTGCCCACCCCGACCACCGCGTGAGTCCCGCGCTGCCGGGTGCTCCACACAATCTCCCACACGTGCAGCCCGCGCGTGTAGCCGCAGCGGCCGCGGATGCAGTCTGTGCTCTGAGCCACCGGGTGGCGGTGGAAGGTCATGAGGTCCTCGTTCTTCACGAAGATGTTGAGAGAGCGGTCGTCGGGATTCCAGGCATGTTTGACCTGCGCCTCGCGGCTGACCGAGGGCATGTCCAGGAGAGCATCCAGCCGCGACGGTTTCTGGTAGTCGGGATTGTAGGCGGGTTCGCGGGTCACGTTTCGGTAGATGGGTTCCCGCGTGTTGGAGATGGTTTTGATACCACCGGACACTTTCTGCCCCATGTTCATTGCTTGTGGGACCCAACCGCTTGCCTGCTGATGACGCCGCTGCCGAAGGGGGCAGCAGGGGAAAGAGGCAAGGTCGGGTGTGAAAAAGAGAACAATGCTCTTCACGGCAAACAACGCTGCAACTACCCAAGCAATTCAGAGGTGGAGAAAAGGTGTGAGCACAATGTGGCACAGATCACAGCTTGTTTGAATGATGACCTCTTCTCGCACAATCACCAACGCTCAAAATCAGTTGTAATGTTGGATTCTGAACCCTGTGTTAAACCTATAAATGAAAGAGAGAGAGAAAAAAACCTTTACACACAATTAGGTCACATGTAAACTACCGGTAAAAAAAATATTATTGTTATGATTTATTTGATTGTATTGATCTTTTATCTCTGAGCTGAGAAAACCTGATTGTATCCTTACTTCTTCCCCACTGCTAAAGACTGTCTGTTATTTGCCAGCCACATTCCTCTTTTCACTCACATATTTCTTGTTTTTTTCCCTACAACAGTACAAGCTTACTTGTGCCTCACAACTCTCCTTAGTCAATAGCATTCTTTCAATGTCTGAATTAAGTAGAGTGTGTGTGTGTGTGTGTGTGTGCGTGTGTGTGTGCGTGTGCGTGCGCATGTGTGTGTACATCAAATGCGTGTGTGTATGCATCGACAGATACAGACAGATAGAAATACAGAGACAAACAGAAGGATAGTCAAGCCCTTGTATTTTTTAAAAATTATATTTATAATTTGTCTGACTCTGAGACTTAGAGCACAAGCACATGTCTCTTCAAATCAAAACTGATTGATTCTTCTTTTCTTCTTGCTTCAGGGGTCCCAGGGATGCACTATAAAAATTGGCAAAATATCAAACCATGGTCAGTGATGCACCGAGGATCAAAAAGTGATAGGACAAGCTGTCCTGAGACGAGATAAATCAATAGGACAATGTCCTGGCTCTTGAAGAAATCAATAGGACAAAGTGTGCCAGTGTTGTAAATTTCATCAGACATTTGTCCTGACAAGAGTGAACACAATATGACATTTTCAATTTTAATAGGTCAGTTCTTACTGCAGATTGAGCACTTAAACATCTATGATCTATCGTTTTCTAGACTGCCGTCTAACGTATCACGTACTGACTTGATCATAGTTGATGACATCACTGATGACGTCATCAGATGAAGAGGAATAAATCGGATATGCTGGCTTTTGCTCTAACACAGTCAAGAGAGTTATATCCCCAGACCATTTTGCCAGATTGGCTCCATCACGGCATCAGTTGTCTTTTTCATGGCATGATTTGTACAATTATATTTTCTTTAATTTTCTCTGGCAGTCAAGGGGTTAACGTTAATTTTCATTTATTTACACAATTAAAAATATGCATTCATGATTCAATAGATTTAATAGTAGAAGATAAAAGCCTTAAAAAAGGCAAGACAGAAAGAACACAAAGAACCAGGACTGTGAGTGTGACCACCGCTCCGCGGCTGTTGTGTGTACTGCGCTACATATTAAATAATGACAGGGGGTGTTGATCTGCATCTTTACCCGACAATCAAACAAAGAAAGATATAGATATATAGTGGGTTTTTTAAATTTCAATTCTCAGATATTTTCTGAGTTTCATTTCAAATTGTCATTTGAAGTAAGAGGTCACAAGGAAGAAATTCTATTTTTTTTAAAGCTTACACAAGTTACAGTTTGATAAATAATTTATATTCAATGATTTACGCATGATAAATGTACCTTAGCTTATAAGTATATAACACAACAAGCAAAACGACTCCACAAATCATATCTGTCTCTATGTTTAGGCTACACCAAGCTTTTGCTTTTCATTGTCTGCTGGAACCGTCTGCTGTCAGTGTCACACACAAACGAACAAAGACAAGTCGTGTGAAGATCGAAACATTCATTCTGTTGGCTTACTAAATCCCCCCACCGGTTAATAAGAAACAACGATTCCCGTATACCAAACCTTGATTACATCCAATGACTGTGAGTGGTGAAAAACTGATTGAATCGTCGTCAATGGCCCCCAAACTGCAAACTTTAGGGCCTATTCTTTGTAGTGTTTGTCACCGCACCGAGCCATTATTTTGATGTAAAGATGGCGACTGATTTGTGTGTATCACGTGACCAATAACCTGCCGATTGATCGAAATAAATAGAAGCTAGACACCACAGATGCAAATTTCCACAACTTTATAAACAAGTAATGTCCCATATATGGTCTTTTTAAGAGCGGGAGGACGTAAAGCTTTAACTTTGCAGATGCAAAGAGCAGATGTTGAGCCACAGAAGCAAAGAAAAAGTCATAAGTCATAGGTTTCTTTATTGTCCATTGGCATTGTACAACGCACATGGAAACCTGTCTCCCACCATGTAAAATAAGATGAGATAGGGGAAGACGGGGTAAAAAGCGCATGGGCGGGTAAGAAGCCCACCCCTATTATCTCATGAAATGAAGCAAATTTCAGTCTCATTTTGCCCATGAGACGAGCGTAATGTCTAGCATTCGTCTCATGGGCAAATTTGACTGACATTTTCTTTATTTCATGAGATAATTGGGGTGGGCTTCTTACCCGCCCATGCGCTTTTTACCCCGTCTTCCCCTATATCAAAATGAAAATATGAAACATAAATTTACATTAAAACAAATATGTAACTCTCACGTACACCACACCCAATCATTCATCCGCTCTCCGCTATCTTGCTCACTCATCATGCAACCCACCACCACTTCTGCCTTCATTTTTAGCCCTTTCTTTCCGTTTTTCCTTGTTCCTTTTCTTTTTTTTCTCCTTTTTTTTGTTTCGTTCCCCCCCCCCCCCCCCTTCTTTTTAGGTAGGCTTTCCCCCCGCTCTCTTCTATTGGACATTTGCAAGAGCCTTAAGTGTTATTTGATACTGTCTGGGTTTCTATGTGACCTAGTGCTTGGTGTACTGACACATTCGGCATCTGGTGTGAAGTTGGTGTATGTATGGGAGAGAGAGAGTGTGTGTGTGTGTGTGTGTGTGTGTGTGTGTGTGTGTGTGTGTGTGTGTGTGTGTGTGTGTGCGCGTGTGCGTGTGTGTGTATATGTGTGTGTGTGTGCGCGCGCTTGCATGTGTATGTGCGTAGTGCGCGTGTGTGCGTGTGTATGCGAGTGGGTAAACGTGTACATTAAAAGAGTTAAGTGGACAATCACTACAACATCAACAACACTGAGTGATAATGATGAAGATGATACCACTACCAATACTAATATTAGTAATAATAAGAAAAACAAAAGTGATGATGATGATGATGATTGTGATGATGATGATAATAAGTAGCTGTATGGTACTGCAATAAATTAAAGAAAAAGGTTTTAAAATATATAAGGCCGTTTCCTATCTCGAATGAAGCATGGGTTGTGCATCTATTTTGTTTGCAAATTATCTTGGGGGCTATTTATTATAGTGGGCTGGTTTTATTATAAAAAAAAACAAAAATAACAAGTGTCGCCGAGCGGCAGACATATACCCCCATTTCCTGCCACACCCACCATTCCTTCCCGTACCTCCCCCGCCCTCCTACCTCCCCTCTCCCCATATCTTAGCCCCCACACTCTTTAACAGCTCCATGCAAAACTTGAAGTGATTCAGTTAAGTGGTTCACGTAAGATGCACTAGTCAGGACAGACAGAAAAAAACGAAGTCAAAATAGACCCCTGGGGTTCGAATCTCGTAATCTGCACGCATGCACTGACGGACACACACACAAACAATTCCAAGCTAATGATATCATACTCCTACCCCCTCTCCCCCCCCCCCCCCCTCTTTAGATTTGTATCACTAGCACGTGCGCGCGTGTAAATAGGGAAGACGGGGTAAAAAGCGCATGGGCGGGTAAGAAGCCCACCCCAATTATCTCATGAAATAAAGAAAATTTCAGTCAAATTTGCCCATGAGACAAATGCTAGACATTAACGCTCGTCTCATGGGCAAAATGAGACTGAAATGTGCTTCATTTCATGAGATAATTGGGGTGGGCTTCTTACCCGCCCATGCACTTTTCAAGTTACCCCGGCTTCCCCTACAAAGGGGAAAGGGGGGATGGGTTGGACTGAATTGGGCTTATGGGGCCAAGCTCACGCATGGCTCACTCCATCTTCCTGCAAAGTATCGTTGAGATCCATCAAGTAGTTTTTGATAAAATCGACTTTCAGAACGACAAACAGACAGACAAATAGACAGCCCCGAAACAATATACCTCCTTTTCACTCTGTGAAACAGGGGTATAAGAACGATCCATTGCTTTGTAACAGAAAACACAAGCACAGAGAGAGAGAGAGAGAGAGAGAGAGAGAGAGAGAGAGAGAGAGAGAGAGAGAGAGAGAGAGAGAGAGAGAGAGAGAGAGAGAGAGAGAGAGAGAGAGAGAGAGAGAGAGAGAGAGAGAGAGAGAGAGAGAGAGAGTGAGAGAGAGAGAGAGAGAGAGAGAGAGAGAGAGAGAGAGAGAGAGAGAGAGAGAGGGGGGGGGTTCTGGCCCCCCCCCCCCCCTCAATTATTGTTCTCTGACACGAATGCGTGCGCGCGAACCCTAACACACACACAGAACACTGTGACACACAAACACACACGTGTGTGTGTGTGTGTGTGTGTGTGTGTGTGTGTGTGTGTGTGTGTGTGTGCAGGGCTCCCAGGGACCCCCATTTGTGGGTCTATGAAGTACTAAAATTCTAAAGGACCCTCTAAAAGAATGTGCAGAGGGTCCCATGGATGCACTAGAATTCGAAAGGACCCTCTAAAAGAATGTGCAGGGGGTCCCAGGGACGCACTAGAAAAAATATTGTTAGCATTCGCAATGCCACTGTATGGGACCCTCTATCCCGCCTCTAGGACCCTCGATCTATACGCTAAGTGAAGGAGTCCCTGGGACCCTTGTTTTGCGAGACGATTGGGAGCCCTGGTGTGTGTAGGTGTGTGTGTGTGTGTGTGTGTGTGTGTGAATGCATTAAGTCAATGAAGTTAACCGTTTCTTTAATCTGTCTATGGCACCTGCACACACACACACACCCTCCCCCTATCTCTCTGTCTCATTTACTCTCTCTCTTTCTCTCAAATCCAGTTGTATCAAATCACTCAAAATGTGCTTTAGCCATTTACGGAAATGACTGCACCTTCATTTCAGTCATTTTCGGTGAATGCCTACTTAACTCGGTCATTCTCTGAAATACCTGAAAATTGCAGGTATTATCGTGGATGCCTACATTCCGAATATGACTGTAACATACATAGGGGAAGACGGGGTAAAAAGCGCATGGGCGGGTAAGAAGCCCACCCCAATTATCTTATGAAATAAACAAAATTTCAGTCACATTTGCCCATGAGACGAATGCTAGACATTAACGCTCGTCTCATGGGCAAAATGAGACTGAAATTTGCTTCATTTCATGAGATAATTGGGGTGGGCTTCTTACCCGCCCATGCGCTTTTTACCCCGTCTTCCCCTACTCATATGTTATACAAAATACTTATCTGTATCGTTAAAAATTCGGGACTTTCCTGGGGTTGTACTGCCTCCGGGCATTGCCTCCAGGATCCCCGTTCCCACCATCTTTATATCTACTAGGGGAAGACGGGGTAAAAAGCGCATGGGCGGGTAAGAAGCCCACCCCAATTATCTCATGAAATGAAGCAAATTTCAGTCTCATTTTGCCCATGAGACGAGCGTTAATGTTTAGCATTCGTTTCATGGGCAAATTTGACTGAAATTTTCTTTATTTCATGAGATAATTGGGGTGGGCTTCTTACCCGCCCATGCGCTTTTTACCCCGTCTTCCCCTAATGTCCCATATGTGTCTGTTTCAGACCGGAGGACGTTAAACGGATTTTAATTCTTGTAACATAATTTATTTATTTTTTTAATCATATACACTTGATGCATTAGGGTCTAGCTACATTTCACCGCCATTGCCTCAACCCCTCACACCGTCTCCCAGCCAGTTTCCTCCCGTCCTTTGCTGACTTTGCACGGGTCAGTCAAGCTTCATAGGATCATGTTCAGGAATAATATGTCGCAGAACTGAGGAACGGAACTAGGAGGGGTGCATGTACCCAAAAGAAAAATGTATGAAGAGAAGTACCTACGATTTGCACTGGGTTAAAACCATTACCCCCCCCCCCCCCCCCCCCCCCCCCCCCCCCCCCTTCACCCAGTTCAGGTACGTCAAGCCCCACTTCTATTCAGTTGAAAACAAGATGAAAACAGCCATATAAACTGTACCCCCCAGTTTAAGGCAAAGATCAAAACAAAAGTAAAATAATTGAAAACGAAAAAGAAACAGAAAAATAAGTTGTAGGGGAAGACGGGGTAAAAAGCGCATGGGCGGGTAAGAAGCCCACCCCAATTATCTCATGAAATAAAGAAAATTTCAGTCAAATTTGCCCATGAGACGAATGCTAGACATTAACGCTCGTCTCATGGGCAAAATGAGACTGAAATGTGCTTCATTTCAAGAGATAATTGGGGTGGGCTTCTTACCCGCCCATGCGCTTTTTACCCCGTCTTCCCCTATGCTCCTCGTTGTAAATTTCGAGTTATGTCCCTTGAATTTCATCAAATAAGACCAACGGGTGAAATTCAGGGGAGCTAATTTTGGACTGTACGGTCATTCTGTTTTTGTTTTGTTTAAATGTCTGCATTGGTATAGTATTACTTTGAAATTAGATGTTCTACAACAACATATAATTAGGTAACAGCTTTTCACTATACCAACTTTGGTTTAAATCCATCCATTATCTTTCAAATAATCAGACTTTTTGGTATTCAAAATCTTTTTATTGGGATTAGATTGATACGGCTTGTCATTCTGTGAATGTTACATAGCGTGCCACAGCTGCAAGGTCTAAGGAACCATTGTACCAATTAAGTTTCGTTATGATCGATTCAGTGGCTTAGGTGCTGTGAGCTGGAACACATTTCGGTCACATTCACTTGCGCACACACAGGCCCTCATTCCCATTCTAATGTACTCAGGTCAGGTCAGGTCAGGTAGTTAGGACATTAGGCCTCGCGGCCTCTTCACTGTCCTGTCATTTTTGTTTGAACTTTTGCACAGCTGAGAGGTTTTTGTCTTTTGTTTTCGGCAAATCTGCCTTTTAGTCATGCTCGTATTGTAGTTTTGATATGTTGGTGTATCCACCAAGGAGGTTTTTGAATTGTGTTAGATTCTGTGCTCGTTTAATATGTGCAGGAAGAGTATTCTTAGTATTGTTATCACTGTGAAAATTTTTGTATGTATTTATATCAGATCCCCACGAATTCTTCTGTATTTCAGAGACGGTAATTTCAACTTTCTTAGTCTGTGTTCGTAATCAAGGTGACTAACGTCTTTAATCAATTTTGTTGCTCGTCTTTGGACCCTTTCTAATGCTGCCGATTGCCTTTTTAAAAATGGACTCATATTCTTACAGAACTGGGAGTACAAAAAACACCCCCCCCAAAAAAAAACCCACAATAAAACTGTTGGTCAGTGGGGGCAGGCTCAGATGGAGATCTCATCAGCACTGTTGTGAATGCGCTGACGGAGTCTTAGTGAGCCTCTGTAGCTGAGTTGCTGGCTCGTAATCCGTCAGGTTTGCGAGTGTGCAGGTTCGAATCCAGCTCGGGTCGCAGTGGTGTGTCCTTGGGAAAGGCACTTTACTCCTATTTTTCTCACTCCACCTAGGTGTAAATGGGTACCTGACGTCAGTTGGGGGGAAAAGTCCTTCGGATGAGACTTAAAACCGAGGTCCTGTGTGCGAACACATGCCCAAAGATCTTGTGCGCATGCTAAAGCCCATTCCACAGCGCAGCATGCATCCTGAAGACTTAGGGCGTGGGGCAGGATAAACATCCCCAATAGGAAGAAGCCTGTATTGACAGTGGCCTCGCTCAACTTGTTCCCTTCCGCAGCAGTCCTAGTACGAAGAAAGAGGTCCGATAATGCTCTATTCTACATTCTTGGAGACAAAGATCTGCGAGAGTGACTGAGCTGTAATTCAAGCCGACCTCAGTCAGTTATTTTTTGTGCAGGCAGACAGTACTAATAGTAGCAGTGTTCTGTGGTGAAGGTTGGTGACTTTTCAGTGTGACTCAGTGCACACCTAGGTGACGGTGATCAAGAATATGACTGTGGCAATCTTGTACTGTCAACTCTCCATGTTTACGACCCTCAATCTCAAAGTCTGCTTATACAGTGGAACCTCCCTTACAAGACCTTCAAAAATCATCCAAAATGAGGTCTTAAAGGGAGGTAATTTTAATACTTACAAAGCAGGCCAGTGTCTCGGAGAAGTGGGTCTTATGTCAGAGGGAGTCTTATAAGGGAGGTTCTACTGTACCAGTTATATGAAAATATTTATAGACTATTGTAATCCTAATCCACGAGAATGGCAGAATGTTGTTTCTCTGTGAAAAATTTCAATGCAAACAATTGTGGTTGTCCCGGTGTATGTGCACATAAAGTACAGACAGCTGAACATGTTAGGGTTTGAGGGTGTACAATATTACAGGGCTGCCTACCCCCTCTTGCCGTTTCCAGGGACAAACTGCTTAAAAACCAGGGACAGACTTCTTTTCCAGGGACAAACATTATTAGCGATGTCATAGGCCAGTTTCAAGGCGAACATTAACTTTTTATCGTTTCAGGATGTAGCGAAATTTCTGCGACTGTAGATTTTTTTAAAGTCTTCCTGATGCTTTTCGCTGCCAATGTGCTTCGATATTCAAGATCCTTTGATCCTATAATGTGTAACACATCTGTTCAGAAAATGTTAACAGTGTCTGTTGCTTTTGGGCGTTCCTGTTCAATAGTAAGGTCAGCTAACAAGACAAGTGACTGCTTGACAAACTTTTGATTCTGCTCAATTTCTAGGGACACCAGACAGAAAAGTGGATTATAGGGACAAGGTGTCATTTTTCTGTTTCCAGGGACAAATACCCCTTAGGGGGACGGTAGGCAGCCCCTGAGTCCATAATCAAGTTTTAGTAAGAACTAGCAGTTGTGCCCTGCTCGCTTTGCTTCGCGGCAGTTATTCCATGGTGGAGGTTTGCACCACAGGTTCAAAAATGTCTTCCAGTGCCTTTACTGGGTCATGCTCCTTGGCGGAGGTTTGCACTGGAGGTTAAAAATGTGGTCTGGTACCATTTGATGTCCCTTGCCCATTACACTCCCCTACCCCCCACATATCAGCCCCTGTCATCTTTGTGTCCTTTTGTGATATACCTCCATACAAGATGAATTCCGTCCAGTGGTTCCCAAAATACAGCCCCTTTCCATATATCAGCCTCAAGGTCAAATGTCTCCCATTGCATTCCTTAGGTCATGTGGATCAAGAATATATATGGCTATGTGGGTGTAAACTCAACGGTGTCCAAATTATACCCACTGCTAAAAAAGAGAAGTTCATAAGTCAAGGTCAAGGCCATTAAGGAAATCAATGCTTTGCATCACACATGATCATGACAGTCTACCAACCTTGAAGCCTTTAACTGCAAAAATGTGATATGATCAAAACACTGATTTAACACCTCCAAGGTCCATGTCCTTCATCGGTACCCAATACTTAGAATCATCATCAGCCAATGCATGATCCTCCTACCAAGCTTGAACATTGTAAGTCCAACGATGTGAAAGATATGGCCTCGAGAAGAAATTTCAGTTTTCAAGGTCAAACTTCAAAGTCAGTTATTGTTTTCCTGTTACCGGTTTACCCTGCTCTGTGATACACCACCACACAAAATTTGAAGCCATTCTGTCTACTGGTTTATGAGATACAACTCGGACATGAAATATATAGTGTGAAGAAGAAAATCTCGGTTTTCAAGGTCAAACTTTAAGGACAAGGTGAGCATGGTCACTTTTTCTATGGGACCATCTGCGTACCATGATACACCACCACACAAAATTGGAAGCGATTTTGTCGAGCAGTGCAGACTTAGAATTTCATTATATAGGTACGAGCAGTTACGCTTCACTTTACGTGAGTTCTTCCCTGGTGGGGGTTTACTCTGGAAGTTTAAATGTGCCCCTTCCTTGGGTGATGCTGATAAAGAAATAGAGGTTTCAAACTAATACAATCAGTTTTCATATAACAGCCTCAAGGTCAAGGTTAAGTGGCTTCAAATGTCTACTACTATATAATATTCCTTAGGTCATGTTGATCAAGACTATAAATTACATGGCTATGTGGGTGTAAACCCAATGTTGTCCGAACAACGTTGTTATAGCGACTAAAAAAAGAGAAGTTCAAAATTCAAGATCAAGGTCATCAAGATAATCAACACTTTGAACCACAGATGACCTTGAGCCAGTCCACCAACCTGCCAACTTTGAAGCCTGTAACTGCAAAAATGTGAAAGATATGGCCACAACACCAATTTGACATCTCCAAGAGAAAGAAAGAACGAGAGACATCAAGAGAAAGAAAGAACAAGAGATATAAAGAGAGACTGAGACAGAGACTGACACTAGTGACAGGCAGCGAAAGAGTGAGTTGGCAAGTGTGTGTATGCGTTATGCCAGACTCACTATACCATGCTCATGTGGGCTTACTCAAAACAAATCTCTGTAATGAAATAGCACACTGGACACAAATTGAAAATGAACAGTCATTTAATCATCTTATTATTTCAATACATAACACTTGAGTTTAACAAGTTTTGCAACATGACCCACAATGCACAGTTTCCAACCTTTCAATTATTTATAACTAGTGCCTCCAAATTATGTCTTTCTGACAATGTTTCCGCACAGTATTGGAACAAAATGTAAATAGACAAAGTAATAATACATATTGTGCAATTGGAAGAAAAGGTCAACTTTGAAAACAAATCTTAAACATGACACACAAACATCTGTATTAACAAAATTGATCAACAAAACTTCCAATTATGTATGCATTAATATCAGACAAATCCTCAAATGCTTCGAACATGATTTCGCCCCCCCCCCCCCAAAAAAAAGGCAAAGAAATCTTTGTCAAGTTAACAGCACATTTTATGACGGGATTTAGAACAAAATGTCAAAATTAAGCAAGGAACCAGAAAAGTAAAATACAGTGGAACCTCCCTTATAAGACCTTCAAAAATCATCCAAAATGAGGTCTTATAAAGGAGGTAATTTTAATACTTACAAAGAAGGGCAATGTTTTAGAGAAGCAGGTCTTATGTGGGAGGGAGTCTTATAATGGGAGGTCTTATAATGGAGGTTTCACTGTAGCACAAAACTGTTGACATGAGCACATTTTGATAAACAAGTTAGGAATATATACAGTGAACTGGGCCTGTATTCACGTTGAGATAGCATGAGACTTAGCATGATGCTAACTTAGAAGCTCTTCCAATGTCCTATAGGGTTTAATAGGACTTTTGGAAGAGCTTCTAAGTTAGCATGATGCTAAGTCTCATGCTATCTCAACGTGAATACAGGCCCTGGTTAATAAACACACGCACACACAAAACTAAACCACACCCAAATTTGTCTAGCTAGACAATAATAATTATTATTGACAATGCCCCAATTATTTGAGAAACAGTTCAAATAATGAAATTTAACAATAATTTTTTTAATTTTACATCAAACTACTGTAAATGAGCAACAGTCACAGCATGAAGCCAACCCAAAATAAACAGACAAATAGCAATGACAAAAAAAAAGAAAAGAAAAAGGAATGCCAACCTATAAAGCAAAAAGACAAAACTTGAATTATTGTATACAACATGCATTCAAGTATGAAAATGGGTAATTTCTTTGTATAGTATAACCACACGTACATATTATGCAGTAGGTTACTTCTTCAATTTATCATTTATCAGAAACATGTTCATTATTAGTTTTTTAAAAGTCTTAATTCTCACCATCTCAAATCAAATACATAATATTCCCCAAGAGATCTTCCAAAATTACGATTTAAAAAAATTATTTTTAAATTGTCATATCCAAGGGTATAAAAAAAAGGTCAAAATCTACAGCCACAGGACACTGAAACAGTGCAAACCTTCACCAAGAAAAACTATTCAGGCAAGAAAGCTTCAAAGAAAATGAGGCTATAAATAGTATAATTATTACCATGTTAGTTCCCTTTAACCCTTTCATCGGCACTGTCGCCTCTTGGCACCACAATGACATAACACCCATGTCACTGAAATGTATCAAATGTGTCTGTTATCCAATGGCCTTATGTTCTTAATTTTGGGAGGTCTCAGATAGTGAGATTATCGTCCAATTAGTCGTCGACCCGTATGAACGTTCTTTATGAAGACTGTAAGGTCAATTTTGGGAGGTAAGGATAGGCCCTATTTTATGCATGTCACAGAGGAATCCCCAATATTGCAGACAGAATCTTTTCTTTACCCAGGTACGTTTAATGGAAAGTTTTAGCTGAAAAATGGCTGACGTTGAAAGGGTTAACTCATTCAAGTCGTTCCGGCCATATAATTATGTCCGGAATTAATAGATAGCTGTCAATTTGTACTATGATGATGGAACTTTTGATGTCATAGTCCTGGGATGATGTTTTTTTGGTTTAGATAAGCCAGGAAAGATATATTTGTAGACCAATTTCTCAGGAGTCTAACAGATTTGTTTAAAACTTTATAATAAGAAAATTGACAATTTCTTAGTTTTCCTGTTTTAAACTTTATAACAAGAAAATTTATAATTTCTTAGTTTTCCTGTTTTAAACTTTATAATAAGAAAATTGACAATTTCTTAGTTTTCCTGTTTTAAACTTTATAATAAGAAAATTGACAATTTCTTAGTTTTCCTGTTTTAAACTTTATAATAAGAAAATTGATATTTCTTAGTTTTCCTGTTTTAAACTTTATAATAAGAAAATTGACAATTTCTTAGTTTTCCTGTTTTAAACTTCATAATAAGAAAATTGACAATTTCTTAGTTTTCCTGTTTTAAACTTTATAATAAGAAAATTGATAATTTCTTAGTTTTCCTGTTTTAAACTTCATAATAAGAAAATTGATAATTTCTTAGTTTTCCTGTTTTAAACTTTATAACAAGAAAATTTATAATTTCTTAGTTTTCCTGTTTTAAACTTTATAATAAGAAAATTGACAATTTCTTAGTTTTCCTGTTTTAAACTTTATAATAAGAAAATTGACAATTTCTTAGTTTTCCTGTTTTAAACTTTATAATAAGAAAATTGATATTTCTTAGTTTTCCTGTTTTAAACTTTATAATAAGAAAATTGATAATTTCTTAGTTTTCCTGTTTTAAACTTCATAATAAGAAAATTGATAATTTCTTAGTTTTCCTGTTTTAAACTTTATAACAAGAAAATTGATAATTTCTTAGTTTTCCTGTTTTAAACTTTATAACAAGAAAATTGATAATTTCTTAGTTTTCCCTGTTTTAAACTTTATAATAAGAAAATTGATAATTTCTGAGTTTTCCTGTGGCAGTGAAGGGGTTAATAGTCTTTAGATTTTGGGAAAGTAAATGGAGGTCTTAGAAAAGACAACCAATAGCAAGAACTGTTGTTGAGTGGAGGAAAGTCTTCTTCTTTCTTCTTCTTACCATGCTATCTGTGCGCGGAACTCTTTCAGTTAAGGCCTAGCCACACTTCATACGATTTGACCCCAATATGATACGAATAGTGAAGATGCTGCGACCCATGTTTCACATGAAATACTTTCGTCACAAAAATAACTGTTTTCGTTCACTATACTCTTGTACAGACCGCAATACAAGAATCAAATCAAATGTCTGATAAAAAAAAAAGACTAAACAAAAAACGCCAATCATATCATTTGTGGCAAATTTTCAAGTGAATTGCTCACTTTTTATCAATATCTATGGTTGTTAAAATTTTTGGTAAAGGTCAATTTCTTAATTGTATTTTTCAGTTATTGCCTTTCTTACCGTACATAAAGCTGTATTTAAGGAACATTTTTACCAAATTATCTTTTTGGAATACTAACCTAACCCTAACCCTACCCCCCACCCTATAAGACGGAAAAACGTAACGAACAACAACTGTGACAAATCGCGGTGTACTGCAGTACATAGTGGGGGGTAGGGTTAGGTTTAGGGCTAGGGTTAGTATTCCAAAAAGGTTATTAGCTAAACATGTTCCTAAAATACAGCTTTAAGTATGGTAAGAAAGGCAAAAACGGAAAAATAGAACAGAGAAATGCAGGGGGGTGGGGGGATCTTTACCTTTACCAAAAATGTTTTATATATTTTATCAGATTCGTGTATGGGAGACTACAAATAATAGTGAACATAAGATTAACTAGTAGGATTTCAAATACATTAAATTATTTACAGTAGAATTGCACGTCAATCATGCCTCACAAATGTCAAAATCGGATCGTAGTGAATCAAATCATATGCAGTGTATCCGTCCCTTTACTCCATGGGCACAGTAGCTTCAGATAATTATAATATCCTACAAAATTTGAAGTAATTGCATGCGGTTATGGTCATCAATACTTAGCATCTCGTATCATTTCAAGCTGATCTACTAACTTACCAAATGTTCAGACTATAACAACAAAAGTGTAAAAGTTTAGGTGTGCTCAAGACAACAGATCGATTACATCAAAGTTACTTACACTCATTAAAGGTAAAAAAAAGTAATAGTTATTCAGCATCGTGCGCAGAAAAAATATCTGAACATAGAACAATCAGTAGCATAGAACAAAAGATAGAAAAGTACAATTAACATGGTTAAAGAAGAAAAATGAATGAAGCACTTCAATCTGAGGAGAAATATCAAACACTATCCTCACAGCAACAGATCTGAAACTTCTGTTTCAAACATTCCAAACTATGGGTATTTAAAAAATCAAAAGAAAATCACAAAAATCATTTTTTTTAAAAGGGAAATCTAAATATTCCAAAGGATGGGCACTTTTCAAGGGAAAGAAAAAACCCACACACTTGCATAACTAATCATCAGTAAAAAAAAAAAGAAGTCAAAAATTGATTCAAGGGACACTGGTCTTCTCAAATCACATTATGGCATGTGCGTATTCTTGAGTTCAAGTTTAAACTTCAATGTGTAACAAAACTTGTCATACATTAAAAAAAACCCAACCCAAACCATTCTACAATTTCACTAAATCTCAAAACCAGTCATCATCATAGCCACCTTTCAATAAAACAGCCAGGACAATATAAAATTATAATTCAATTTTGAAACAGCCCACAAATGCAATCCTTGTTATTTTTTTAGTCAAAGACATACTATTTCAAAACTTGAAGCAAGCCAAGTACCTGTATTCCTAGTCCTATCATTGGATTAAGACTGTCAAAAAGGTTTGACCCTTTTGCATGCAGTTCATCTTTTCATTTTTTAAGAAAGTCAAGATAGCAATTTATTTTTCTGAGATAGTTGTAAGGATGGTTAAAGATACTATAGTTACAAAAGAAAAACAATGAAGTTTACATTTGATAATGGTTGACTTATGGCGATTATTTGACCGCCAGGGGGCAGTCAATCCACTAGGGGCTTATCACGCGATTTTCTTAGTTGGGCGTAGTGAGAGAGAGAGGGTGGGACTCCTCCCTCTATCTCTCTCTTTATCCCCAACTGAGAAAATAGAGAGGATTAGCCCCACTCGAGCATTATGCCACCTGGTGGGCAAAAGAGCCCGCTAAGTGTCGCTCATTAACCCCCTTCTAACAAATCAACACATGTATATAATCAATAATTTGCATTCTATCAAATCAACCCACATTTAAGACTAGATCATTTCTACATTCGCTGGTTATGCTGCTCAAAATTCAAAACGTAGTTGAACTTCAAGTTCAAGACAAAAATTACACTACCAGTACCAACAAAAAAAGAGGAAAAAAAGCAATAATGCAAACATGCACAACAGAACGTACAACTACTGCTATTGACGTTCTCCATCCTATTCAATCATACAATTTTAGCTACAAATTTTGCCAAAAAACTGATTTAGCAAAATAGAAAAAAACAAAAACACTTAAAATATATACAGTGGAATCCGCTTAATTGGCCACTTTTGGGACAAGGAAAGCTGATAAAGCGAATCGGCTGATAAAGCGAACATCAAGATACTGTATGACGCAATTATGCAAGTCAAAAGCAATGACATCAAAATTAAATGTTGCAGTTCAAATTCAAATTCTTTCCCTTTTTGTGATGTGTGTGTGTGTTTATTAATCCTACAACTTGACAGAAGCACGAGTAAAAGACAATGATTTTGTTTTCTTGAGTGATTTTAACGCCATGCAGGGTCTTTCAATTGACAACAGCTCACCTTCCAACTTCACACTCAACCATGTAAACGTCAAAAGTGTGTTGTCAGTTTGTCTGCCTCTGTTGTTCTCCCTCTCAAAAAGGGGTAAAGAGGAAAAATTAGAGAGAAAAAGTGGCCAATAAAGCGAAATTGAAGATTTCAGCTTTGGCCGTAAAAACGAACAAAATAACACATGTTTAAGAAGAAAAAAATCCGTTCCAGAGGAAATTGGCCGATTAAGCGGCTTTGGCCAATTATCCGATGGCCAATTAAACGGATTCCACTGTATGTGAAAATGATCTGCAGTTGCACACAAAATTATCAAATACAGTGGAACCTCCCTAATAAGACCAACAATCAGAAAAAATAGGATTTAACGCCCTCTGCGGCCTTTCTCATAAAAATGAGGGTCTTATTAGGGAGGGGTCTTATAAGGGAGGTAATTTTAATACTTACAAAGAAGGGCAATGTCTCAGAGAAGTAGGTCTTATGTGGGAGGGAGTCTTATAATGGGAGGTCTTATAAGGGAGGTTCCGCTGTAGTCCCAGTACACTCACAGTCACACAGTGTTGAATTTGGTCAAACAATTTTCGTTATCAAATTAACCCCAAAAAATTCACCTGTCAAAACGACAAAAAGGAAATAAATTTGAATGTATCTCAGGCAGCCATTAGCTACAAATGTCAAATATATCCATAGACTGGACTTTAGTCACATGCACACAATCCGCTGAATGCCACAGAGGTTTACTGCATAGCTCTACAAATAAACACTAAAACACAGCTGCAAAACAGCAGTAGTCACCTCATGCTATCCTCACGAAACACACTGGCATTTAATTTAAGACATAATACTGGGACCATCAAACAAATAAAAAATCACTGTGGTTCCAATGGCAACGTAGTCATAAAAAAATAAATTGTAAACGAATCATACCCCCAAAATAATCTTTCATCGTCTTCAAAACGGCAAATTTCCTGTCGTCATGAAAAAGGGACCCGACACCTCCTCTTCACTGCAATAACTAACCCTTTCATCGCCATTGTCGCCTCTTGGCACCACAATGATTTAACACCCATGTTACTGAAAGGCATCACATGAGGGTATGGTATCCAGTGACCTTATGTTCTTCATTTTGGGAGGTAGGGATAGGCCCTATTTTAAACATGTCAGAGAGGAATCCCCAGTATTGCAGACGTAATCTTTCACCCAGGTAAATTTAATGGAACATTTTAGCTGGAAAATGGCTGGCGTTGAAAGGGTTAACATTCAGCAACAGAGTCCACCATACTGCCTGAATGCAGACCAGGCTAGCTATGTATCAGTGCCTTGCTTACACGTTTAAAAAAAGAAAAGAAAGAAAGAAAACCACATTTCAAGCTAAGTATTAAATTAAACTGCTCTGAAGATTCACTCAACAGATTCACCGCCATATTACCAACATTCATTTCAGGGCATGGGGAGATGATTCCATTGAGAACCCCATCAATAGATGCAACTGGAAGATATAAAACTTCTGCAACTGAACTTTAGATACAAAGTTGGTGGGCTAATGTTCTTGTAAGCTCTTTAGTTCAGACTTTTAACCAAT
The DNA here is from genome assembly GCA_017654935.2 of Phymorhynchus buccinoides. Taxonomy (NCBI): domain Eukaryota; kingdom Metazoa; phylum Mollusca; class Gastropoda; order Neogastropoda; family Raphitomidae; genus Phymorhynchus; species Phymorhynchus buccinoides. The sequence continues at coordinate 12,150,905 of CM065686.1, read as the reverse complement.
GCTTTGATTTTAGTCCATCACTTTCAGTTTTCAGGCGTGACCCACATACAAATGCCCCCACATTCAAATTGAGGCTGCTCTTCAAAGTGCTGTTTCGTTTTTAATTTGTGGGCAGTTATATGTGAATCACACCTGGCCCCCCAAAAAATCCAGGTAAAAATGACCACCTTTGATGCTCGATTTGTGGGTAACCAAAGGAAACTGCGTGGTGCGGTTTATGCAGAACGATTTCTTTCAGTGATCTCTATGCATTTTTAGAAAGAAAATTCTTCGGGTCAGTGTGACTTTAACAATAAGCATATATCCTATGAGTGTGCACATTCATCACGCTACGTTTTGGAAACAAAAAATATTTCTAAAGTTTTTGATAATGTGAGTAAAAAAGAAATCAGCTTTTAGACAGCAAAAGTATATCAAATTTTGTGGCAGCATTGTTTTCAGGCGAGATGCAATTTGTTTCTTTAATGAGTTAATGACACGCTTTATGAGAGAGCATAGACTGAATAAACCATAATAACAGACATAAGCAGAGTAAACAATCTGAAGCGCTGTGTTGTAAAAATAACTGAAATTGGCAAATTTAATGAATACAGTACGGCAGCTGCAGAGACTGATTTCTATTTTGAGAAACCTAATTTGGCCCTATGCGCTATTTCTAAAACAACAAAACTGGACAGTGTTAACTGAAAAAACAACAACTATGTCCTATAAATCCACACTCAGTCATCCAATGTTAGCGGAAAGACAACTGTTATGCTGATGGGTTAAGTCTCTGAGTGTGACGGCACCGTTTGGCCTCTTCTACAGACATTTGCTAAAGAGCAGGAAATGGGCTACATTTTTAAAAAATGTATAAAAGGTAAGAAGAGGTGCCTGGGGAAGGGAAAACGGGTGATTATGAGTCATACAGCACTTGGTCACTATTTATTACTCTGATGCAATGACCTGTTCTAGATGATTGTTCAGCTGGCTGATTCCATGATGGGGACAGGTGGAGAGGAAATTCAGCAGCTCTTGGATGATTAATCAGCAGCCCCAGTGTTGCCTGAAGACCTACTCAGGTGCTCTTTGAAAGCGACCTGTTCATCTGATTCTGAAGCAACTTGACGAGCCTATGCGTCACCACTGCTGGATGAAGAAGCATTTGGTGTTTGTGACACAAAACTGTTGTCTGGAGAAGATGAAGTCTTTGGGATGTCTGCCGTTGATGACACTTCCGGATCTTGAGTTGCTAATGCCGTCCCCGATGAAGAGGAAGCATGTGTCCTCCCCGATGAAGAATCATGTGCCGTCTCCAATGAAGAATCATGTGCCGTCTCCGATGAAGAATCATGTGCCGTCCCCAATGAAGAATCATGTGCCGTCTCCGATGAAGAATCATGTGCCGTCCCCGATGAAGCATGTGCCGTCCCCGATGAAGAAGCATGTGCCGTCCCCGATGAAGAAGCATGTGTCCTCCTTGATGAAGAATCATGTGCCGTCCCCGTTGAAGAATCATGTGCCGTTCCCGATGAAGAAGCATGTGTCCTCCCTGATGAAGAATCATGTGCCGTCCCCGATGAAGAATCATGTGCCGTCCCCGATGAAGAAGCATGTGTCCTCCCCGATGAAGAATCATGTGCCGTCCCTGATGAAGAATCATGTGCCGTCCCCGATGAAGAAGCATGTGTCCTCCCCGATGAAGAAGCATGTGTCCTCCCTGATGAAGAATCATGTGCCGTCCCCGATAAAGAATCATGTGCCGTCCCCGATGAAGAATCATGTGCCATCCCCGATGAAGAACCATGTGCCGTTCCCGATGAAGAAGCATGTGTCCTCCCCGACGAAGAAGCATCTGCCGTCCCCGATGAAGAAGCATGTGCCGTCCCTGATGAAGAAAAGTCATGTGCCATCCCCGATGAAGAAGCATGTGCTGTCCCTGATGAAGAAAAGTCATGTGCCATCCCCGATGAAGAATCATGGGCCGTCCATGATGAAGAAAAGTCATGTGCCATCCCCGATGAAGACTCCTCAGACACTGATGAAGGGTCAATGACTTCCGTGGACTCCACTTGTTTGCCCATTTTAGGAGATGGATTATCTGAACCTCCTTGTTGCTGCACTACATCAGACTGTGAGGTGGAAGGTCGGTGATCTGGCGACACACTTTCAATATTAGGCGAAGAAGAAGAGCCGTCCTCATCTTGCTGCACCTGCGGAGCGACCCCCTCAGTGTCTGCTTCATGGCCAGTGCTACACGGATGGTTGCCATGCACACCTGCTCCCATACCTGTCTCGTTATTAGGATCATCCCCGACAGCCGGACTACCACCAGCAACAGGTACCGGTCCATCCCCCACGGCTGCACCATCATCAGGGCTGCTGGCCACAGGATTATCAACGCTACCATTCCCAGCTGGCTCGCCAGGACTGAACCCGACCATGTTCATTTGTTCTGGCAAGCCGCCACTCACCTCCCCATTGTAAACAGCTGGCTCATGAACTTCCTGTATCACCACCTCAGGGTCCGTGTCACCGTCTGAAACGTCTCCATTCATCTGCCCTTGCTCTTGCCACTCCATCGCCTCTTCTTCTTCCTGATTGATGTCCCCATCTCCCTCATGACCATTTCCATACGGCGGGCTATGCACAGAATCCTGCGGCTGTTGATGCTGAGCAGGAGAGTGGGTGGGAGAGTCGGGAAAGTATGAAGGCTGGTATAACATGCTCTGCAGCTGATCCATCAGAGGAGGAGCGTATTTGGGAGAGGTGGGAGAATATGAAGAACTCTGTGGCTGTTGATACTGAGGTGGAGAGTAGTTGGGAGAGGTGGGGAAATATGAAGGGCTCCGTGGCTGTTGATACTGAGGAGGGTAGTTTGGAGAGGTGGGAGAATATGAAGGGCTCTGCGGCTGTTGATACTGAGAAGGGTAGTAGTTGGGAGAGGTGGGAGAATATGAAGGGCTCTGTGGCTGTTGATGCTGAGGTGGAGGGTAGTTAGGAGAGGTGGGAGAATATGAAGGGCTCTGCGGCTGTTGATACTGAGATGGAGTGTAGTTGGGAGAGGTGGGAGAATATGAAGGGCTCCGCGGCTGTTGATACTGAGATGGAAAGTAGTTGGGAGAGGTGGGAGAATATGAAGGGCTCCGTGGCTGTTGATACTGAGATGGAAAGTAGTTGGGAGAGGTGGGAGAATATGAAGGGCTCCGTGGCTGTTGATACTGAGGTGGTGGGTAGTTGGGAGAGGTGGGAGAATATGAAGGGCTCCGCGGCTGGTAGCTGCGAGAGGTGGGAGCACTTGAAGGGCTCCGTGGCTGTTGAAACTGAGGAGGGTAGTTGGGAGAGGTGGGAGAATATGAAGGGCTCCGTGGCTGGTAGCTGAGAGAGGTGGGAGCACTTGAAGGGGGCTGCAGCTGTTGTAACTGAGGAGGGTAGTTGGGAGAGGTGGGAGAATATGAAGGGCTCCGTGGCTGGTAGCTGAGAGAGGTGGGAGCACTTGAAGGGGGCTGCAGCTGTTGTAACTGAGGAGGGTAGTTGGGAGAGGTGGGAGAATATGAAGGGCTCCGCGGCTGGTAGCTGCGAGAGGTGGGAGCACTTGAAGGGGGCTGAGGAGAGTAGCCGACAGGGTTGGGAATATATGGAGAGCTCTGCTCATGATCCTGTGCCTGCTGTTCCTGACAAGGAGGGTAGTTGGGAGAGGTGGGAGAATATGAAGGGGGCTGAGGAGAGTAGCCGACAGGGTTGGGAATATATGGAGAGCTCTGCTCATGATCCTGTGCCTGCTGTTCCTGACAAGGAGGGTAGTTGGGAGAGGTGGGAGAATTTGAAGGGGGCTGAGGAGAGTAGCCGACAGGGTTGGGAATATATGGAGAGCTCTGCTCATGATCCTGTGCCTGCTGTTCCTGACGAGGAGAGCTGGAAGAGGTGGGAGCATTTGGATGGATTTGAATGGAGTTTGGAGCATACGAAGGGCCCTGCTCAGAAACCTGCGCCTGTTGTAACCGACGAGGAGACTGGTAGCTGGAAGAGTCCATGGACGTGTGCGGCTCATCCGGGCCACTGGACGACCCACTGCTGTCTGAAGACTCCCCAGTTCCCACCTGGCTGCTGGTCTCCGTGTGTCCGCTGGACTCATGCTGATCCCTCCTCGGGCTGCCCCTTCTTTGACTCATGATATAGGACAGCTGCGCATGCGGACTCCAGAAATCGCGGCGTGAAATGACAGGGGGCGGGGTAGCCCTAGGCGTTGTGAGGCCCCCCCTGTGGGGATAGGGCGGGCCGTAGTTGATCCTGGCAGGGCTGGAGGTGGACAGGGGCACGCCTTGGTAAGGGGACTGGGAGTAGCCGGCCAGCTGAGTCATGCGCTCGCTGATGGAGGACTGAGGCGCGGGAGGCTCCATCTGCACCGGCGCGTTCTCTGCCGTGTCCTTGAACTTGGTGAACAGCCACAGGGGACGCTGAAAACCTGAGTTACACACACACACATACAGGATGGAAAAAAAGCTTTGTCAGCTTACTCTTTAGCCCTCAATAAAGATTATTTTGACTAGACTTGACTTGGACACACACATAGATATAATTTGAGAATGAGTCTAGAAACCAACGACAATTGTTTTAAAGAACTATGCATTGCAATGTTGTTGTTGACATACCCTGGCTAAAAGACTCCAGGGATCATCCCAACAGCCGAAGCACTTGAACACTATGGTACAAATGCAGACCTGCCACATTTTAGAAATGAAAAAGAGGGGTGGGGGTCTGGGGGCAGCTGAAGACTTTTTAATGATTAGTGAGCAGAAAAGTAGAAAGCATATAGCATCCTATAAAGAAGTGGCTGAGCCAAGCCCACAGCCCTGTAAGGATTTGGCAGAATGAACTAGAAATGGGTATGCTTATTCAAAACATTATATTGAAATTATTTGTGAATAAAAGTTAATGAAACTTTGTAGTAATCTTGCTATGATATTGTTTTCTGTGTACAACTGTTGACAATGTTATTTTTGCCAATTTGACATTTTGTTTGTTTATTTTTTATTGATTATTACGAAAATCAAAAATATATATACAAAAAAGGTGTGTTCAACAAAGATGTTAAAAAAAATTGTGTGGTGTGTTTATTATTAAAACATTGCAGACACAAGTCACTTACATCATCAGAGAAACATTAAAAGCTCAAAATAAACTTAGTACTTGCCTTTCTGTAAGGGTTATCTTAGTAATGCAATCAACAGGTAAATGATGTTCGGATACGCACACCTGTCGGTCTCATTCGCGATTAACGTTTTCATGTGAAAAGTATCTCTATGCTTTGTATAAAGTGTTAAATCACTCTAAGTCCGATAAAAATCAATGAAACTATCCAATTCACTGTCTAAAATAGTGTCAGAATCCTCGGCAGATGACCGGTCGATCGATAATCAAAGTTAACCATAGGCCTAGTAGGCACTGCACTGACATGAGTCTCAACAGTCACTTCACTCTGGCCCCTATAACCAAGTCCAAATTGGCACACAATTTATCGGTAAAAACATCGATAACATCGTCGTCTATCGCTTGGAACGCCGCTATTTTGATGAAAAATAATTTTCCCCTTAGAAATTTGAATAAAATCGATCAAAATTAGGCTTCAATCAAGCTCCGTGCACAATGGCGACCATAGAAACAGGAAGTCGAATGCTTTCCGGCTGTCGTTAAAGCTTCCCTTCTGCATTAGAGAGCTCTCACTTCCTTAGCAATATGACTAAACAACGTTGCTTGACGGCTCTCAAAATATCGGAGTTTCGGCTATCGCGATCGGAGAGCGGGTTGAAGCCAAAAAAATCGGAGTTTACCCGCCGAAATCGGGGTGAACGGCAGGTCTGCAAATGCATCAGCTAGGGATGAGAACATTACGTGTGTGATTGTTTTCTGATTACCCTGCCATGTGGGCAGCCACACTCCATTTTCGTGGGGATGCCTTGCAATGACAACTTTAAAAAAACAAAGCACAAAAAACAGAGTTGAGTGATAGCAACAGCTTTTTAAAAAAAAAATTTTAGAATTGTAGTAGTGGAACAGGAAAGTTATAAACTGAAATGACAGACCGAAAGACAGCAGGAGTAGAGTGGAAATGAGATTGCAAGAAATTGGAGATATGTGACCAAGCACCACGAAAGGAACATGAAGTGTTGAACTGACATTTTTGCAAAATATATATATATACATTTGAAAACTTCAGACAATTGTCTTTCTGATGATACAAGAATCATTCTTGCACTTTATTCCATTCCAGAGTTATGAGCATTTACAATTAGTAGGGTGAGCGTCAGCAATTTTGAGAAAAGTCTAAAGTCTAGCCCAGCTGAAGAAAATGCATCAACATACTGGTTTTAAAGCGCTTATAAAACAATTTAGAGACAATATTAAAGATTGTACTTTATCAATATGAAAGATAAGATGACTGAGAGAGCGCAAACTCTCATTTGCGCTCTCCCAGTTTCCGTCGAGTTTATAGCCTTCATAGGCTCCTTCGACGTATATATCCAGATCCAGATGTTAGAGAATACGAAAATGCCCATACTTAAAATTGAAAACAAATGATATTTTTGACTTTGCAAACCTGTTGTAATTAACTAGCCCAGCAACTTAATGCCCCTTTCGTGGTGGTGGGTCATATAATGATCCAGGACACATTTTTTAGGGGAGGCAGTGAGCGCCTAATATTTCTGCCAGTAAATCGAGTCTGGTATTCAACAGGGCAAAGCAAAACCAAACGGCAGCAGCAGTTTCGATTTTGAAAAAAAGATCAAAGTGTATTTGCAAAATAGTTTGGGGTTTATACATTCTACCTGGTATTAATATCAAGCCCATCTAAAGTCACTATTTAGTATCATTCTTCTTATTCTGCAATCAAATCATGATCACTAGGCGCATTACCCAATTTGTCCATGCACTTGCGCCACAGCTGACAAACTCTCTCTAGTATAGGTGATTCAACAAAGTTAGAAATATGGTTTTGATGTAAATCAACAAATTGAACTTTTCTTTTTTTTTCCCTTCCTGATCTTGTACCTGGGTGAATGATTGAGTAACAATGTCTTGTGTGACTGCGGGTGTATCAGTGAATGGAAGCATCTTGAGAGTAAAATAATTATAGAAAGGCGCTATAGAAATACTATCAATTATTATTATTATTATTTAATAAAAATAAATTTTTGTTGTTGTGAAAACCTATTCCTCCACAACATATCAAGTTGAGAGTAAAATAATTATAGAAAGGCGCTATAGAAATACTATCAATTATTATTATTATTATTTAATAAAAATAAATTTTTGTTGTTGTGAAAACCTATTCCTCCACAACATATCAAGTAGGTTCCCTTAGTTTAAAGACCCCCCACGTCACATGACACATTCCCTCTTATGCTAGGAAAATTTATTCAGATTTCTTACCAGCTATAACAGGGAAAAACACATAAAACCGTGATTTCGACACATGACAATTGACATGATGGGTCTTTAAAGTCACCGAGTGGTTTTGTCCATCTTGGGAGAAACAGACAAGCAAGCATTCCCTAAGATGGTAATTAAAACAAGCATTTGGTGAGGAGTTGTTTTTAGTGTTCAAATGTTGAAAAGCGACAGACGTTCACCCTCACCTGCCTGTAGTCTTACCTTTGGAGGGGTTGATGGGCACACCCAGGTACTCGCGCTTGCAGAAACCCACGGAAGACATCAGGTACTCAGGAAACTGCTTGGGCTTCAGCTGAATGCTGTTGTAGTTCTGGTAAATTGTGGCCTGAAAAATATGGGTAGTGTTGTTATTAACAAATGTGAACCAAATAAACCATTTGTTGTGATCTAATCATCTATATGAATTTGTATGTTCAAAGCTCAGAATATGCAATTCAATTCAAAGAACTTTTATAAAGAACTTTATTGTCTCAAAACTGAGAAATTAAATTGTGGCAACGTCTGCTATTCAATCACATAAAAACACACATGAGATCTCGAAAGCATGCAAAACAACTTAAAACAAAATATTTGTATGCAGAATCAAACACATAATATGATAAAATCATTTCAAGACATGCTAAGAATAAGATACAAAACGCTTCATAAAACATACGCAATAATATAGTTCCAGATATGCTAAGATAGATACATTTTTATAACAGTACACAAAAACATTCAATATTAAAATATGAAACACTCAAACAGTACATTAAGATAATAAATAATACAAGATGAAATATTATTTAAACATTATACATACATTAAGATTAAAAATAAACAAATAAATATATATGTATGTATACATTAATTAAGATAAATATGAAGATAAAATGCACCAATAGTGTTGTCATACTATAGAAATAGAATGAACTGAAAGTTACAGAGGAATTGAACGGAAGTGAAAATGATGTCCTTGTGTAACTTAATCTTTAATTTAAATGAAGTCTCACAGAGAAATATTAAATATGTAAAGACAATAAATATGTAGTGGCAGCCTCGCGTCGCCAGCTGTCGCTACTGCTGACTTTCCATGAATTTGACTACATTTCAATCACTAAATATCCATTAATCGCTCTGCGCATTGCATTAAAGTTTATATCAAAATAAAGATCAGACTTTCTTCTTCTATCCTGTGTTTTTTGTTTGTGTGCATTTGGTGTGATTGTTTTTTAATGAATTTGTGAAATAGGTTTAGTTTCCACTGTGATGACCCTCGCGGTCGCGATCCGTCAGATGGGGAAAATGGGGTTGGTCGCTTCACGGGCTTGGTTACTCTTCACTATGCTTCCATCACATGTAAAACTAGTATTGGGTTATTCCTGATAAATTGACGATAGAAGCATAATTTTGTGTGTGGCTTGTTTGGATTGAAAAGATCTATCAAGCTATTGCATTTTTATGCGCAGTGCCTATGTTTTTTGTTTCAAAAATGGGCTGCCGGTACATACAAAAAAACAATCATGGCAACACAGTGAAATGACGGACTAACCGACAGCTTTTTGCGCCTTCTGTACGATGCCCACATCTGGGGCTCCAGGATGAGGTGCCCCCCAGGCCTCAGCTGCTCGTACATCCGGTGGAACACCCTCTTCAGGCCCTCGTCCCCGTGGTTCAGGTGGATCCACTTGGTCACGCTCAGCGCCAGGATGGTGTCGTACTCCTGTCGCACGTAGTCCAGCTCGCCCTCCGACTTCAGTACGTAGTTTCCCTGAAAGTACACATTAGGAATGCTCAGGTAAAGAGTGTACAGTGGAACCTCCTTTATAAGACCCATTATAAGACTCCCTCCCACATAAGACCTACTTTTCTGAGACATTGCCCTTCTTTGTAAGTATTAAAATTACCTCCCATATAAGACCCCATCCCTTGTAAGAGACCTCATTTTGGATGAATTTTGAAGGTCTTATACGGGAGGTTCCACTGTACAAAATATTAATGTTATCAAAGGTACTGTGGAACCTCCCCTATAAACTATAAGATCCCCATTATAAGACACTCCCTTTTAAGACTTACTTCTCTGAAACATTGCCTTTCTTTGTAAGTACAGTGGAACCTCCCTAATAAGACCTCCCATTATAAGACTCCCTCCCATATAAGACCTACTTCTCGGAGACATTGCCTTTCCTTGCAAGTATTAAAATTACCTCCCTCATATTAAGTAAGTTATAACTAAATATAAGACCACTCCATTATAACTAATATAAGACCTCATTTTGGATGATTTTTGAAGGTCTTATACGGGAGGTTCAAGTGTATTAAAACTACCTCCCTAATACAACTCCCTCCTATTTAAGACCTCATTTTGGAAGATTTTTGAAGGTCTTATAGTTTATAAGACAGGTTCCATTGTACTTGCTTCATAATCATATGCTCCAGCTGCCTTAGAACTCTCAGTTCCTTGACAGTTGATGTCACAACAGTTTACCTGCAATCACCACTTTTAATAAGTGCTTAACACAGAAAGATTTGTCTTTGACAACTTGGCCCAGCTCTTGGCCCAGCTCATCATAAGTGAGTAGTACTACACTGTAATAACATACAGAACTTTCCCTGAAAGTGAAATCATCATGATCAATCAAGAAAACCATAAACATATAAATATAATTCAATAAAGGATTGATCACAAAACCTGATGACAGTCATGAGTGACTGTGTCATCATGAGTGACTGTGATTCTCTGACTTTATTGGAACAAATTTTGTATATACTATAATGTTGTATTTTTAACTTCATTGGAAATTTTTGGTCTCAAACTTATTTACCAGGAATTCAGTAACAAAATTAGATACAAATGTTTATATAGAATTAGAAGTTCTATTAGAACTTTACTCTTAGCCCTTTTGAAGGCCTTTATCGATTAAAAATAAATCAATCTAACCTACCTTTATTTATAATATTAATTTACGCATTCCAGGATCAATAGAGATTGATATTGGAATTTTGGAATACTAACCCTATCCCTAACCCTAGCCCTACCCCCCACTATGTACTGCAGTACACCGTGATTTGTCACAGTTGTGGTTCGTTGCGTTTTTCCGTCTTATAGGGTGGGGGGGTAGGGTTAGGGTTAGAGCTAGGGTTAGGGTTAGTATTCCAAAAAGATAATTTGGTGAAAATGTTCCTAAAATACAGCTTTATGTATGGTAAGAAAGGCAATAACAGAAAAATACAATTAATCGAGAAATGTAGGGGGGGTGGCACATCTTGACCTTTACCGAAATGTTTAAATTACAATGCACTCCAATGTTTAACAGCTAAGTACCGGAAGTAAAAATTAAAAGTGAAATAATAAATTATGCTTCTACTAGTTCTAGTACTAGCAGTAGCTCTAGCTGTAGTCCTCCTGTCATGGTCCAAATCGCCTTAGATCTGAAACACTACAAATTGATTGACCATCACCACCACCACCAAACACACACAAACATACAAGCACACACTCAGTGACTCACCCCAAAATTACGTAAGCTAAATTTTTGCTTTTTAATTCCTTGTCACATAAATAAAATTTGTGCATTTTTGTTATTAAAAAAGGAAGAAGAAGAAACCATTTCCCAAGGCTATGCATGAAAAATATCCAGAATGAATAAATACGTCATAATGATAATGTGCAATATTATACCACCTGGGCCTATGTTACACCTATCCCTATATCTCAGTTCTGGCATATATCATGGACATTTTAAAATGTCTCTGACAGAAAAGAAGCTTAAATCAACAAAGCTTCTGTCATGGTGTCAAATTTTCCTAATCAATAAATTCTCATTGTAATTAATTTGATTTTTTATATTACTAATAATGTAAAATAAAAAATCAAATGTGAATATTTGCCAACATTGCCCCCCTCCTCCACACCAAAGAAAAAAATAAAGTGATCAAGATCAACTCACCTGCATAAACATGACGTTTTTCGGAAAAATGTTGCTAGGGTTTGTAAGGGCAGGCAAAGGTTCCATGGGCCCGTACTCATTGACAGACACCGGGTACTTCTCCATCTGGGACATGTTAGCCTGCGTCTGATGTCTCTTGATGTTCTGGCGGGCAATGCGAATCAAGTTGGGATCAATGTCCATGCCGACTATCTTCTGAGGATGGAAGAGCTGGGCCACTGCCAATGTTACATCGCCAGCATTGCAGCCGACGTCCAGAACATCCTTTCCCTCAAACCACTCCCTCCTGAAAAAGCTCAAGCGGAAATCTGGAGCCATGTCAGGGGTACGATAACCGTAATACCTGTAGTAATTTCCATGTTTATAGGCTGCGTTTTTAGCAAATTTCACTGTGTTTCTGGGTTTCTCATTTTTCTTCTCTGCTTGCCCTGAACCACTGGTCTGGCGTCGAAGTTTCTTTGGGGAAACGTGACGAACATCAGGACTACTGGAACGTCGGAATACCAGTTTCTTGGAAGCACCTGCGCCTACAGAACTTTCTGAACTGCATTCACTAACAGTTCTGCGACGTTTGCGATTTTGAGAAGGATCTTGGCGAAAAATAGGTGAGATTAGGGAGTCCACTGTTCTGGATGGCTTTCCTTGAAGGGCTGTTTTTCCCTCATACGTTTTCGTCGATGGCAGGTCAATCTCAATGCTCACTTCCAGCGACTCTGCTTGTTGGCTGCTAGAAGGATCTCTGTCATCATCTTCGGGTGATTTTAAGTTTGGGTACCTCCTCCATCTTTTAAATTCTCTATCTTTTTTCTCTCTCTCTTTACTCGCTTTTGCTTCTTCTTCTGGGTTGAGTGGTTCTATCCTTAGGGCTTTCTTTAACGACTTCCTGTTTCTTGCGACATGTTCTTTGTCATAATCATCCAATGGTGACTGTGGCACTGGATACTGCATTTTCCTGTTCATCTGAATTTTGTGTATTTCTTTCAGCTTCTGACCATGTTCATGTTTCAGCCTTCTGTTCGACTCTGAACCATGTTTATTCTGTTGCTGACCAGTGGATCGATTCCTGGGATGAACACCTTTCTCATGTTTTTGTAGTACTTGTTCTTCTCTGTCAACACCTTCTGAACTGTTTATGCCAGCTACGTCATTAATAACCGAATGATGATCACCCTCAGCACTGACATTATGAACACAAACATCATCATCTTTCTTGTCAGTATCCCTTGTTTCTAACTGACAGTTATCATTAATAACACTAGAATGTATTTCAGAACAAACTTGAACATCACCACTATCAACAATGGTTGGAGTTTTCCTTTCATCTAATTCTTTAGCTTTCTTTGAACTCTCCAAAGCTTCATCTACTGCTGACTTCAGTTCACACGCAGAATCAAGTGTCTGGCTTTCAGCTTCACTGCTTATCTCCATCTGAGTGCTTGCCTCCTGTTCTTCAGGATGAGTTGGCTGCACCATGTCTGAATCCTCATGGACTAAGGTGCTACTTTCATCACACAAGTCTCCAGAATCCACACACGTGTCTGCTACTTCTGCAGCCTCTCCGGTCAAATCCATTTCTGACTGAGAGGCAGATAAAATGCCGCCGACATCTTTCTTTTTGCCACGGTTGCGCTTTCTTTTGGCTTTTAACGGGTATTTCACGGCGACAGGCAATTCATGATCTTCAGCTTGCAGGCCAAGAGGGTCCGTAAAGTTGAGAGGGATAAAATTATTTGCTGGCATTAAGTGATCTGGTTCTGGTGCTGGGACTGGTGATGCTGAAAAGAGTTGTGCATCTTCATCTTCACTAGCTGCTTTAAGATTCAATGGATCCTGGCAATTCCCACCAGGAATAAACTCTTGTTCATGATACTGCCTTCTGTGCTCTCTGTGCTCTCTGAATGGCTTTCTGTGTTCCCTCTGAGGATGATCTTGTCCACCTTCTCGCCTCAATGCTACGTCCTTGGACAATTCATTAGGCCATGGATTGTCTTGCATCCACTGTCTTTTATAACCTGCAGAAGCTTTGGGCAAAGGATCCACCTGATTGTTGGGACAAGGCAATCCCTGCGGACGACCTGGCATTCCATGTTTCGGAGGAGGACGACTAACAGACCCACGTCTTGCTGGTTGTTTCAATGACTGTTCATGGTCGACACCTGAAAAACTTTTAGAGCGTGATCGTCGAGACGTTTCTATTTTTTCACTAGCCTTCCTTCTCCTGTTTCGAGCTTCAGCCATGGCAATGCCTGACAAGTACCTCCCCAAAAATAAAGGGCCTTCCTGCAAGTCTCTTGAACCGGGTTCAAGCTGCGAACCGCTTCGAAACCTTCTCATCATCACACAGACTGCACGTGCTGCGCGTGATAAACGTCAACAATACGAACCGGAAACACGATGCTTTCGCGGACTTCTTTTGTCTGTGCGCATGAGCAAGACCCAGCAGCGCCCTCAAACGATCGCTGTAATCTTTTTGTCAATATAAAATAATAATAAATACGCTGGCGCAAATCAAGACTTAAGTTTCAATAAAACTACACAGTTTGCTAAACGTGAACACAAAAATAATGCAACAGACTGATGAACGACGATCTCAATATGAAACACTCCTCTCAATGGGTGAAAGTTCTGACAGCTGCTCCTCCTGCTCTCCACCTTGCGCCATCAAGACTGTGGCTGTGGGGTCACAATTGCGCATGCATCGTGGGCCTGGGGCATTGTGGGAAAACCTTTTCAGCGGAAGTTTTAAATTGTCGTCTGCCTACTGAAAAGTCGTCTGGTTGTAGCCTGACAAACTCCATGATCTGATTATCAAGGGTATTATTACTTTAAGTAGGTAGACGTATGCATTTATATGTTATTGTTCATGCGCCTATTGAGTCACAGTTAATGAGTTATGAATGAATTGTCTTAAAATCCACAAATCTACATTATTATGAATTATCTCATCTCAAAACTGCAATATTTATCTTATATAATTGATAGAATATGATATATCATTATCTGAATATGAGCTTGACTAAAAACAGTAAGGCAGATTTGCCCAAAACAAAATGAAAATATAAAAACCTCAGCTGTGCAAAAGTTCGAATAAGTTAAATTTTGATCAGCACATCACTGAAACTATTAAAAAGGCAAATAAAATCTCTGGTATGATTTCTCATTTCATTCAGCACAAAACTAAAGATATTATGGTGCCCTTGTTCAAATCATTGGTGAGACCAATAGTAGAATATGGTAATGTGATTTGGTCTCCATCATTAAAGAAACATATTAATGCTTTCAAGAACGTCCAAAGGCGATTCACTAACTCAGTAACTGACTAAGCAAATTATCAATATGAGCTATGAGGAAAGACTGAAACTTCTTAATCTACCTAGCCTAGAGTATAGAAGAGCACGGGGAGATATGATTGAAACTTTTAAGATCTTAAATGGATATTATGATACTAGAACTACAAACACACTTTTTTCTCTTAGTAACTCTACCACTAGAGGACACTCCTTAAAACTAACAAAATCATTAGTTCATACTAATATTTATGCACATTTTTTCACAAACAGGGTTATTAACAATTGGAATTCTCTACCAAATGATACTGCAACCGCAGGTGTCGCATGAAAATAGGTAGCTCGTAAAAATAAAAAGCTCGCTACCTATGACAGTGTATATTTGCGACATTGAGCATGAACCACAATTTTCACTTTTTTCTAGGGTTAGGGTTAGAGTTAGTTAAATGGTTAAAGTACAGAAAAAGTGAAATTTGTGGTTGTCGCAAATACAGACTCTCATAGTAGCGAGCTTTTTATTTTTACGAGCTACCTTTTTTCATGCGACAGCAGGAACACTCAATAGTTTTAAAAACAAAATAGATAATTTTTGGGAAGATTATTGCTTCCATACTAACATAAGTATTCAGTAATTAATTAGTATGCAGATCAGTTTGCTTGTTTTCACTGTATGTTGTACTCTATAAAAAAAAAAAAAAAAAAATCAACAACAAAAAAGTTTTAAATTGCGTTTCCTTATAAACTAAAAGGAAATAGCAGGCTAAAGGCTATTTAAAAGCCTATATGCCATATATGATATGATATATGATGATAAAGGATTGTGAAGAGACCACGAGGCCTAATGTCCTAACTACCTGTCCTGACCTGACCTGACCTTTACTGGCTTTAGGAATAGGAGAATAAAACTATGTAGTTTTATCACATCAGAATCTGAACAATCATTGATGGTAGACAATGGATTAAAAGCTTTTTGTAGGGATACATGTTGCATTATTGCGCAGGCTCAGCCGTGTTCTATTCTTGTGACCCGCCGCTGCGAGTGTGTCAGAGGGGGTAGGTTTGTTGTGTCCAGATTCTGGACAGCCGAGTGACCTTAACAGGATTTGCCATACTGCAAAATAACGTTGGAACATTCATTAACAGTTCCGAGTTCTCATTTTACTTCGTTAACCAGTTTGAAGCAGTTCGTTGATCGAGGTAAGTTACATGTTGTCTTTAGACGTTAAAAAACCCCATTGTATATTTATTTTGTATACATTTTATTTCAGCACCACAAAGATAAGATGTGTTTCTAGTACATGTACTGTGCAAAATTTGGTGCATGTCAGTATGTTCCAAATATGTAAACTAGCGTCCCAAAGTTTCCTTAGTTTTAGCCTAGATCGGTCATTCAGTGACGCCTTCTTGCCTCAGACATGCTTTCAACTTCCCCACAGTGTGTTGATATCGTTTCATTTAACAACAATAAGTGACAATGATTGATGCATTATGCCAATTTTTTATTTTTATGATACATTAAAATAGAGGAAAAAAGTAATTGATCTGTTTTAAAAACAAAATTCCTCACTTTCCAAGGACTTTAGAAAGGCTACTTCTGTTGGGCCTACAGTTTGCTATTCTTCTATTTTGTGAGTCTGAATAATTATGCAATTCTGTTGTTTGCAATTTAAAGTATTATTACCTTAAATCATAACTTGTGCTGTTTTGTACTAGACCTATTTACTATATTTGTTCCTCTCAGCTGCAGCATAGGGCCTAGGCTGATAGATTAATATTCAGTAGATAAAGACAGAAAGAAGTTTGTAAAAATAAAAATAAATCACATTTCTAATATTTTTATAGCAAATGGCTGATAGTAGAGTAGATTTTATTTTATTCAGATATCCAAAGAAAATGAGTGGAGACAGTGATTCAGTGGCAACACTTCCAGACGACTATAAATTTGCAAGTTCTTGTAAGTGATTGTTAAACAAATGAAATGTACCACTAAATTCAGTTATGCTGCTAGTGCTACAACATTCTGTGATTTAATATTCATGGGTGCTACTACCTTCCGTATAAACGGAAATCCGTAAATTAAGTTTTCTGCTGAGACGGAAATTCCGTATTTTTAAAATTTTGTCCCCCCCAAAAAGTTGATCTGTTAACTGTGGTTGGGGGCATTTTGAATCTGGGTCTTCCAACCACCGGAAGTGAAAGTACAACAACAAAAATGGCGGCCGAGTCATATTCACACATACTTATTTGAATTAAATTCAACATTATCAGCATGAATTTTGTGTCATGAAAGCTACAAACTTCACAGAAAGGTAAGTTACAACTATATTTCAATTCACCAAATGATATATATGATGTTAAACAAATGAATATATATGTTAAAAATGTTGCTTAGAAAAACTCAATTGAAAGTCATGTTTGGATCCACTGACATCGTATTTCACTTATGATCTAATTATTATCTTCTATTTGAACGGCTTTATAACTTTATAGTTGTGTTTCTGAAATGTCAGTAAAAATCTTAGTCTTGAAAATATGATTTTAACCATAGATCTTTTGTATTTCTTGTAAAAAGGTAATGTGACTTGTCATGTCTCTGCAACTTAGACAGTCACTTTACAAAGTGTCAACTGTCGTCTGCCAACAGGAACTATGATGTCAAATCGTAATCTGTTCCTCACCCATTCCCAGATTGCAGGAGAGCTATGGAAATCAGTGTTTCCCATAACGCACATATGTGCGTCCCTGAAGCACAAAAATCACAGAGGGACTCTTTGATTTCAGCTCTGGGCGTCCCATGGGACGCACACTTTTTTCAACAGACCGAGACAGCAGCAGGGTTCATTTTTGGCGTCGGTCATCGGTCATTGACTCATAAACCTTCGATTTTGACCGATAGTTTTAGCAGGCAGGCGGTCATCTGACCGATTGATTTTTTGTCAAAGCAGTCAACAACTGTCGTCTGCTAAACTTAGTTCTTCCGCGGCCTCGGACCATAATCAGAACTAAAAAGTTGTATCTGGCGAAACGAAGAAATGGCGGCATTGCACATTCGGTAAAGCTTTTCCAATCCAACTTTTTAAAGACCAAATAAAGTTCCAGCGTGACCTAGTCTTCTAGCCTAGTCCTAAACAAGATCGTTCTCGGCCTTTTGACAACAATTCGTGTTTAAAACCAGCCATGCGTCCCCAAAAGAAGCCACGAGTAGGAACGGGGCAGAAGAATATGTTTGCTTGTTTCGGACTCGCTCAGACATCGTCTGCAACTTGTAGGATCGTTGGAATTAGGTCAAGCCACCCCAACTTTTCCATATCAAAACTCCGAACCCGATTTTCGCTTCGTGCCACAGCGGTCAGTCTGTTTGCTTTGGTTTTCCTGGTTGTCAGTCTTGTTTCTGACCATCCGGGGTTTTCCTTTCTAAAGCAAACACATGTCCGGTCATTCCAAAACGATCTTTGTTTACATCTGAGTGCTTGTTCGCGAGAGTGAAGTGCTTCAAGTTTTAGGTCTGATTTCTTCGTTGACCAAATCTGAACGTTTTTTGCAAGTTCGACAGAGGAAAAAGCAGCAGCATCAAGCCGTTCTTTTAGAGATGTGAATGGCATCATCTCAAAAACATAAGCTACTGCATAAATATTATGCAAGTGTGTGTGTACGCTTGTGTGTCTGTCTGCCTGTCTCTCTGTCCATATCTCGATCTGTTTGTCCCCCCCCCCCCCCCTCTCTCTCTCTCTCTCTCTGTAGTCAGCCTATTCCATTTCCAGGGGTTATGCACATGTGTTTGCCTGTGTGTTCACTGTGCATGTAGCATGTGTGTTTAGCATGTATTTGCTTTTGTTAAAGCATTTTGTATCATATACTTAGGGGACTCTTAAAAATATGAAAAGGACTCTTAAAATTTTGCACAGGGAGTCCCTGGGACTCTCACATTTCACCCCTATGGGAAACACTGGGAAATGATCTCTGCAATTGCATTTTTGCTTCAGCTTCAGGTGGGCGTTGCCCCCCTGAACCCCGCCAGGGGCCTCGGCGGTCCCTGGACCCCGGCCTTTCAGTATTTTTCTTTTTTTGGAGTAGCACCCATGAATATTATAACTAAACATCCTTTTTTACATTTTAGATTTAAAATAGCTTTTGATTGAATTTAGAGATAATAATTTTATAATTATGAGTAAGTTGAGTCAACATCAAGCCCGCCATCCGATGATGTTTTACCAGGCCATGGTGGAGAGCATCCTGCTGACCTACAACACCTTTTGCTTCTTTGGCAACCTGTGTGCGGCAGACGCCTCCAGACTGCACAAGCTGACCAGAACCACCAGCAACAGGGAATGGAGAGGGAAAGCAGCCCTGAAAGTGGAAAATGTTGTCCACCTTATTTTTTTTACCAGCCAAACCAAAAGTTTTTGGCCTTGTCGAAGAGAAGCCGCGAAAATTCTTTCTTCCATTTTGGTAGAAAAGTTTGTGTTTCACTCTTACCCTTTTTGGGTGATGGCTGCGATGCCTTTGAACTTGAACTTGAAGCCGAAGATGTTTCATTTCGAACATGCACTGGCTGGCGAGCACGCAAATTGTGTATTTTATTTTCGGTGCATTGGAAAACATGGATTGGGAAAGGAATCTCGTGCGAGAAAGAACATTGTTTTTTGCCCACTCGCATTTGGCGGGTGAAGTGAATTATAAACTCGCCAATTTTGTTTTTCATTCGCCATGGCGAGTAAAATACTCGCCACTTTCAGGGCTGGAAAGGGTGTGGTGGGGGAGACAGATAGGAATTGCAGGGGGAAAGGGAGGAGGGAGAGGATATAAATAGACAAGAAGAGAGGGCAAAAGGGAGGGGAGAGGTGTAGGTGTAAGGACGGGGAAGGGGGGTAACCAGGCCGGGGTGAGGGGGCAGTTATATTTCTGTGAGCCTTCATTTGAACTGTTATTTAGGGATGACATTCTTTCATTCATTCTTCCGTGTTTCTGTGTTATCTTGTTCAACACTATAAGTCTTTATTATCATTTTTTGAAAAGTATTGATGTCGTTATTATCATAAGTAGGTCTATTGACGTATTGTCCTCATTGACTGATGTATCATCATCATCGTCATCCATCATCATCATCATCATTTTTGTTTTTCTTATTACTAATAGTGTTGGTAGTTCCCTGTTGTTGGTGTTGTAGTGATTGTCCGCTTAACGCTTTTAGTGCACACGTTTATTCACTTGCACACATGAGCATATGCATGCACACGCACGCACACACACACACGCTCACACACACACACACACACACACACACACACACACACACACACACACACACACACTCTTTCTCACAAAGACACACACCAGTTTCATACGGTATGAATGTGTCAGTACACCAAACACTATGTCACACAGAAACCCAGACATTTTTGTATCCAAACAACACTTAGGGCTTTTGAAAATGTCCATCTTAGTCATCCGACAATAGGATAAAAGAGAGCGGGGGGAAAAGACTACCTAAAAAAAAATAAAAAGGGGGAAAATAGAAAAGGAAAAAAAAGAAAAGGAACACAGGAAAAGAAAAGGAAGGAAAAAAGAAAAGGAAACAAAATGAAGGTGGAAATGGTGATGGGCTGCATGATGAGTGAGCAAGATAGCAGAGAGCGGATGAATGATTGGGTGTGGTGTGAGAGTTACATATTTGTTTTAATATAAATTTATGCTTCATGTTTATATTTAATATTTTTATTTTGTCATCTTATTTTACACGGTGGAAGACAAGTTTCCATACATGTGTTGTACAAATACATGTACTACAATGCCAATGGACAATAAAGAAACTTATGACTTAAGAATATGTTATGTCATGTCTAGTTCAATTTTATATTGATCACTGTGTCACTTCAGTCATTTTCATTGTGTGTGTATGTATGTGTACACGTGTCAATTCTTCTTCCACGTTCTTGGGCCATTTGGCTATAATAGGTAAGGTATGTGTCCGATTTTCAGTTTCCACTGGTCTCCCCGCTGCGCAGTGCCGACACATTCTGATTTTGGAGGAGCTCAAAGAAGAAAAAGTATTTGGAAGATTTTTTTTTAATGCAGGAGAATGGGCCAATAAGTCAGAAAAAATAGATGATAGAAAGCAAAGGGAAAAGGCAGAGCCAAAGAGAGCGACAGATTAGAGGAAGTTACAAACACAACTTCCAGAAGGTGGAGGAACTATTTTTACAAAAGACCCCCAGCTCCTGGTATCCCATGGGGAGGTGTGTTAATGAAATTCTGTTTATTCTCTATTTGATTGCACACCAAAGTTCACCTTCCTTTTTGATTTCCAAATCAAAACCAATTTAGCAAAGGCAGGGTTTTTTTCAAAAGACAGTGTTGCTTGTTTGTTTCTTTGTTTTATTGTTTTGTTGTGTTTAAATAAGAGGCAACTCCAAATTAGCGAATGTAAGAAGTTTGGTGCACTTTTGTAGATAGAAAGAAAAGCACTGGACAATTGAATTTTTCCCAAAAATTTATTATCAAGGTTTTATTGTTTCCCAAAAGCTCCTTTCACAAAGAAGTGTTATTAGTATTATAATTGTTAGTACACCAGATAATTTGATATTGAATTTTGCATTTATTCATTGACTGAATACTTCTTTCTTGTAAAGGGAGTTAATTTGCCTTGAAGAGGGCTGATAACCAAGGGAAATAATTTCTTGAATGATTTACTTCCCTTAGGTAACAATACCAAATCTTCATCCAAATCATTTTAATATTATCAAATAAGCTACAAGCACATGTATTTTGTGTTTTACAGAACACTTTATTCACTGGTGTTATATTTAAATGACATTATTATCAAGGTTTTGCATTACAAAAGAAATGTAATCATTGTTTTGCTTAGTCTCTGAAGTTGTATTCTGGGGGGGGGGGTCAATTGATTAATTGATTGGTAGTCTTCAATTTAATTTATAGCAAAATTGTTAATTCAAATATGTTCTATATAGAACGGCCTATCCACTGATATATAATATGTTGGGATTAAAATGGTGTAGCTTTTGACAGGGACTCATCCGATTCTTAAAAGAATTGCACCGTTGGGAAGCTTATGATTTTCTCTTTCGACTGATGTAAATATAAATATGATGTTGATAATTTCAAAAATTTAGTAACAACACTACTTTTTGTCTAATAGAAGACAAAAAGTAAGAGTAGGCACTTCAAACTCGGAACAAGCAGCAGTAATTCGTGGTATTCCTCAAAGCAGTATTTTAGGCCCAGTACTTAATGACTTACCTGATGAAGTAAATAGTGAATGTAGCTAATGTAAGATCTTTGCTGATTATGCAAAGTTATGCAATACATCTGTTAAAAAAGAAACATTACAATCAGATTTGCACTCTCTACAAGCATGGTCAGAGAAATGGAACTTATATTTTAATGTCCAAAAATATATGGTAATGTACATTGGAAAAACCCCACCTAAACATGATTATTACATGAAGTTGAGCGGCACAACAAGTAAAATTAATGTATGTGAAAATGAGAAAGACTTGGAAATAACTTTTGATCCATCATTGAAATTTGATACACATATATACAGAAGGTATCCAGTAAAGCTAATCAAGTAATGGGTTTAATCAAAAGATCCTTTGACTATCTTCATAAAAATATATTTGTTAAATTATACAAAGCCATGGTTCGACCTCACTGCTTGTAGCTTCCTCTAATCTGCCACTCTCTTTGACACTGCCTTTTCCCTTTGCTTTCTATCATCTACTATCTTTCTGACTTGTTGGCCCATTCTCCTGCCTTTAAAAAAAAATCTTCCAAATAACTTTTCTCCCTTGAGCTCCTCAGAAATCAGAATGTGTTGGCTGTACGCAGCGGGGAGACCAGTGAAAACTGAAACCCGGACACATACGTACCTTACCCATTATGGCCATATGACCTGGGAACGCAGAAGAAGAAGAAGTCTAAATGAAGGCTGGTGGGCATGGGGTAGAATAGTCATCCCCAATGGGAAGGAGGAGTTCAAGAAAAATAATTATTCTGGAAGCTTCAATGAAAAATGCATACTCTGGGAGTCTGGCCAATCTTGAATAATGCGGCAAAATATTGACTGTACAATCTTTTCTCATTACTGATGGTGACAATTTAACATTTTGTTAGAATGTCATGTAATTGTACTATACTTTACCAAAACATTTTTGTTGGACCAAGAGGAATTGTTCGGAAATAATTAAGGGGAGTAATTTCATGGTCAAACAGGGGAAGTCACTACCATCAGCTCTCGTAGCCTATCGACTTGTGTGTTTGAGCAGACATACAGCACTTAGAACACCGTGCGTCATTCTAAAAATTTATGTCATTTATATTTTGATGTCACATTTTGCAAGTTTTATCAGTTTGTTGCCACTGGCCACCCCTAATTTTTCTAAAAGAATGTTTGCAAGTCGCTGACTTGCATCCTGCGGTTTCAAGCTTCAACGCCATTGTTGCTATGGTATTTGACCGAGTAATGGAGGTAAACAACTCTAATTTTCACGAAGTGCTCTCCCCTAGGGTTTTTTCTCCGAAAATCGTCTATTGAATTGCTGGTTCCTTGACAAAATAATTAGCTTATTCAAGTTATTGATTGTGGCCATGCACATCCCTAAAGGTAAATTTAGGTTTATAAGTTGTTGTTTTTTAAAAAGAAGCTACACGTTGCAACCTGCTCAATATTGAACATTCCTTTTATTTGCATGTGTTATATTAACAAAGTGGTTAGCATACAATGTATTTCATTTCAGTTGTATGTTAATTAATAATTCTGAAGTAAAATATTTTTATGTCCTTTAAATCATGTTAATTATTCTGTTGCAGAGATTCTATGAACAAAGATGGAACAACCAAAGAAAACTTCCAAGAAAAAGGCCTTTTCAGGTATGGTTTTACAAATCACCCATAGCTTTGTTTAATGTTCATGTTTGTCATATAAGTTTATATTTTCTAATGTTTTCAAAAAACAAATGCAAGTATAGTACAGCAGCATGTTCTCTGATCAGGGCTCCCAATCGTCCCGCAAAACAAGGGGTTCAAAGACTCCTTCACTTACAGTATTGAGGGTCCTAGAGGCGGGATGGAGGGTCCCAGTGGCATTGCGATTGCTAAAAGAATGTTTCTAGTGCATCCCTGGGACCCCCTGCACATTCTTTTAGAGGGTTCTTTAGAATTTTAGTGCTTCATAGACCCCCAAATGGGGGTCCCTGGGAGCCCTGTTGATGTTCTCTGTTAGCAATGTATCACTTCACTGTGCAAATGACAGCAGACCTGTTTACTCTACTCATTTAGAGTAGTATTCTATTCAATTTGGACCTCTACTATTCAAAATTGAAAATAATGCTCTTTAATTCTTGATTACTACTCATTTTCAGTGAGCATTGTTTGATGGGTTAATGAATAAAACTACACATTTTACACCAAAACTACTCATTTCAGCTATCCAGACTACTCAAGACTTGTGTAGGGGGTAAGCAGGTCTGTGACACTGACAGGGACTTGTCAAAGAAAAAGAACAAAGATGTATGTAAACATTCAATGAATTTCAAAATGCACAAATGACCTGGCCACATTCTTCATGCACAATCTTGACATCTGTGAAGCAAACATGTAATTATTATTATTGTTGTTGGTACTGAAACCCGCAAGAAAAATACAAAAATCTGTGTACATCTTGTTAGTTTGCTTTTGGTGCTTGATGTTTACTTACAGTGTTTATTTCCGGAAATAAGTTTCTATCGAGATCTCATTGTCTTGTTTTTTAAGAAGTTTTTTCCGGAACGGTGCAAAAGGAGGTGAGCAGCCCTGACACAAGCTTATCGCCGGTGAAATTCAGAAACCTCGTATCTCAATTTTAATTTTTTTTACCGTAGATACATAGTCAGCTCTCTCATTTTCTCCGCCACATTCCACCAAAAGCTTGTATCTCTAACAACTTTCTATCTGGGGTAAATGAGGTTGTGTAAATAGAAGAAAAACTCGTAAGTCCCAAATTCAGATCTACACAAAAACCTTGTATCTTCGTTCTTTTCAAGTATGAAAAAAAGTAATGTTAACAAAATGCAGGACTAAACTCGCAATGTCTTGAACAACATATTTATCATAGTTAATAAATTGTGGTAAAGGCAGTTAATTTTTTTAAGTTTTTTTCATTTTTCTCAAAAATACCAAAATTTAAATATGTGGTTTCTGAATTTCACCGACGATATGTGTATACTAAGCAACAAATTTTGCTTTTCTATGTTTAAAGATCATTGACACTGGTTGTTTTTACATTAATATTTGCACCCTGTTGGTGGTTTTTTAATTTGCAGTGCCTTGCGCTAACGGAAAAGCAGATGGCACAGCTGTTACTGATACCAAGGTAACCCAGACGTGCTTTGATTGCTTTTTGTGTTTTTCCTTTTTTTTTCTTTAATAAAAGAAAACTGGCTTTTGTAATCAAAGTGTTCTTTTGTAAGAGATGTACGGATAATCTGAAGTAATTCCAGCTGTATTTTGTGTGCTTTTGTGCAGTTATATCTCGCATAGTTTCTGTGAATAAGAAATAATTACATGTATAATTTAAAAGCAGTTGTGAAGGAAGGCTTGCTGTGTGGTAAAACTTGTAAACTAAAGTTCAGTTTTAATAGGCTGTTATAAACATTGGAAAACATTTTTAGAAAATATTTTCCTGCATTTAGGGTGGACAATTAAATTATATCAACCCTATCAGAAAGATGAGGCCAGTCAGATCAGCAAAATCAACACAAAAAATCAGAGCATCATCTCTTACAAATGATGAAACGACTGTAATGCAATAACATAATTATTTCCGAATGAAACTTTCTCATTCTTAACAAAGAGTAAAAAATCTTACTTAAAGTAACAGTAAGAGCTGAGATCATTAAAGATTTAGACGCTGTCTCTCATCCCTGACTAAGACTAAAGTCATTAATTTTTTGGTTTATTTTCTATTCGATTGTGCTCTCCCCTTAGTGTTTTAATGGTATACAGGGGAACCTCTCTTATAAGACCTCCCATTATAAGACTCCCTCCCACATGAGACCTACTTCTCTGAGACATTGCCCTTCTAAGTATTAATAATTTTTTAAATTATAAGACCCCTCCCTTATAAGAGCTCATTTTGGATGATTTTTGAAGGTCTTATAAGGGAGGTTCCACTGTATTATGACTGAACTGGTTACTGCCAATATATCAGATACAGTAACGGGACGGAAAAACATAGATCCTTTGCTGGAGGTCTATCCTCAGTCAGGGCTTTGTTGTTTATCTTGAAAGCATACTGGGATACACATGTGTATTATAATTTATATGCCTCACATTATATATGGTTGTATATGTTATTGTGTGCATATGTTTTAAATCTTTTTATGCTTTATATCCATTTTTGCTGCATTGAGATTAACTGCAAGGAGTGACTGATGTTGATCTTGTTTTCTGTTTTCCAAGAAGGCATCTAAACATGTGAAAAAAGACGCTGATGGTGATAGTACCAAAGAAACAAAAGTCAAGGTACTTAAAGAAAAGAAGGAAAAGACACCTAAGCAAAAGAAGAAAGACAAATCGGAGTCAGTCCCAGAGAAGAAAACAGAACATGAAATGAAGTCCAGTAAAGCTTCTGGCAAACTTGTTCCAAGAACTTTAACAGCTACAGAGTATGACGAGATCTTCAAAGCAGTTATTGATAACTGTGCTTCAACACAGGACACAGAAGGCAATGTCATCACAGCCCCAACCCAGAGTGACAGTCAGTCAGAATGTCAGTCTACCACCGAAAAGAATACTGCTTCTCTTGGCCGACGACAAAACAGTGACAGAGAACTTGAAGATGACTCTGATCTGGAGGGCTCAGATAAAGAAAACTGGCAGACGAACGAGAAGGCAACTGCAAGGGGTTCGTGTACTGATCAGGTGCTCCGTGAGAATAGTCAGGCCGATAGTGAAAAGGAAACGCCTCAAAAACCAGACAATGTCAAAGCAAAGAAAAATGATGGTAAATCTGATGACAGCTTGGATGAGGAGGAACCTAAAAGAGAAACAGAAAAGCGTATCACTAAGAAACTAGACAAGAAGCGAAAGAGCATGCCCAAATGTGGACAAGACGAGAAGAAGGAAGACGTCAAAACAGATGATCAGACCAAAGGGAATGACGCCAAGAAAAAAGGAAAACCAGTCAAAAAAGAAAGGAAGAATACTAAAAGTGGAACTGAGCTTGGGAAAAGAAAAGGCAGTGCAGTAGCAGTGGTAGAAGAGAAACTCCAGGCAGACGAGGAGAGTACTGTTCATGCATCAAAAGATGGAGCTGAATCTCAATCTGATAAAGAAAACCATGAACCCAGCAAAGACATGAGGCGAAAAAAGAGCAAGAAAAATAAATCAGCTGAAAAAGAAAGCAGCAACATCGTAAACACTCGGGAATCTAATGAGTCTGAGCTCACAAAAGTAGAAACACTCCATGAAAGTTGTGAATTTGACTGTAAAGTCTCAGAAAACAATTGTACAGAACTCGGCAAAGAAGACACGGATAACGGAACAGGGCTGAAAGAAGAATATAAAAAGGAAAAGCAGAAGAAAAAAGAGACTGGAAAATTGTCTGGAAAAAATAAGACAAAGAGCAAAGAATCCTCCAAAAATGGACCTAGCAATGCTGAATCCATTGACGAAACTGGAGTCATAAAAACTGCAAAAATTGACGCCATCAGCGAAGCATCGAAAGGAAAGGATCACGAGGATGAAAAGAAGAACGAAGCGGCAGATGCAAGTGAAGAAGTGGAAAACGAAGAGAAAGCAGAGATGAGCGATGAAGAGAAACCAGCATGTAACAAGGAGGACAAAGATGACGTGGAATCCGTCCTGAGTGAACAGTCCTTGGGCAGCAGTCTGATGAACCTGGAGCTAGATGTGGATCAGTGGGACAGGTCTGTTTGTTTTGTATATTATGACAGTTGTGTGAGAAAGTACCTTTGCAACATGTTTCTCAATCAGGAACTACAGTGGAACATCCCTATTAACCCTTTCACCGCTATTGTCACATTTATGCACCACAATGCTTTAAAACCCATGTCAATAAAAGGCATCAAACCAGGGCCTGTTATCCAAAGACCCTATTTTCTTTATTTTGGGAGGTAGCGATAGGCCTTATGTTATGCATGTCACAGAGGAATTCCCAATATTGCAGATATTTTTTGTCTATTCTCAGCTAAGTTTAATGGTATTTTTCAGCTGTAAAATGGCTGGCGACGAAAGGGTTAAGACCTTCCCTGTTGAGACTCCCTCTAATATATATCCCCCCAAAAAATGTCACCAATTTTTTTATTCTCCCTTCATATCTGGACTACTGAATCTCCACCTCCCTATCAGAACCCCTCCCTATAAGACCTTTTTTGTTCCCGTGGGGATGCCAGGGAGGTCTTTCGTAAAAATAGGTCCCCCGCCTTCTGGAAGTTCTGTGCTTGTAGTTTCCTGTAATCTGCCACTCTCCATGAATCTGCCTTTTCCCTTCGCCTTTTATCATCTGCTATTTTTTGGACTTATTGGCCCATTCTCCTGCCTTTTAAAAAAACCCTCTTCCAAATCATTTTTTTCATTTGACTTTGAGATCCTCCGATATCAGAATGTGTCGGCTGCACACAGCAGGGAGATGAGTGAAAACTAAAAACCAGACACCTATGTACCTTACCCATTATGGCCATACGGTCTGGGAACACAGGAAGAAGACCTTTTTGGGCCAATTTTCAAGGTCTTAATAGGGAGATTCCACTGTACTTCAAACCTTGCTAATTTATCCTCCTTGTCTGCCCTTTCCTCCTCCACCCTTCCTCATGCCTCCATTTCCCCCTCCCACATTTTTTGCCTTTTCTTTGTGGGTTTTTTTTTCTTGTTTTTTTTCTTCAGCTCTCATTGGTGAGGATAGGTATGCTACTTTGTGTGCTAGTTTTTGTTTTTGTTGTTGTAAATCATGACTATAAATAGTATAAAAACTTTGTCGTAATATTCGACAAGTGTGTAAAGTTTGTTTAGATGAACCAGGGCTCCCAGGGACCCCCATTTGGGGGTCTATGAAGTACTAAAATTCTCAAGGACCCTCTAAAAGAATGTGCAGTGTGTCCCATGGATGCACTTGAAAAATTCTTTTTAGCATTCGTAATGCCACTGGGACCCTCTATCCTGCCTCTAGGACCCTCTATGCTGTAAGTGAAGGAGACCCTGGGACCCCTTGTTTTGCGGGACGATTGGGAGCCCTGTGATCATATATCAGTTTAGGCTCTATAGGCTTATTGAAGCCGTTTGCCCTCTACATATTTTTCATATGTAGTATAAATTGATGAACTCGTCTGAATAGATGAACTCGTCTGTTTGTTTTTTGTGGGGGTAGTGTTGCCATGTGCACACTGCATGACTACTTTGGTAAGAAGATTACTTAGGTTTATATGCTGGAGCAGCCAAAGCTTTCACTTATTGACTTTTTTTTCTTGTAAATTATTTTTTCTGATTGAATTTGATATAAGATAGCATGTCCCAGAAATCATAGCCGTGTACTGATTCCACATGCCTTATTAGTGCTTATAGAAATTAGATTCTGCTGTATGACTGTTATACAGTTCAGAACATTTACAGAATTGGGGATTTTTTTTTAACAGCATTAATGTGTGTGTGTGGTGACGTGACAGAATTATATGTTACTTCTACAGTGGAACCTCCCTTATAAGACTTCCCATTATAAGACTCCCTCCCATATAAGACCTACTTCTCTGAGACATTGCCCTTCTTTGCAAGTATTAAAATTACCTCCCTTACAAGACCTCATTTTGGATGGTTTTTTAAAGGTCTTATAAGGGAGGTTCCACTGTATTTGATGCATACCTAACATTCTCGACTTTGTGTGTATTTCCATTGCATATAAGTTTTTATGACATGACTGTGCTGTTGTGACCAGACTTCAGGAGATTCAAGAGAAAAACGAGCACACACCGTGCATCAGTGAAGCAGAGGCAGCAGCGACAGAGGCCACCAGCTGCAAAGTGGTACACAAGCCAAAGAAAAAGAAGCTCAGGGAGAATCAGCTGCCTCCTCGAAAACTTGCCTTCAATGCTGCAGGTACGTATACATTCAGGGCTCCCAGGGACCCCCATTTGGGGGTCTATGAAGCACTAAAGGACCCTCTAAAAGAATATGCAGGGGGTCCCAGGGATGCACTAGAAAAATTCTTTGTAGCATTCGCAATGCCACTGCGACCCTCTATCCCGCCTCTAGGACCCTCTATGCTGTAAGTGAAGGAGTCCCTGGGACCCCTTATTTTGCGGGAATGATTGGGGGCCCTGTTGTACATCACCATATAAATACATAGCAACACTCTTGAATGATTTTCTTGCTTGTAACCTCTTCTCCCACCCGCTGTAGCTCAGTTGGTAAGTCTGAGTCGCTAGCTCGTAATCCGTCAGGTTTGCGAGTACGCGGGTTCATGCCCAGCTCGGTTCACAGTGGTGTGTCCTTGGGAAAGGCACTTTACTCCTATTTTCCTCACTCCACCCAGGTGTAAATGGGTACCTGACGTCAGTTGGGGGAAAAAGTCCTTCGGATGAGACTTTTCAAAAACCGAGGTCTCGTGTGTGAACACATACACAAGATCTTGCGCACACATTAAAGCTCATCCCACTATTCGGTACGAGTAGGCCGTGTGTGCCGGTGGGATGGATGACATGAATTCACATAGCACGCATCCTGTGCGCTATTAATGGTCTGAATGAAGTCCGGTGAGCGCGGGGCAGGATAAACATCCCCAAATGGAAGAAAAAGAAGATATATGTTCATTGTGTTTAACATGTTTTTCATGCAAATTTACTTGTATGCCATTCAAAGCACACTCCAAAATGTTTCTTTTAATCTACATGAGAAGAAAAAGTGAAAGCAAAGTAAAAACAAACAAAAAGAACTTTGCACTTTCAAAACTCTTCTTTTTTTAACACAGGTAGTACCATATTTTTGGGACTATAAGGCGATACTTTTTTCTGAGACTGACACCTGTGCACCTTATAGTATGACTAATAATATAGTAAGAAAATAGAAGAACAAAGTCTGAATTTTTTGTAAAATTTGGGGTGTGCGCCATATAATAAGGTGCGCGTTAAAGTCAGAAAAGTACGGTAATGACATAGATTGAAAATAGCCAGGACCTTTTTTTGTGAATACAGTGGAACCTCCCTTATAAGACCTTAAAAAATCATCCAAAATGAGGTCTTATAAGGGAAGGGTCTTATAAGGGAGGTAATTTTAATACTTACAAAGAAGGGCAATGTCTCAGAGAAGAAGGTCTTATATGGGAGGGAGTCTTATAAGGGAGGTTCCACTGTAGGTAAGCGCCCTCCATTTTTATCATCGCACTGCCTTCTCTCTCTACTGTTCATTTATCTGCATACATCTTTTTTTTTTTCCCATGACTTTTCTCATTTCTCTCTTCCCACCTTTTTGCCGTTTTTCTCCTTTTGGCTTTATCATCATTGATTTGAAAAGAAAAAGAAAATATCATGGATACAGCTGAATTGTTAAATTGACTAGTTGTCTGTTGTTGGTTTTTTTGTATGTATTATTGTAAGCCATTGTCATACAAAACAAGTGCATACCAGTTTATCAGCTTTTCTCTTTCTACAGCATCAAAGAAGAAACAAGTGGAAGAAGAATCTGATTCAGACGATGCATCTTCAGTTCCTGCAGATCTTGGTGAGTTCTTTTTCTTCATCAATTGCTCAGTTGTCTGTCTATTATGAGCGCAGATTGTCATGCTGCCATTATGCACCTAACTGAGAAATAGTTAGGCCCAGCATGTTCGACTTCGGCTGGAGAAAATCTTTGTAAGAGTTTCTGGAAAAAAGGCAGGAGAACGGACCGGTTAGGTAGAAAGATAGTAGATATCGGGAAGCAGTGGGAAAAGGCAGAGTCAGAGAGTGACAGATTAGAGGACGTTACAAGCACAGGACTGCAAAGACAGTAAGCAAAGGGAAAAGGAAGAGTGAAAGAGAGTGACAGATTAGAGGAAGCTACAAGCACAGGACTGCAAAGACAGTAAGCAAAGGGAAAAGGAAGAGTGAAAGAGAGTGACAGATTAGAGGAAGCTACAAGCACAGGACTGCAAAGACAGTAAGCAAAGGGAAAAGGCAGAGTCAGAGAGTGACAGATTAGAGGAAGCTACAAGCACAGGACTGCAAAGACAGTAAGCAAAGGGAAAAGGCAGAGTCAGAGAGTGACAGATTAGAGGAAGCTACAAGCACAGGACTGCAAAGACAGTAAGCAAAGGAAGAGTGAAAGAGAGTGACAGATAAAAGTAAGTTGCACGCACAGAAGTTGGAGCTATTTGTACAAAAGATTCCCCTGGGGGGGGGGGGGGGGGGGGGGGGGGGTAATCTTGGTGAGTTGAATTTTGCATAACAAGAGATTGTTTTGTGCTTTCCTCTTGCTTTGCAAAGAAACAGTATTGTATTTGATTACAAGAAAACACTGTTCAGGTTTCAAGGTTTTAAAAAAGAAGAAGCTTTTATTGAGCTATCTGCTAATAGAGCTTTAAAGTGTCCAAATACAAATACTCATTCCCGTTATTGTTGCCTACAATGTCAAGCTGTTGTGTTCGTTGTTCAGGCACCTGGGTGCAATGTGAGGTGAAGAGCTGCCAGAAGTGGAGATACCTACCTGACGTCCTCGATCCTGTGGAGCTGCCACGCCAGTGGCTGTGCTCCATGAACAAAGGTCACTTCTTGTCTCCTCCCCTCCCCCGTGGGGATACCGGGAGGGGGGGGGGGGTCTTTCGTACAAATAGTTCCCCCACCTTCTGGAAGTTCTGTGCTTGTAACTTCCTCTAATCTGTCACTTTCTTTGACTGCCTTTTCTCTTTGCTTACTGTCATCTGCTATCTTACTGGTCCATTCTCCTGCCTTTTTTTCTAAGAATTCTTACAAAGATTTCTTCAGCTGAAGTCGGACATGCTGGGCCTAACTATTTCTTAGTTAGGCGCATAATAGCAGCATGACGCATCTGCGCTCATATGACAGGAAACTGTCTGAGCGAACGAAGAAGAAGAAGAAGTCTCCTCACGGGGCAGTGGGTGGATGCCTCATGCCTCCATACGGGGAGCTGGATGACCCCGCCCCCACCCCCTCCATGAGTCTCTCCTCGTGGGGATACTGGGGGGGTGGGGGGGGGGCTTTCATAAAAATAGTTCCCCCACCTTCTGGAAGTTCTGTGCTTGTAACTTCCTCTAATCTGCCACTCTCTTTGACTCTGCCTTTTCCCTTTGCTTTTTATCGTCTACTATCATTCTGACTTATAGGCCCATTCTCCTGCCGTTTTAAAAACAATCTTCCAAATAATTTTTCTCCTTTGAGCTCCTCCGAAATCAGAATGTGTCGGCTGTATGCAGCGAGGAGACCAGTGAAAACTGGACACTTACGTACCTTACCCATTATGGCCATATGGCCTGGGAACGCAGAAGAAGAAGAAAAAGAAAGTCCTCACAGTGTGTCAGAAAACTTGACATTAATTAGTACTTAACACAACGAAACAAAACAAACGCCCATAATATTGGCGTGTTTTCAACTATTTTAGGCAGTTTTCTTCAGGCCATCCAGCTGACAAAAATTAGATTCTGACCAAACATTGACATTAAAACATGAATGTGATATTTATTTCCGTTAATAATAGGTCACATAATGGTATCTGGGGGTTTTCAAAAAAAATTGTTTATTATTATTATTTAACCTCTTCACTGCCGATGACGTATTTATATCTATGCGTCCTCTATAGCACTTCAGTACTTGCCACCGACGTATATATACGTCGCTGCTAAGTAGCGATATTGCCGCGTTAAAAAATCGCGCAGCAATCCGGCGGCACATGCGCAAGTAGTAGGCAGCAGCGAAGGGGTTAAATACATTCCCATGGAAATTGAAAAGAAAAGAATATTGAAAATGTGGGTCATTAAGTGATGAGAAATCTACGAGAAACATGCACGTAAAAATAAGTTTGAAGAATTGTAAAAACAAATGTGCTTTCAGATGAGAGATACAACAGCTGTGATAAATCGGAACAGGCGTATGACGAGTCTGATCACATCGTGACCCAGTACACCTTGGGATCCATTGTTTGGGCCAAGATGGATGGCTACCCCTGGTAAGAAAGAAACATATCTCAGAGAAGAGATTTATCCGCCGAACGGTGGATTTCCGCCTTTTGGATGGCCCCAGGGGTCATTTTTTAGATCAGTGTAAATCCGTTGAGAATGGGTTGGGTTTTTTTTTTGGGGGGATAGGGTTAGGTTTTTTGATGATCGGCAGGACAACTGGATGAACGATCGATGTTTCGTTCTCTCCAGATTATGAAAATTTGAAAAACAACGATTTTCTTACACACACACACACACACTTGTACAATAAAATAAAAAAAAGGGCCTAAATAACTTATAAGCATTCACTATATTCAAAGGAGTGTAGCACTTGTACTAGTCTAGAGGGGTGAAAAAAGAGCAGTAAATGAGTGTGTGTGTGTGCTGCACTCCGCCGGGGCCGCCCCCTTGCAGGATTTTTGAAATTTCCCAGGAGCACCCATGCAAGCTTTTTTACTAACAGTAATAACTGCATGGAACAATCTTTCTAATGAAACTGTAAATGCATCATCACTAAATATGTTCAAAAATCTTATTGACAAAAAATTTAATACTATTATGTACTCCACACATTTGGAGAAATAAATTAAAAAAACAATACACAAAAGCCAAAGTAATTGACGGGCAAAAAGAAAATATATAAATTTATAATACATATGAAAAATATCTAGAGGGCAAAAGCCTACAGAGCCTAAACTGATATAATATATGTTGGCAGTATTGATAGTAGTCTGTGTTGGTACTGTATTTCAGGTGGCCAGCGATAGTGGACACTGACCCAGATTGTGACGTGTACTGTCATATACCTCACGAGAACAGCATGCATCCTGTAAGCAACCTTCTGTCTTTATTTCTCTTCTTCTTTTTTTTCATTTCTCCTTCTTTCTTTCATTTTTTCTCTTTCTTTGTATGTATCAGGGCTCCCAGGGACCCCCATTTCGGGGTCTATGAAGTACTAAAATTCTAAAGGACCCTCTAAAAGAATGTGCAGGGGGTCCCAGAGATGCACTTGAAAAATTCTCTTTAGCATTCACAATGCTACTGGGACCCTCTACCCCGCCTCTAGGACCCTCTATGCTGCAAGTGAAGGAGTCCCTGGGACCCCTTGTTTTGTGGGACGATTGGGAGCCCTGTGTATGCATGTATTTGTGTGCATTGATCTTAGTGTGTGCATGCATGTCTGTCTATACAAATATATGTGTGTGCATGCTGTATGCGTGTAACCCAATAGCTGGCATTCTGAATGTTACACGGGAAACATTGTAGGATATACTCTTAACCATTTAATTCCCCCCCCTTTTTTTACACTGTATTTGAATAAAGAGATAATTTTCTTCCCATTTCTATGTAATTTAAGTTATATTTTACAGACGAGAAAATGCATCCTAATTCCTATAAATTATAAGGTGCATGCCCAAATTTTGCACAAAATTATTTTTCTTTTGTGCATGAGGAAATTTGTATGGGAGCCACACTTGGTCAAAATAAGATTTCTTACCAGCGAGAGAGGGAAACACGTGATTTTCACTCACGGACCTGGTAGGTCTTTAATAGGGAAGGTTCCACTGGATCACCTTTTATAGTCTTTACAGTAGAGTAAACAATTGTTATTGTATATACAATTACGATGGCTTAGAGTCAAAACAGACTACATTTAGATAGTCCATTGACGTATTATTGATGTTATTGCAAAAACTAAGAACTTGTATTAAAAAGACTGCAATTAATATAAAATGGGGATTATGCTTTTTATATTTCTGCAGTCTTTTCTTTATACAATTTATTAGTTTTCATAATAAGTTCAATACTATGTCAATGGACTATCTAAAGATAGTCCGTTTTGACTCTAAGCCAGTACCTTTACTTATAACTTCATGTGTGTTTGTTGTCTGTGTGCGCATGTGTTTGTTGTCTGTGTGCGCGTGTGTTTGTGCATGCATGCTTGCATGTGTGTGTGTGTGTGTGTGTGTCCAGAGTGACTACCATGTGGTGTACTTGGATCAGCAAGTGTCCCGGTGCTGGGTTAGACTCAGCAGAATTCAGCACCTGGTCTCCAGCCACTTGCAGCCAGGATCTGTGAGTATTCCACTTCACTGTGTTGCTGTATTGTTTTCTTTTGCTGGTCAAGTGTGAGAAAATAAGTCTGTCAGTTACTTGCAAGAGAGAGAGGGGGGGGGGGGAGAGACAGAGAGAGACAGAGGGGGGGAGAGGGAGAGAAATAGTGAGAGAGAGAGAAAGAGAGAGAGAATGTTGATGCTTTATTCAACACTTTGTATCATGTATTGCGTTTCTGGGTGGGATGAGTGGTAGTGGTTGTGATGGTAATGGTGTGTGTATGGGTATGCCTATTTGTATGTGTGTGAGCGATTATATGTCCTTATTGAATTTCTTTAAAATTTTTGTGTTGTTGATTATTAAGCGCATAGAGCTCCACATTTGGTGGAGGAATGCTCTTTATAAGTGCTTCACTATTATTATTATTATTGTTAAGTTAGAAAGTAAATTAGACGACGGAGTCAATGAGTGGGTGCCGACGGGTAAGTAAGAATTTTTATAAGCGCTTGTTTTTGTTAGTAGGTGGGTGTAAATGCAAGTGTGTGTGAGAGAGAGAGAGAGAGAGAGAGAGAAAGAAAGAGAGAGCATGAATAAATCATATAATAAAAAGGCAAGTGTGTCTGTCTGTGTGTGTGAAACACAAAACGGGCCTTATAACTCCGCCGTTTTTGGACCAAATCGCTTCACCTATACGCTGCTTCACCTTTTCACAAATAACTCCGCCGTTTCTTAACCGAATCGCTTCAAAGTTGCTGTCGGGCTTGCTATTGTCGGGGCAAAGCCTGGCAGGAAATTTGAAGAGAATCGGGAGAGCGCGTCACTCTCAGAGCAGCGCCAACGGGAAACGGGGCCTTATAACTCCGCTGTTTCTTAACCGAATCGCTTCAAATTTGCTGTACTCAGCGTTACCAGTACTTGGCGTTACCGTTGCTAGGCGTTACCGTTACTAGGGAGAGTGCATCACTCTCAGAGCAGCGCCAACGGGAAACGGGACCTTATAACTCCGCCTTTTCTTAACTGAATCGCTTCAAATTTGCTGTACTCAGTAAGGTGCGGGGGGTAGTAGAACGGGATGAGTGAAGAAGATGGAAGGAGGGAGAGAGACAAAAGTAATAATAATATTTTGCGGACCCGGTGAAACCAGTACTCCGCGTTACCAGTACGGTGCATTGCCAGTAGTAGTACTAGGCGTTGCGCTAGTGTTTTATGATTTTTGGTTATAGAAAAAAGGTGTAATGTAAAGTTGATATTACCAGTAAAATCTAAAAAGAGGAAAGATAATAATATTTGCAATTGATAACATATTCTATGGGTTTTTTTTTAAAAGATGAATGTTTTGAAACAGGATACAATAAAATTACTGGATTTTGAGTTGTTTTGTTGCTTTCTTTTTTCAGCTTCTGATAAGTAAAATGGACTTTTATTCAACTAAAAGTAAAGCTCAAGATAAGTTCTGGAAGGCTCACCTTTCCTAGGAGCTTGTTTTCTCTGAAAGTTTGAATTGTAGTTTCTGTATTTCTGTTGCACTGATCAGTTCCCTCAAATTTAGAAATAAACTGGATATTTGGAAGGTTTACATGAGTCAGAGGGGCATTTTCTCAACCATTTCGCCGTCTTATTTGCGGAGAATAGCAAACACCTTCAAAATGAAAGTCAAACAAACAGACATACATGCAGAAGGAGAGGGCAAGAAGGGGAGGCAGTGTGCATGTACATACACACACACACGCACGCACACACACACATAGTTCTACCAGAAGAACTACTACTTCTTTTTTGCACACACACACACACACAGGGCAGGATTTTAAAAAAAGCCTTGTCTGCTTATTCTTTACCCCCCACCTAAAGATCATCTTGACTTCACACATGCACACATGCACACACGCACGCACACATGCACGCACATACTGAGCTGTGTATTCTTTATTTCCAGACCTTCCTGAAGGGGCACAAGTACAAACGAGAGATGCAGGAAGCCATGAAGAGAGCTGATGTTGCTCTGCACATGCCTCTTCAGGTAGCAGCTGGGTAAACAGCTTAACCCCTTGACCGCCACCAACGTATGACTTACTGACCTGATGACATCTCTGATGATGTGATCAGATGAAGAGGAATAACTGATATGCTGACTTTTGCTCTAACAGTCAAGAGAGTAATATCCCCAGACCATTTTGCCAGATTGGCTCTATCTAATATAATCATACTGTACCAACACTCAAAACAATAGCATAACATACTTATTGGCTGGAAAAACCTAAAGCGTAAACGCTTAGTTACCAAATAACAAAGAGTAAGTCACTCTAGTGACCGTGGGGTTATGCCCCTTTCCCCACTTCCGGTCACGTACATCACTTCCGTTCCCAACTCATTCTCTATTTACCATGCTTCAAAGGCTGTTGATGTTTAAACCTACTCCCTTTACGAATTCATTTCAAGCGTTCTTGGTGGGTTTGTTCTGGTTTGATAGTTACCCTTGTTGCTAGTCTGTTCTTGGCAACAAGTCTTTGCTTTCTTAAGCTTCTGTTTTGTGTATTTTTGGAGTTAGAAATTTAATTTTTGGGGTTGGCCTAGCCGGTGTTCTTCTGGTTAGGTCGCCATTTTTGGGTTTCTTCTTGGTACTGCGGTTTGTTCAGTTTTACTCCGCAGTCCTTCTACTCTTGTTCTTGGCTTTGCTTAGTAGCTCAGGTACTTTGCTAGCTTTGTAGTGTTTGTTTATTTCTGAAAGTTTTTTCATTTGGATTTTTTCTTGTCGTCATGGAAGATAATTTTGGGGACCCTCCCTCGGAGGTCCCAAGAGTTCCTTCTTCGAAAGGTTCGAAGCTTTCTCATCTTCCTCGCGATAGTGTCGGGCGCCTTGTTTCGCCCAGGTCAGCGTCTTCTAGGTCTTCCAAGAAATCTTCTCGGAAGTCTTCGAAATCGGACTCTAAAATTTCTCACACGAAATCTCCGTCGGCCGTTTCGTCCAAGCCGGTTCAGGGTTCGGTTACCTCTTCACCTAAGACAGAGGCCACGGCCTCTGTGAGTGTTCAGTCGCAGTCTGATCAAATTTCATCCGCTCAGACACCTGAAAATTTTGACGCGTTCATTCAGCTTCTGCAGAATAGCGGGCTTGTTGTCTCCTTGCCAGCTATTTCATCTGTCACCTCCCCGGCTGGGGAGGGTTCTGTTTTTTGTCAGTCTGTACAGGTCTCCAGGTCCCCTCCTACGCTGTCCCTCCAGGAAGCTTTTCGGACTTCTACAGACGAGGACGTTCGTAGACGGCCTGTCTATCGTGCCGACCAGGAGGTCGATGCCGGCCAGGAGGTCGAAGGCACCACGGACGGTGGTGCAAGTAGACGGTCGGTCTGCTCGGTCACAAGGGCGAAGCATCCTCTCTCGCATAGTTCGGAGAGGTGTCATAGCCTAGGCAAGGGCGACAACCCCCACGGCGGGTTGTCGGCTGGCTTTGGCTCTACAGGTCGACACCCGGACCGGGTTGTCAGACCACGCCATGTTAGCCCAGCCAGCTCAAGGCCTGTAGAGAGGGTCGGTCGACGGGATGGCTCTACACCCGACCCTCTCTATGACCGCCGGGGGAGATATTCATCCGTGGATATTCTCCTTCCGGATTATCAGCGTCGGGCTGCACTGTCTGCCTCTACGACCAGCCGTCCACGGCACGGCTGGTCAACAGTGCCCGGTGAGGGTTCTGGGTCTGCGCGATCCCGTCCCTCCCGCCGGAGGGAACGCTCCCCGTCACGTTCTCCACGTTTCCGTGGCAGGCGTGCGCGGGTCGACTCGTCTCGTTCCCCCGGTTCCCGCGGCCGCCGGTCCCCGGCCCCGCTTCCCCGTGTGAGGGATTTCTCCCCGGTTCCAGGCCGGTACGTGCAGAGGGTCTCCCTCGAGGCTCCCTCTTCGGATGAGGAGCACTCCCGATTGGCCTACCCTGTTGCCGGGTCACCCCCGCGGGAGGACGCCACTCGTGCACAGTCTCTCCAGTCTACGGAGTCCTCCAGAGAAGGTTCTCCTGTCTCTCCTCTACGCCCTTCTCAGCTGTCCAAGTCGGACCTGCTGAAGCTCATCCAGCCGGTGTGCGTCGACGTCGTCTCTAGGCCTTCGTCTCACCCACGGTCCTCTTCTTCCAGGGTTGTCGACTCCTTCAAGCCTCAGAAAGAGTCCCTCAGGTTCAAGTGCCCTCAGTCCACTCTGCTTGCCCTGGATAAGGCAGAGGTCTCGCTTCAGACGGGCAGGTTCCCTGCGGAGCAACGCTCGGACTCAGAGCCAGACGAGGAGCAGGATGTCTCTACTCCCGTGGGCTCCTTCAGGATTCCTCGTTTTCAGCCCCCCTTCACCTTGGGCGCGGCTATGCTCCCCTTCGGAGACTACTCGCTCCTCTCCAAGTCGGAGATGGCAAAGCTCTCCCTTTCGACTCAGAACCTGGGATCTCTCCTTTTCACGCCGCCGGCAGCGAAAACTCTGGAAGTATCTCTGTCCGACACTCTCAGGTCGTGCGGTGTGGTTGCCTCCCTACACTCGTCACTGTCTCGTCTCATCGGGCGTTCTCCGTCCCTCAAGCCGGATGAGTTTCAACTCTATGAGGAGATAGACGGCGCTGCGGTGGGATCACTCATCTCTCTCCTCGACGACACCCTCACCAGTCAGGCTAACGTCGTAGCTGCCCTCAAAGTTCAGGTCTCTGCTCTTCGCCGCGACCAGATCCTCTCTTCGTCTTCAAGGTTCTCCAGGGAGGAGAAGGAGAAACTACGTTCCCTTCCCCTTCCCCATAAAGGTGTGTTTGGCAGTAGCCTGCTCGAGAAGTCCTTGGACTTAGCGTCAAAGCGCAAGGCGGAGGTCTCCCAGGTTGCTCTGATCGACGCTGTTACCAAGCGTTTCCGCATGGACACACAGGGCACCCAGCAGAGTCGCGGACCATTCAGACCTTCACGCCCCTACCAGGTTTTTAGGTCCTCCCACAGGCGTTCTTCTTCGTATCGCGGGGCTTTTAAGCCCCCCTACTCTCAATCTCGCGATGCTCAGTCCTCCAGAGGGAAACGCTCCTCTTCTCGCGGAGGGAGGTCTTCTGGGCCTCCCAGGCTGCAGTCGAGGCAGCCTTTTCGGTAGAGCCCGCACCCTCCCAAAGTCCTCCAACCGCCCCTGCTTCCTGCGTAGGCGCTCTGAGCGCAGCGCTACCTGCTTGGAACACCCTAGTAGGCGACGGTTGGGTTCTTCGGGTGGTGCGGGCAGGGTTTCGGTTCATGTTCCTCCAAGAGCCACCCCTCTCGCGTTCTCCCATTTCTTTTCCTCCACCGGCGGACCCGGAGAGACTTTTAATCCTCCAAGCAGAGGTCGAGTCTCTGCGTCTCAAGGGTGCGGTCGATCTGATCCCGCACCCAGGTCCAGGATTCTACTCCCGTCTCTTCACGGTCCCCAAGAAGACGGGAGGGTTCAGACCAGTCCTGGATCTCTCTCCCCTCAACAAGTTTCTTCGCCCCGTCCGTTTCAAAATGGAGACGGCGGCTTCCATTCGGTCTTTCATTCAGCCCGGGGACTGGGCCACCTCAATAGACCTGAGAGATGCATATTTTCACATCCTCATCCACCCGTCCAGGCGGAAATTCCTTCGCTTCGTGTGGAACGCAGATGTTTTCCAGTTCAGGGCCCTGCCCTTCGGTTTGTCCCCCGCCCCTTGGATCTTCACAAAAGTGACTCGGCAATTCGCTGCCCTAGCAAGGGCAAGAGGGGTGCGTCTTCGCGTGTACCTGGACGATTGGCTCGTCCTCGGTTCCAGTCAACTGATAGGCGAAGCACACACTTCTCAGATCGTGTCCTTGGCAAAGACTCTAGGGTTCCAGCTCAACCTCAAGAAGTCGGACCTCACACCCAAACAGAATTTCTGCTACCTCGGGATGCGTGTGGACACTGTGAAGTTTTCGGTTTCCCCTTCTCTAGAGAGAATTCAGACTCTGTCAGAAACCTTGGACTTGGTGATCGTCTCGCCAGTGATTACGCTTCGTCAGTGCCTACGCGTCTTAGGGTTGATGGAGTCGATGGCGGAGCTGCTCCCTCTGGGCAGACTCCACAAGCGTGCCTTACAGAGACAAGTGACGGCCCTCTTTCCAGATCTGTCGCTGCTGGAGAGTGTTGTCC
The DNA here is from genome assembly GCA_017654935.2 of Phymorhynchus buccinoides. Classification (NCBI taxonomy): domain Eukaryota; kingdom Metazoa; phylum Mollusca; class Gastropoda; order Neogastropoda; family Raphitomidae; genus Phymorhynchus; species Phymorhynchus buccinoides. The sequence continues at coordinate 12,108,918 of CM065686.1, read as the reverse complement.
CAGTCGGCCCTTGGTTTCGTCAGTCAGTGCGTCAGTGGCTCGATCTGTCTTGGCTGAACAGTTCGGTCCCCATTCGTGTGCTGAGAACACAGTTCTTCCTCTTCACGGACGCCTCAAGAACAGGCTGGGGGGCCCACATCGACCACAGCGAGATCTCGGGACTCTGGTCCTCGGAGCACGCCCTCCTGCACATCAACCTCCTAGAAATTGAGGCTGTTCGTCTCGCTCTCCTCCACTTCGCTCCTCTCCTTCGTCACCAGTGGGCAACCGTCGCAAGCGACAACACAGCCTGCCTCTCCTACCTGCGTCGTCAAGGTGGGACGAGATCGACGTCGCTCTCTCTCGCCGCCGAGGACATTCTGTTGTGGGCTCACAGCCAGGATATCTCCCTGTCAGTAGAGTTTGTGCCCGGCAAGCTGAACGTCATCACGGATCAGTTGAGCAGATCTTCCCAGATCCTTCCAACGGAGTGGACCATCGCTCATCAGGCCCTTCGTCCAGTGTGGGATCTCTGGGGAAAGCCCTGGCTGGATCTGTTTGCGACTCGTCACAACTCTCGCTTGCCCATGTACGTCTCGCCGGTCAAGGACCCTCAGGCGTACGCACGCAACGCGTTCACGTTCCGCTGGACCAACCTCGACGCGTACGCTTTTCCTCCGACACCCCTGATCCCGAAAGTGTTGGAGAAAGCGGCAAGGGACTCCCCGCAGCTGATCCTGATCACCCCCTTCTGGCCCACCAGCCCTTGGTTTCCGGAGGTTCTGGCCCTGGCAAAGGCTCCTCCTCTGCATCTCCATCTGACCCCAAAAACTCTGGTGCAGCCTCGGACAGGAGTCGGACACACAAACCCAGACGTGCTCAAATTGACCGCCTGGAGACTATAAGATTAGGCCTTTTGCGTCAAGGCTTCGCCAGGAGGTCAGTTGATCTCCTGCTATCTTCCAGAAGACAGAGTACGAACACCCTGTACAACCTTCGCTGGCGTTCGTGGTTTTTGTACTGTAGAGCTCATAAGATCGATGCGCTGCGCCGGTCCGCAGTGGAGTTTGTTCATTTTTTGTCACACCTGTATTCGGAAAAAGGTCTCTCGGCTAAGACTCTTTCAGGTTACAAGTCTTCGGTTGCTAACACGATCTCGATGACCCTTGGTTCTCGCTCTGTGTCGGCTCTAGCTTCCCCTTACGTTTCTCACTTCATCGATGCAGTCAGGCTTAGGACTCCTTCACGTTGCGTTCGTTTTCCTCAGTGGGACGTGTTCCTAGTCTTGAACTTTCTAAGAGATAAATGTGAGCCCTTGGGCAGTCTTTCTCTTAAGTTGTTGTCCTACAAGACCCTTTTCCTGATCGCTCTTGCTTCTACTCGTAGGGTCAGTGGTATCCATTCTCTTAGTGGTCTCCCTCGGGATGTTGAGTTCGACCCCGCTGGTATGTCAGTTACGCTCTCCCTTCTCCCTGAGTTTAGGGCTAAGACCCAACCGGGCGATGTAGATTCTGCAACTGTCACGATCTCTAGTTTAGATCCTGTCCTTTGCAGTGATGACTCGGAGATCCATATTTGTCCAGTTCGTTGTCTGAGACACTATCTGTCCCGCACTAGTTCCTTCAGGGGTTCTAAGAGACGTCTGTTCATTTCTCTGAACAAAAAGTATGACAAGGACATAGCTAAGTCTACTGTCTCTAGGTGGTTGGTAGAGACTGTTAAGCTGTCTTATGCCAGTTCTGGTTCTTCTTTGCCGGGCAACCCCATCAGAGCGCATGAAGTTAGGGCAATCAGTGCTTCCCTGGCGCTCTCCCGAGGAGTCCCCCTCGCCAAGGTCATGGAGGCGGCCACCTGGCGTTCCGTCAATACGTTTCTGAGTTTCTACCTGAGGGACGTATCCGTCAAGAGGTCGGACGACTCGTATGCCATCAGACGTACTGTCGTGGCTTGTACTCCCATCTCCTGTTAACTCTCGTGAGTATTCCCTTCTGGGGTAAGTCATGTATGACCTATGGGGGAAAAGAGATTGGAGTATTACGGGTTTTAAGATGTGATTCTTAGGGAATTTGAATGTATATTCTGTGTTTAGTTTTCATTCAGCCCTTGTTCGCTTGATTGCATCACCCTCCTCCTCTTTGGTAGTCTGCTATTGTTTTGAGTGTTGGTACAGTATGATTATATTAGATTGGTAGATTTTTAATAATCTTACTATCTATATAATTAAATACTTACCAACACTCAAAACAACCAAAGGTTCCCACCCAACCTCCCTCCTGATGCTAGGGTAAATAGGAATGAGTTGGGAACGGAAGTGATGTACGTGACCGGAAGTGGGGAAAGGGGCATAACCCCACGGTCACTAGAGTGACTTACTCTTTGTTATTTGGTAACTAAGCGTTTACGCTTTAGGTTTTTCCAGCCAATAAGTATGTTATGCTATTGTTTTGAGTGTTGGTAAGTATTTAATTATATAGATAGTAAGATTAATAAAAATCTACCAATCAGTTGTCTTTTTCATGGCATGGTTTGCCCAATGATTTTTTCTTTAATTTTCTCTGGCAGTCACAGGGTTAAGGGCATGTGCACATATACAGTGGAACCTCCCTTATAAGACCTCCCATTATAACACTCCCTTCCACATAAGACCTACTTCTCAGACACATTTTCTTACTATATTATCAGTCACATTATATGGCGCAGGGGTCTTAGTCTGGGGGGAAAAAGTATCGCCTTATAGTCCGAAATTATTTAATTTTTTTCCCCAGACTAAGACCCCTGCGCCTTATAATGTGACTGATAATATAGTAAGAAAATAGAGTAACAAAATCTGAATTTTGTGTGAAATTTAGGGGGTGTACCTTATAATCAGGTGCGCCTTATAGTCCTTAAATTTTGTATCAAAGATATTCTAAAAGGGTAAGATGGATTACTTAAAAGCTCGGCGAACCGGGCTGATAGAGTTATCGTTAGTGGGGACGTGTACACTATTCACAGTGGAGGCTATCCAAAAACTCGGACTGGAACTTGAACGGATAATTCAACTGGCCTATCGATGTGTAAAATGTGTCACGTTTCAAAGGGACATAACCAGTGTTTCTGTCCTCGCTACTCATATAGGGAAAAGAGACCGGATGTTTATCTTCCCCTGTACAGTCTTTGACGGTATCAAGGAATTTACAGAATTAAGATTTTTTTTAAATTATACTTTCTTGCTATATTATTAGTCCTAATATAAGGCGTGTGTGTCTCAGACTGGGGGAAAAAGTATCATCTTATAGTCCCTAAAATACTGTACTGTACCATAATTTACGGACAAGGCGCATCCACCAAATTTTACACAAAATTCAGATTTTATTATAGATTTTTTACTATATGTCACAGATTTTGTTATGATTTTGTACTATATTATCAGTCACAGATTTTGTTATAGATTTTGTACTATATTATCAGTCACAGATTTTGTTATAGATTTTGTACTATATTATCAGTCACAGATTTTGTTATAGATTTTGTACTATATTATCAGTCACAGATTTTGTTATAGATTTTGTACTATATTATCAGTCACAGATTTTGTTATAGATTTTGTACTATATTATCAGTCACATTATAAGGCGCAGGGATCTCAGTATAGGAAAAAGCATCGCCTTATGCTTATTGGCCTCTGCAACTAGGGTTATTAACACCCTTGACAGTGAGAGTGAAGCCCTTGTTGGTCAGTGCTGACAAGGGCATTCACTCTTGCGAAAGGCAGCCATTTAGTGGCCTCAAATAGGGTTATTGGCAAGAGTTATTCCCTTGTTTGGTCAGTGCTCAACCATCTTACCACACCCACCAAGGGCATTCACTCTGCAAAAGGTGTTCTTTGCAGTAGCCAATAGTCTGTAAATTACGGTAAGTCTTGATGACCATGTTTACTGTGTTCCAGGACCGACTGAAACACTTTGGATTCTCATCTTGCTTCAGAAACCTGAGCAACAAATGGACCAAAGCCAAAGGTAGTACTGCATTATTAACATTGTGTGTTCAGCTCTGTGCTGAGATTGAAAGATTGAATAAAGTTTAAAAAAAGAAAGACCCTTTCACCGCCAATGTCGCATTTATGCACCACAATGATTTAGCACCCATGTCACTAAAAAGGCATCAAATCAGGGTCTGTTATCCAAGGACCCTGTCCTCTTATTCTGGGAGGCCCATTTATTCATGTGTTTTTACTCGTGAACACTAGTTACAGGATGTTTTTCGTCAAAGGTGTAAATGCATACACCCCTCCTTCATTTCTTGGTTCTCTCCATTTTTTTTCAGTGTTGCCTTTCTTACTGCAGATACCTCTATCGTTTGGTATATTTAACATTGATTTTCACCCATTTACACAATTTAAAAAAATATACATTAAAAAATAGAAAATAAAGGCAAGACGGAAAGAACTCAATGAACAGGGGTGGCTGATCTTCACATTTACCTGTTTTTCTAGTCAAGAGTTAAGATCAGTATTTTTTGTTTTGTTTTTTTGTTCATGACCAAATTTAGTCTAAAGGAGTTATTATGATTGTATTTAAAGACTTTCTTCTTCTTTTTCTGCATTCCCAGGCCAAAAAGCCATAATGGGCAAAGTACGTATGTGTCCGGTTTTCAGTTTTCACTGGTCTCCCCGCTGCGTACAGCCAACATTCCGATTTTGGATGAGCTCAAAGGTGAAAAGTTATTTGGAATATTTTTTGGGGGAAAAGGCAGGAGAATGGGCCAATAAGTGAGAAAGATAGCCGATGATAGAAAGCAAAGGGAAAAGGCAGAGTCAAAGAGAGTGGCAGATTAGAGGAAGTTACAAGCACAGAAGATGGGGGAACTATTTTTACGAAAGACCCCCCGGTATCCCCACGTGGAGTAGAATAATGAAAAGGACATTGATCTGGACAAGGATGTTGAGGAACTTAGGATAAGTAAGCAAAATGAGTAAGTAAATCATATTATATTCAATATAAGTAAGTAATATGCTTGCACATTAAATGTGTATGATTGTGTATAGCTGAGATTGATAATAAAATTTACCGTATCATTCTTTTTTTACAGCCGGATCAGGTGTGAAACAAGCCAAGAAGAGAAAAGCACCAAAATTAGCAAGTAAGATTTGCATTATATTTCCAGAAAATATGATAGGCAGGATCGGGATCAATACATCGCAGGTGCCAATACTGGCAATAGTCACAATGGAACTAGGAGGGCGCATGTACATATCAGGCAAGAGATTTTTCAGCCTTTAGGCTGATTTCAGGCTTTTTGATGGCCCCAGAGGTCATTTTTTAGATTGAAAAGAAACCAACTGAGTATAGAAATACTTCTTATGGGTGAATAGAAATGAACTAAATGTATCAATTCCACTTCTAATGCTGTTTTTAAGGCTTAGATTGCTAAAAAGCTCCAGTTTCAGGGGGCTTCAGCCTTTTTCGGATTCTTTTCAGCCTAAGTCACAATTTCTCAATCTCATGCCTGACATATAGAAAAAAAAAAGACCTAGCGCTTGCATTAAATCCCCCTGTTCAGCCTGGAAGGAACAGGCCCCACTTCCACAAGTGGGGGAGGAGGATGGAGAGAATCTAATTTTAGTGGTCAGTTGGCGAATTTTGTGTTCATTTGATTTTTAAGTATATGTGGCTTATTGTGGAACATAAACAAATTGTCTATTAAAATATGGTTAGTTTTTTTAAAATCTATGTTTACCATGAGTTAGGTAAAATATTTTGGCTTTTGCAGTGCAATGGAATTTTGGTTTTGGGAACTGGGTATTATTTTACACATTATTTTTCTCTTACATATCAAATGTTATTGTTAGTTACTTACCAAGGGGTGTGTTCTAGTGTTTGAAATCATATTAAGAAAATTTAATGTGACAGAAGTTTGAAAAACATACAGTAGTCATCACACAATGGTCAACTTAGGACGATGATTTGACCGCCAGGAGGCAATCAAAGCAGCAGGGGCTTAGCACGTGATATTCTTAGTTGGGCGTAGTGAGAGAGAGAGAGAGAGAGGGAGATTTTGATTGGACCACAAGGGGGCAATCAAATCAGTAAATCTTCCTCTCTCTCTCTCTCACTGCGCCCAACTAAGAATATCATGCGCTAAGCCCCTACTGGTTTGATTGCCCCCTGGCGGTCAAATCATTGTCCTAAGTTGCTCATTATGTAGCTAATGCTACCAAAGTGATAGATAAAAATGCCACTGCAAATGAAGCTCCAAAGATGCTTTCTTTTTCACTATTGTGTTGTTTTTTTAACTCCACTTTTCATGAGACTTCCAAGGTTCTTCATTATTTATTGTTGTTTTTAATTCCATTAGAATACTTGATAACAATAATTTATTTAACCAATCCTTTCAGGCCGCTTTGGCCCATATGGGACAGAGGAAGTGAACAAATACATTTTACAAGATAATGTTGTTAACAATAAACAAAGAAAACTTGACAACAGTATCATTTAACAGAAGCATCGTCGCAACAAGGAATCCGAATCGCGGTGTGTTATGAACAAATGGAATGTCCTTTATCAGGAAAAAAGCAAGTATTGTGTCCAATTTCCATTTTTAACAGCTTCCTTTGGTAATATTGTCTGCACGTTTACCCAAGTTGTCCATTTTGTCCGTCATTTCTCTAATTTTGTCGATGATGACACTGTACGAAATGTCACCCTCTGCCACATGTCACTCTGACCAGTGTCTGCTATATCACACTCTTATACTTATCGCAGTGTATGGTAACTGTCCTTATGTGTCTGTCCACAGAACCTGAGTCGTCCAAGAAGAGACTGGTGATGGACAGACGGTCTCCAGAGAATGGCTCGGACTCGGACTCCAATCTCAGCTCTAGGTCTGATTCGGATTTCGAGGGCGATGATGACAGTGATCAGGAGGAAACCCAAAAGAAGAAAATGAAAACCAAAAAGCAAGCTAAAGGAGAACGCAAAATATGTGACAGGAAAAAAGCTCTGAAAGAACATGAAAGAACTGTGAAGCATGAAAACGTTGAAAAGAAAAGCATGAAAGCAAAAAAGATTCCAAAGCAGTCTATGAACAAGCCTCATGAAGTGAAAGCTGGTAGTTCTGTGAAAAATAAAGGCATCCGACGAAAGCAGCTGGTCTACTCCTCTGACTCTGAATCTGGTCAGGAGCAGTTGGAAAAATCAAAACCCCTGAAGAAAAAGTTCAAGTCTGCCAAGAAGCTGGAGGCTAAATCTTCTGCCAAGGAAAAGATCCTGACAAAGGATACGTCATCAGTTTTGAAGTCTAAGGATGCAGATGCTGAAGATAATGGAACATTGAACCAGAAGCCATCAGGAGACCAGTCGCCAAAGAAAAAGAAACTGTTCAAGTCAGAAATGGCCAAAAAGAGAGATGATGATCTGAAGCTTCAACAAAAGGAGAAGCAGACAGATCTGACCGCGGCTGAAGAAAATAAAATCAAAACTAAATCACAGAAGTTTGTCGCTCCAGTGAAACCAGCGTCAAAGAAGCCTGCTTCAAATCCAACAAGAGCCGCTGAAAGAGAAGCTGATCAGAATGAAAGTGAGATTCCAGAACATCAAGAAACATCTATGACTGAACTTAAAGATGACAGCAGAGAGATAGCTTCAAAATCACCAAAGCAGGACCAAGTCCCGACCCTCACAGAACACATGGAATACCTCCCATCCATGCCTTCCCCTCAGCCTGACGCCCCGAGCCCAGCCTCCAGACAAACCGGCCCAGCTTGCCTGTCTCCCCATGCCTCCCCGCCTGTGAGCCCCAGCGGCAGAGACCAGTTTGTGCCTTCCATGGACGATGACGCCAACAAAGAAAGTGACGAGGACGAAATGATCACCATAGAGCCCACAGAAGACAAGAAGTGGAAGAGCGGAGACCCATCTCCGGTGCTGGAGGTGGGGAAGGGGAAGCTGTTGGCGGAGGAGGACAGCGACAGCGACTGTCTGGACCTGGAGGAAGACCTCCCCATACCCAGTCTGCAGCAGGTGTTGAAGGTTAGTGCTCCCCGCCTCTCTTTCGCTAAACACCATAATTTAACAACAGTTAACTCATTCGCATCACAACGATTTTGAATTATTAAAAAAACCTCACAAATCACTCCAGCCATACACACATGCAAAACATACATAAACAAAAGCAGAAATGAAAGATTACGGGTTTTTATTTCAGGTTTAGACATAGGGAAGTGGTAGATCAGACTTTTTTTATAGACTTTATAGAAAAACTCTCTACACCGATTGGTTTCCCTATAACAAACCACTACAAAAGCAAAGTCAGAGGCAAAATTGTGGTCTAAGGGAACGAAGCGAGTTTAGAAGTGACCAAGTTATGGTGTGCACACAGATTTACTTCCCTTGAAGCGAATGCATCAAACTGACAGCTATCTATTAATTCCGGACATATATGGGCGGATCGACTTGAATGAGTTATGGGGCAGACACACTGCATACAATGCGATTTGATTGCGATACGATTGTGACGATGTCTGTGAGTCATGATTCACGTGAAATACTTACGTCTGAAAGTAATTCTACTGTTTTCGTTCACTATACTCACGTAGACCCCAATTCACGAATTACATAAAATGTCTGATACAAAAATACAGATATTTCATCAGATTCGTGTACAGGGGACTACAAAGATAGTGAACGAAACTAGTAGGATTTCGTCAGATTAATTTAGACAGTAGAATTTCACGAAAATAAAAAAAGGTGCAGTCCACAAATTTGACCAAATTCTGATTATTACTCAAGACGCAAAGGTGTCATTCTGGGGAAAAAGGTTATTACCTTATAGCCCGTAAAATCAATGATGTACCGAGAATCAAAAAGTGATAGGACAAACTATCCTGAGACAAGAGAAATCAATAGGACAATGTCCTGGCTCTTGCAGAAATCAATAAGATGAAGTGTGCCAGTGTAAAAAAAAAAATCGGACATTTGTCCTGACAAGGGAGAACACAATAGGACATTTTCAATTTTAATTGGTCAATGACCTGGGCCTCGGGACATCACTGCAAAATGTGGTCTTTATTTATTTGATAATTAAGTAAGCTTATTCTCAAATGGCTTTTATCACTGGTTGACATTAGCCTGCAGAAAGGGCCAACAGTAAATGAGAGCTGTACTATACATGATATTCTACGGTATTGGAATATCGTGGTACAGCTTAGTCTTTCGTGGAAGACTATGGCTCTCGAACAAGGGGGCCCTTGCACCGGCTCTGGTGCTGCAGCCAAAGGGATTGGTTGGCCTTTGGGGACCTTCTCCAACTCCAACTCTCATCCTCAAATCCCTTTGGCTGAGAGAGTGGGGATGTACCCTGGGCAAGGCATCTCCACTATAAACTAATTCTCGCCCAGCCCGTCAGAATAATATCTGCCCTCTCTGCTATCTGGCAGTCGTTGTCGGAAACAACAGACAGGCAACAAGTACCGTATTTTTTGGACTATAAGGCAATACTTTTCACCCAGACTCAGACCCCTGTGCCTTATAATATGACTGATGAAATAGTAAGAAAATATAATGACAAAATCTGAAATCTGGGTAAAATTGGGGGGGGGGGGGGGGGGGGGGGGGGGGGCGCCTTATACAAAGATGCGCCTTATAGTCCGAAAAATACGGACGCACCACGATTAAGTCCCTTGTTTTTTTCTGGGTTGCTGTGACCCACATGCAGATTTCCCCATATTCAAATTGAGGCTGCTCTTTAACTTTCGCCATGGTTTTTTTTTAATGTTCTTGATTGTCCGTTTGTTGCATCTCAACCAACAAGAGGGGAATAACGATTTTTGTTTTCAAGTGCGCATGTGTTGCTTTAACGGAAAAAACACCAACATAAACTTTGAAAGTGAATGTCTTTGCATTTGGTGGGAGTGAAGTGTGATGTACTGGCGAATGTATTCGCCCGTGGTGCTAGAAGAGTTAAACTGATGTGTCGGTTTGAATTTAGGGCCATTTGTATGGGAGTCAGACTTGGTCAAAACAAGATTTCTTTCCAGTTATAAGAGGGGAAACCCGTGATTTTGACACATGATCTGGTGGGTCTTTAAATGCATGCCATGTTTCTGGTTGCACAGGTGCCTTGCAAAGGGTCCAGTTGTCGTGACAGCGAGTCTGACCCACTGGAAATGCTGGAGCTGGAAGACTGAGCCTCTACAGTCTACTGCTTTCATACCACAACTTGCTCAACATGACTTCAAACATGGCTGAATAATAAACTGATCTTCAAGCCTATTATTGCTGTTGGTATTTTTTTCTTTGTTGTTTATTGTTGATTTTTCTTGTTTGTATCACTGTTAGATATTAATTACGTTGTTAGATAAAGGTAAATAATAACCTGCATCCCCTTCTTCCCCTCACCCTTTCCAGAATGATTTAAATATAACGAAACTGAACAAAGGGGGAATACTCTCTTTCTATTTAACTCCCCTCCACCAAAGTTGATTACGATACCAATCTAGCTATGCGTGGGTCAGAACCAAAGTGAGTACCGTATTCCCCCTTTGTTCAATTTCGTTATCTCCTCTCTTGGCCTCACTATTTCATTCTTTGATTTAAATATAGTTTTTGGTGCAAATGCTGCCCCCCCCCCCCCCCACCCCCCCCCCCCCCACCCCCCCACCCACCCACCCTTGTTCAGTATTATTGTTTAATTCTTTTCACTTATTCATTATTTACCTTTTATTGATAGTAGTAATAGTACTATCCATGAAATTGTTCGATCTTGGTGCTGTTTTTCCAGTTTGCTGTGCCATATCGCTTGTTTCCATAATTTGTTGAGTTGTGTTCTTGATATTTGTTTTATTGTGGAGTTTCGTTGATTTGTAACTGAAGCATTTATATACTGACTCCACTGTCAGTAACATCTTGAAAACCATTCCTCTCAAATCAGAATTTGTTATCTGAATGCAGCAAGGAGATCAGTGAAAACTGAAAACCAGACACATATGTAACCCATCATGGCCGTATGGCTGGGAATGCAGAATTATATATAATGTTCATTGGATGGCTTGATCTCTTGTTGTCTGATCAGTTTCTTGTGCCAAGTTACATTAACTCCATTGTTTATATTCATTTTGTGCTGCTGGAAGTCTTTTTGCCTGTTTTGGCATTAGTGAATATTTTTTATCTGAGTCATTTTTTTATGCGTACATTAATTATATTTTTGTTTATGAGATAACTTATACAGTTTTATCGGTTCATTTTGTCATGGTAGTTTCATTATCAATGCAATTTATTGAGTTATCTTGTAAAGTTGTTTTCTTCTTATTGTAAATTTGTTTTTTATTTTTGAGTTTAAATTTTTTTCATGAGATGACTTGATCTTTTTGTTATTTTTGCAGTTCATTATTAAATTGTTCACGTAATATTTGGTGTTGTTATTAATATTATTTCATGTTTATTTTTATTGAAGGTTTTTAACTAAAGTATTCACATTTGGTAGTTGATGATATTATTGACGGGATGAATTCATCTAGTCATTTTACCTGTTTGTTTTGCAATGTTATACTAACTGTATTGTAAACATAATTAGTTGTATCCAGTTTAATTAACCCTTTCACCGCCGATGTCGCATTTTAGCACCACACTGATTTAACACCTATGCTACTAAAAGGCATAAAAGTTGGATCAGTTATCCAATATCCTTATGTTATTAATTTTGGGAGATAAGGAAATTATTTATTTGATGCATGTCATTGGGGGATTCACAGTACTGTAGATGCCAACTTTTCGTTACCTAAGTAAGTTTGACATAAATGTTTGGCTGAAAAATGGCTGGTGGCGAAAGGTTTAAGTGTGTGTGTTTTGTTGTTACATAATTACTTAATTATGTGTGTGTGTTGTAACTTGTTGAATTTTTTGGTAACTGAAGCATTCATGTCTCTATCTTTGTGATATTGTTTTAGAGATGATCTTGTCATTTTACCTTTGTTGTGCCATGTTGAGTTAGCTTTATTAATTAATTAAATTGAATAAGTTTGGTGCAAATGTTTGTGTTTTTTCTGTTTCATTGTTGGCTATATTTTTGCACTGAATCATATATATATATATTGATGATATTGTTCGTGAGATATAATAACTTTATCGCCTTGTTATTTTATCTTTTCACTGTGTCGGGCCACATGACCATATTAAATACATTTTATTGTTAATATAATTTTACTGTATAATGTTGGGCTTTTTTTCTGTTAAGTAAATCGTGGATGAAATTCAAAAACCTTGTATCTCAATTTTGGTAGTTTTGAGAAAAACGAAATAAACTGTTTTAAAAATTAACCGTGTTGACCACAATTGATTAACTATGACGAATATGTTGTTCAAGACATTGCTAGTTTAGTCCTGCATTTTGTTAAAATTACTGAAAAGTGGGTTTTTTAGACTTGAAAAGAACGAAGATACGAGGTTTTTATCCTTAACTAGATCTGAATTTGGGACTTACGAGTTTTTTGTCTATTTTCACAACCTCATTTACCCCAGATAGAAAGTCTTCAGATAGAAAAGCTTTTGGTGGAAGGTGGCGGGAAAAATTAGAATGCTGACTATGCATCTAACTCAAAAATCGAGATACGAGGTCTTTGAATTTCACCGACGAAATAAGAGGGTTTTAAACGAAAGCATTTTTATGTTGGACTTGATGCCCAAATTATTTAACCCATTTTTAGTTTTTCTCTCAATGTTTGTTTATTCACTTTATTGTTAACATTGTTAGGTATGGATATTGTTGGGTGTTTTTTTTCCTGTATTACTGTTGGAGAATTTGTTTTAAAGCATTTTTGTGTTGACTATTTTTGTTTTACTGTAGTTTATGTGGATGACTTGTTCCTCATGTAGTTTTATCAGTTTGTTGTGCTCTGTTGCATTAACATAATTGTTAATACATGTATATTAAAACATACTTGCAATTTTCTCTGCAAATTACTGTTAAATTAATTTTTATTTAAGTTGATTTAAAAAACCAAATCCTTGTTGCACCGTAAGAGTTCACTTTGGGTGCTTATGAATTTGCATTGTTTCTATTGAGTCTAATAAATAAATTAGCAAGAACAAAATTGGTTCTATTGCTTGTTATGTGCGCACATACACTCACACAGATGCCGTAGATCCCAAGTCCATAGATATTCTTGATCAGTACAGTGGAACCTCCCTTATAAGACCTCCCATTATATGACTCCCTCCCATATAAGACCTACTTCTCTGAGACATTGCCCTTCTTTGTAAGTATTAAAATTACCTCCCTTATAATACCCCTCCATTATAAGACCTCATTTTGGATGATTTTTCAAGTCTTATAATGGAGGTACTACTGTATTGCCAAAGAAGAGCAGCGAGGCACATTTGATTATTGCAATCGTCTGCCATGGAATCATGAGTCTTATTGGTAACAACTCGCAAACTGATTGATTGATTGATTTAATTTAAAGTCTGTTCACACAATGGTGATATTAGACTATTACAAAAAAAAGAAAAAGTATGTGCGTGAGTGCGCGCGCGTGTATGTATGTGAATATGAGTGAGTGTGTATGAGTAAGTGTAACTATGCATATGATTTTATGTCTGTGGATGTGGAAGAAAAAAACAACACCAAACAAAAACCGCTAATAAATTAATAGCCAAAAAAAAAAGTGACAAAGAAAACTGTTTATTGTATACCAAAGACACACATTTTTACTCTTTTTATATCATTATCAGCATCACCCAGGGAGGACATTACAGCATTTTTAACATTGCAAATTTCATGTGTAAACTTCCAACAAGAAGCCACTCGCACCTTTCTGCTTAAAAATGGAAAAATATTGACTACACCCTCAAACATGTATAACCTTGATCATCACCACCCTGTGATTCGATGTACATTTAAACTGTGAAAGGCTCAAGTGCAAACCTCCACTAAGGAACCACACACACCTGTCTACTTACAAATCAGAAACCATTGATTCATATTGTACACCCCAAAACTCAAAGATAATCTTGATCATCATCATCCAAGAAGTCCTGTGACACTCATATACACAGCTGAAACCTCTACCAAGGTCGCATGGGGAGATAAGCGAGTTAAATAAAGGTAGAGGGACCAAATTGAACATGAACTTTTCTTAGGTCCTTTTTGCTAAGCATTGGGAGTACCGGTATTTCACAAAGTGGTTGCATGCAGGCACAAATGATAGAACAACATAGCAGATGTGCAACTACTATTACAATCGTCTGCTTGGGGTTCGAGAACACTGCTATGGCTCCCCCCCACCTGCGTGCGCATCTTCACCCTTCCAATGGAAGTGTCGCCATCTTAGTCAGATTTGTGTGTAAACAGCATCGATCTGGCATTTTTCAAACAAAGTTACTGACTAAGATGGCGGTCTCCCATATTATGGCACGCTCCTTGTGGCCGGATATGACGACACGTGGGTACAAGCCATTGTCAAATATACCAAGACCCATACATACTCTTGGTCATCATCACCCGAGGAGTGCAATAATGCCCATAAGTGTTCACCTAGGGGTGGAGGTGGGGGTGACGATGCATCAAGATAATGGAAGTGGACCTAAAGAACTTATGGCAAAGGTCAGGGGTTGACATTCAAGTTATACTAGTGAAGGTCAAAATTGCCATAAAAGTTTCTAAGGTGGAGGGTGTCAACTGTCCAGTTTGCAAGTGCTGACTGAGCTGGCCAGGGTACATGTTGCAAAAATTTCTCTTGTACAAATAGTTTCCCAACCTTCTGGAAGTTTTGTGCTCGTAACGTCCTTTAATCTTTTGCTCTGACTCTGCCTTTTCCCTTTGCTTACTGTCTCCTATCTTTCTGCCTTGCTGGTCCAATTCTCCTGCCTTTGTTCTTGAAACTCTTACAAAGATTGATTTTCTCCAGCCGAAGATGGACATGCTGGGCCTGTTTCTTAGTTAGGTACATAACGGCAGCATGACGCATCTGTGCTCATATTATGACAAGAAACTGTCCCAGCGATCGATGAACAAGAAGGCACGCATCTCCAACTGGGGATCAAATGATGCAGTGATGCTTACTGATGTTAAATTCTACTGGAGCTCTCTCGATCACCGTATGTGAGTATGTGACTTAAAAAAGAGGCTGAGTGACACTGACAGTAGGCATTGGTGAGTGATAGAGGGGAGGGACAAAAGTGTTTTTTTACAAATGTTGTTATACATGTCACTACTTCTAGTGATATTTGACTCAAAGGGGTATTTGTATGCCTTTCTTCTCAATTTTAAGTAGTCAAAAATTACACCTAGGCTCTAAGACACCATTCCCGATTATTTTTTTTATAAAAAACCCACCCTGATAACTTTAATGCATTCTTGTTTTGAATAAAAATGCTTTGGATGTGTTGGTCTATGGTCCAATTTGCGGAGTGTAGCCAAGAACAAAATTATTCTTCCGGAAGTGTGCAGACGACACTGAAGAGTCAGAGTGGGATTACCTACGAACTCTTCATCTCTGGCATCTGTCCTACGGAATGTGGAAAACCAAATATTTGAACTAGAGCATAAGCCTTTCGGCCTCAGAAGCTGTGGAAGGTACTGGAGAAGGTTTACTAGTTGATCAATGTTCATATTGCATGCAATATTAAATTAAACATAACTTGCACCCACACCACACTCGTCAGTCCCCAAACCCAAACTTATTAATATTATCCTTATCATATCATATCATATCATATCATGGCACTATAGGCTTTTCAGCCTTTTGCCCTCTAGATTGGTTCTATTTGTTATTTATGTTGTATCGGCATTGCCGATCGACTACTTAGGCAGTCGTGTTTTATTTATCTAATTTATTTAAATTTACTGAATACACAATATTTTGAAAATATCGATCTAATGAGGTCTTGAATGCATTTAGTGACGATGCATTTACTGCTTCATTTGGAAGATTATTCCATGCGTTAGTAATACGGTTAGTGAAAAAGGTTTGTGCAAATTTAGTATTAGTAGTTTTTTTTATTAGTTTAAAAGTATGTCCGTGGGTTCTTTCATCCTCACACAGAGTTAGTAATTGTTTTGTGGTAGTATAGTCATAAAAACCACAGATAATTTTGTATACTTCTATTAGATCACCTCTAAGTCTTCTGTATTCTAGGCTTGGTAGTTTTAAGTACGTCAGTCTTTCCTGATAACTCAGCTTGTGCCCTGCATTTTCTTTGAGAACCTTCGCTGCACCCCTTCAACTAGATCAATATTCTTTCTTAGGTGTGGGCACCACACTGGGTTTCCATACTCTAGAACAGGTCTTACTAGAGTTTTGAATAGAGGAACCATAATATCTTTAGACTTATTAGTAATTGTTTTGACTAGTAATCCTGAAATCCGGTTTGCTTTTAGTACAGTATTATTTATGTGAGGCTCAAAAGACAGACCTTGGTCTACAAATACCCCAAGATCCTTTTCAACTGATGTAACTTCCAGCGTTCTTCTTTCTTTACCTTCCTTTATGGAGTATTTATGCATGGGATTTTGTTTACCTAAGTGCATAACTTTACATTTCTCACTATTAAATTTCATAAGCCATGTATCCGCCCATGCCACCAAGTTGTCAATGCATCTTTGTACTTCTAGTTTTGATTCTTCACTGCTATCTACGTTTGCATATGCCTTTGTATCATCTGCAAAAATTTTAACCTTGCACTCCACTTGCTCCGGTAAATCATTTATAAAATACAAAAACAGAACGGGCCCCAGGACACTACCCTGGTTACCTTTATTGAATCCGAATTAAAACCATTAATATTGACTTTTTGACTTCTCTCTCTTAAGAAATCATCCAACCATGTCAAGAGGCTACCTCCCACCCCATAAGATTTCAGCTTATGTAGGAGATGGCGATGCGACACCGTGTCGAACGCCTTCTGCAGGTCCAGATAGACGGCATCAAGAGATTTACCATCTTCCAGCGAGCCCACCCAGTCGTTTATTGTCATCAGAAGTTGCGTGATGCAAGATCGGCCCTTAGTGAAACCAAATTGATCTTTAGAAAGTATATTATTTTCAATTAGATGAACACATAATGCATCTCTAATAAATTTTTCAAAAAGTTTGCAAACAACTGATGTAAGGCTCACCGGACGATAATTTCCGGGACTAAATTTATCCCCTTTCTTAAAAATTGGTTTAATTTCTGCTAGTTTCCATGCTGTGGGGATTTTGCCATCTTTGACTTTTATTAAATATATAAGTTAGGGGCCCTGACAACTGAGTTGCCAACTCCCTAAGGACTCTGGGGTGTATCTCATCTGGCCCTGGGGATTTGTCCACCTTCAAAGACTCAAGTTCCTTCTGCATTTGTTCTTGAGTAACTGTTATTGAATCTATGTTAGTGCTTACCTTTCGATTAATTTCAGGTAAACTGTCTGACTCTTCATTCGTGAACACACTGCCAAAAAACTTATTTAAAGCATTAGCTTTGTCCTGATCATTTACAGTAAAAGTCCCATCATCTTTTTTTAGTTTTGAAATAGATTCCCTTGGCTTAGTCTTGTCATTAACATATTTAAAAAAGGCCTTAGGATTACTTTTTGCCTCTTTAGCTAGGCGATGCTCTCTTTCCTTCACATGCCTCCTAGATGCTCGCCTTACCTGATTTCGAGCTCTTGCATACAGGTTATAATTTTCTTGGGTTGGAAATTTTTTGTATGTTTTGAATGCTTTTCTTTTTTTCCTTATAATATCCAACAGTGAGCTAGGAATTAGATCCCTCCTGCGTGTACCCTCCCGGGACACTTTAGCTTTAGGGACAAACTTATCACGTGCTCCAAGGACTACCCTACTCACCCTGCTCCAACAGTCATCGATGGAAAGCTCATCGTTCAAAATGTCGTGCCAGTCTATTGAGTCTACATACCCCCTCATGCCTTCATAGTCCCCCCTACTAACAATAAATTTGGTAGTCGCGGGTATAAAAACTTTCTTCTTTTTAAAACTCAGATTAAAACTTAAAACTGAGTGATGGCTCTTCCCAAGGGGCGGTAAATACTCTATCTCTGAGACAAAGTCATCTTCATTTGTCAAAATCAAGTCAAGCACGTTGGGTTTCTGGAGGACCCTGTGGTGTGTAGGTTCTGTTACCTTCTGCCGGAGATAGCACTGAAGAACAGTTTCCAAAAACTTACTAGATGGGTGGTCTTTATTTTTATGGGTACTCTCTTGGCAGTCTTGCCCTCTAGATACCATTTCCAGTGACATAATTGCTTATAATGTACTTGTTTGCCTGTGAACTTGTCTAATAGGCTTATGTGCAATGCACAGTGCAGGGTTTCTGATTTATCTCCATCCCACTTCCCGTCCGTGCACTTACTAGTACTAGTGTGGGCTATTGCGACACATTTTCTGAAGGTCTCTAGAAGTAGAACTAGTAGAAGAAGCGTGTTTTCTCAAAATAGGCGGACTTTATCATTGGCTAACGTGTATCAGGTTCAACATTAGCCACTTCTGATTGGTTACAGCTGATGTTTGTGAACCAAACAAGAAGCTAAATATTCACAAAAATCACCTGAATGAGCTAAGGGTGTATGTGTTCAAAGGCAACAGTGTGTGTGCAAATACGACAGTGCTATGTAGGCTACTGCAAACCCTGATAGAGTTGTAACTTCTGACCCTACCGAACTCATGCATGAACACACATACGCTCACACACAGTTTGTGTCACACACGCACTACAAACGGACACAAATACACGCAGATACATACAGAAACACGTAGACACACTGATTGCAGTGGTCTTTACCTGATTTTATGAAGAAAACTGCAATCAAATAGGGCTGTCGCAAATGCACACAGTGACACACCAGCAAACTTGGTGTGTCCATTTGTGACAGTAACTTCAGTTATTTATTTTGAATAAAATGTGCATCAAAACATCATTTTAAAAGCTGAACAATGAACTACGATCTTATAGTAACCCAAAAATAGCATTGCAAAGCACACACTGTAAAATTATGCTTCACACTGATCCAATACAATGAAGCAGTGTGTTTCCTTCTCGTGAAAAAGTTGGCAGCAGACGACGCGTTAGACACACAGTGGCGTGCAAAACCAGTCCCGTACAAAAACAGTATGAGGCTTTCGGTCATTTTGATTGGTTTAAAGAAATGCATATTCATTAGCCCACGGAAAGCACTTTAGAGCAACTGTGTTCGCCCAGAAGTATTGAAGCTACAGTGTGATGAAAGTGAAAGTTCGGAACGGGTGTCTCAAATGCCGACATGTCGCAATTGCCCACACTAACCCTACAGTTCTTCTTCCAGTAATGTCCACCTGCCGTTTATGGGCAATTATTGACAACAGTTACGCACAGACACACATGCACTCTGACTTTGAATAAAAATGCTTTGTTTCTCTCTCTGAGTCTCTCTCTCTCTCTCTCTCTCTCTCTCTCTCTCTCTCTCTCTCTCTCTCTCTCTCTCTCTCTCTCTCTCTCTCTCTCTCTCTCTCTTTCACACACACACACACGCACAAACACTCGTATGCAATGATGCATGCAAACACTAACACATTATACGGACACGTGTATGCTTGCACAAAGCACAGGAGCTGTGCTGGTCGGGGTTTGGCCCCGGGGACTGCTATGCTAGCTGGTTTGGTCTTGCCTGGATACTGTGAAATAAAGGTCTATGGCCACCCCACTCACACACATACATCCCCCCCCCAACACAAACACACACTGTGCCCAAAGATATTTTTTTAGTTATTTTATTTTTCGCATTGCACAACCTTTTAAGTCACTGGAATGTCTACTGAGACGGTGTGAGTGTGACAAAGAAATATATTGAAGACTTGAGCACACACACTTGCTCACACACATGCGCTCATGCATGCATGCACACACACATGCGCTCATGCATGCACGCATGCACACACACACACACACACACACACACACACATACAGCTGCCTATGAAAAAAAGTAAAAAAGGAAAGTACAAAAAAAAGAAAGGAAAGAAAAAAAACTAGAAAAAGAACAAAGTTAACAAAAATAAAGGTGAAAGTGGTGATGGGTTGCATGAGTGAGCAAGATAGCGGAGAGCAGATGAATGATTGGGTGTGGTGTGAAAGTTACATATTTGTTTAAATGTAAATTTTCTGTTTCATGTTTTTTATTAATATTTAAATTTTGATGTATTTTAATCTTATTTTACACAGTGGGAAGCAATTTTCCATGTGCGTTATACCAGTAATGCTAATGGACAATAAAGAAACTTATGACTTGTGACTTATGTTCTTCTGTAGTCACAACAGTACCGATCAGAGTGACATTTGTACATTTCAATTCTGTAATAATTGATGTTTTCAGCAGCCGAAGATACAAATTATCATGTGACCAGATCTGAGATGAGGGTGTTGTACATAAGTAACAGTTTGATTCTGCAATTAACTAATTTGGTATATATTCACTACTTCAGCAGCCAATACAGATAATAGTGTGGGTGGATCTGGGATGAGGGCGTGCTGATGAAAAGCGGGGGTTTTGTGGAACGGATGAAAACCAAGAACTTCTACATCATCGTGGGCCTGATTGCCATCAGCACGGGGACGCTATGGCTGGTGAACTACCCCTCCACCACCTTCCAGAGCATCGTCACCAAGACCCACAAGCAGATCAAGAACCTACCTAGCAACATACAGATACAGGTGCAAAACTTTGGGGTTAAAACAATGTTTTTTCTCACTCTGTGTTCGTTCTTTAAATTAACGTCTATCCACCTTACAGTGATCTTACTTCTTAAACAAAGAAAGAAAAAAAAGGTACGTGTATGATTATGTGCAAATGTCCGTTTAAGGGGGTTTGTGTGTGTGTGTGTAGGAAGGTACGGAAGGATTGTTAATCTATGCATGCATATAATTTACATGAATAAATGGAGTGAGGGTATGTGTATCTGAGTCACTTTCTGAGTACCTGTATGATTTAGACCCTATGTTAATGAAACGTCAGTGAAATATATAAACTTAGAATTATTTCTAAACATTTAAAGGTGAAAAAAACAATATTAAACTCCAAAAAAAGGAAAGTAAAATCCTTAACAAGAACATCAAAGCAAAGGTCCAATTGAGCTCACTGTGTGTGTGTGTATGTGTGTGTGTGATTTGTTTTCTCTCCCATCTTTGGGTTTACTCAGATGCAATTCGCTGCTCATTGCGAGTCCCACGTTGGAACCATGTCCCGAATTGTCAGGGCGCTAGACCCTATTGCAGCTGCCCACAGGGAGCAGTTAATAGTACCATATTTTTCTGACTATAAGGCGCACCTTTGTATAAGGCGCACCACCCAAATTTCAGATTTTTTTAACTATATTTTCTTACTAATTCATCAGTCACATTATAAGGCGCAGGGGTCTGAGTCTTGGAAAAAAGTATCGTCTTATAGTCTGAAAAATATGGTATGTACTTGAGAGGCAACCACCACTGTGACCAGAGGAGACATTGCGTTGTTGCTTCTTACTAATCTTAGGACTGTTGTTTTGGCATAATCCCTGTGCCTAATTGACATTGAGAAAATGAATGAATCCGTTTTGATTCCAGAACAACTGGATGAGATGCGGGTACAGTATTTTAGCACGCAACAAAACTCAAAAGACACGTCACATTAAAAGGCGCACCCCCATTTTGAATAAAAATGATTTTTTAAGGAACAGTTAGTTTGTAAGTTACCAGTCACATTTTGTGGGTTTCATTATTCCAGAACAACTGGATAAGATGTGAGTACGGTATTTTAGCACGCAACAAAAGACACGTCACATTAAAAGGCACATTTTCAATAAAATCTGATTTTGTAATGAACAGTTAGTTTGTAAGTTACTAAATACTAGTCACATTTTGTGGGTTTTATTATTCTAGAACAACTGGATAAGATGCGGGTATGGTATTTTAGCACGCAACAAAAGACGCCCTCACATTTTCAATAAAATCTGATTTTGTAATGAACAGTTGCTTTGTAAGTTAATAGTCACATTTTGTGTTGTTATATCTTAAGGCACAGGGGTCTCAGTCAGGAAAAACATTATTGCCTTTTACCAGTGTTAATTTTGATGCATCTCTGAGGTCTCTGAAGCTCAGTATGATCTGAGCTATCCAACTGGATGATTATACAGCATGGTGTGGAGCAGCAGGAAGAAAAATAAAACAAAACAAAGCAAATTAACTGAAAAGAAGGAACTGAAAATAGAGATCTCCCCAGTGTTTCATGGCTCCAGTCAGGCCAATCCGGCTACCGTAGCGGCACCCGGGGACAGACCCTGACAGGCACAGCCTGCTGCTATCTCACGCACAGGGTTTCAGAACAGTGGCATGAGTGCAGATTCTGGCCCCCTGATTTCGAAATAGAATTACAATATTTTTCAGACTATAAGGCGATATATTTTTTGCCCAGAGGGAAACCCTGTGCGCCTTTTGATATGACTACTAACATAGTAAGAAAATATAACGACAAAATCTTAATTTTGTGTAAAATTTGGGGGGGTGCTTTATAATCAAGTGAGCCTTGTAGTCCCAAAAATATGGTAATTCTGAATACTTCTTCTTCTTCTGCGTTCCCAGGCCATATGGCCATAATGGGTAAGGAACGTATGTGTCCGGTCTCCAGTTTTCACTGGTCTCCCCGCTGCGTACAGCCGACACAGTCCGATTTTGGAGGATCTCAAAGGAGAAAAATTATTTGGAAGATTTTTTTGACAAAAGGCAGGAGAATGGGCCAATAAGTCAGAAAGATAGTAGATGATAGAAAACAAAGGGAAAAGGCAGAGTCAAAGAGAGTGGCAGATTAGAGGAAGTTACAAGCACAGAACTTCCAGAAGGTGGGGGAACTATTTTTATGAAAGACACCCCTTTATCCCCACAGGGAGAATTTTGTGTAAAATTTGGGTGTGCGCCTTATAATCAAGTGCGCCTTGTAGTCAGAAAAATACGGTCATTCTGAATACGGTAACTTTAATCCTGCAGACAAGTGAGGAGCTGACGGTGGATCCTCTGTACCTCAGCCGACTTGGTCTGGACGAGCAGCATGTGGCTGAGAGCCGCACGGCCGACGACGACAACAAAGGCAAGGACAACGACGACGATGGTGAAGCGGGCAGCGTGGTGATTGGCAGCAGCGTGGAGGGGGAGGGGGAGCCCATGGAGAACGCCCTCATGCTGATGGAGTCGGTGGCCCAGCACATGGCCGGACACCACATGGTCATGTTCGACCTCAGCGCCTCGGACACCACACACATGCTGGTCAGTGGGTGGAGCACTGGTTAAATCTTTGTGAGTTTGTCAATCTGCTCAATGTGTGTCTTTCCCTGTCATGTTATCATTGCCTCTCTTATAGTCATTGTTGCTATGTCTTGCTTTTTTTCTCTTCCCCTTGTTTTGAAGGTTTGTTTTTTGTTTTTTATCAGTATTACAATTAACATGATAGCAATCAGTTTACAAATGAAACACCACAATGCTCAAATCGAATATATAAAATCTACCATCATGTTTGAAATATACAAATCGTCAAAATAGACATTAGCAACAACTGAATTTTTGCTATCTCTTTGTCTTGTCTCTTTGTCTGACTCCATGCACATGCTAATCAGTGATTTCCCCAAAATCGTTAGTCCAATTGTTTATAAATCCCTGTCAGTATGTTCAGTGTGTGTGTGTGTGTGTCTCTCTCTCTCTCTTGTTTATTTCTCTCATCTCTCTCTCATTATGTTTCAGCTGAAGAAGTACTGCAACAGTTCGTGGAACTGCGAGGTTCGCCAGTTTGAGTTTGACAAGTTCCCTTCCCACGTGGCCGATTTCTCCCTGCGCAGCTACCGCCCTATCTGCATTCAGGTAACAGACTCAAACACTGCACGGGTCACGTCATTTACGTAAATAGTGAAAACAGTTTACTTTTTATTTCTTCACTCCATCCAAATGTACTTGACTTTAGTTGAAAGAGGTCCCCCAGTGGAGATACTGGGGGGGGGGGGGGGGGGGGGGGGGGGGGGGGGGGGTCTTTCGCACCGATAGGTCTTTCCACCTTCTGGAAGATCTGTGCTTGTAACTTTCTTTCTGTAACTCTCTTTGACTCTGCCAGAAGGATGGGCCTTACCTGGAGCCAGTTGGAGGCAAGGGCACAAGACAGGGGGCTGTGGAGGTCTCTCGTTGGTGGCCTATATCCCGGAGGGGGTGCGAGGCTAAACTAACTAGCTCTCTTTGACTCTGCCTTTTCCTTTTGCTTACTGTCGTCTACTATCTTTCTACCTTACTGGTCCATTCTCCTGCCTTACAAAGATTTTCTCCAGCCGAAGACGGACATGCTGGGCCTAACTATTTCTTAGTAGTTGAAGATGAGGGATTGGCTGTGCTTTTCTGTACCATGGGTGCTTCTCTGCAGGCTGTGTGCCTGAATTAAGTTTTTTTGGTGGTTTTTTTTACAGTAGCCTGTGCCAGCAGATCGTTTTTTTAAAAGTTGAGGAACGACCTTCTTTTCTCACCTTTCCACGTTCTGTCCCTACCACCTCTTGCCCATGTCATGCCTTATTGCTCCCAAGGAAATCCTGTCACGAATCTCGTAGACTGGATGACCGGAGGGGCGCCTCTGAAGATTTCACAACCAGTCTCTTCCACTCTTCCTGGTTCTCGGCTTTCCCTCTGTGGGGAGGGGGGGGGGGGGTAAAAGTATCGCCTTATAGTCCGAAAAATACGGTAATTTAATTCCTGTCCCTCTCTTTCCCATCCTCAGGAGATGCTGAACTCTCACCTCGGAGTGATGTTAATTTCTGTATATTTACTTCAACTTCTTTTCTTTGCAATAGCTGCTTTCCTTTTAACCCCTTCACTGCCTCAGGAAAACTGAGAAATTATCGATTTTCTTATTATAAAGTTTAAAACAAAGCAGTTTAGACTCAATCTGAGAAAATGGTCGAGAGATATATCTTTCCTGGCTTATCTAAGCCAAAACGCATCATCCCAGGACTATGACATCAAAAGTTACAACATCATCAATGACATCATTCAGTATGAGACTATCTCTTAGCCAGGCAGGGAAGGGGTTAACCCTTTCACTGCCAGTCATTTCAGCCAAAAATGTCCATTAAATTTACCTGCCCAAGTAAAGAACAAACTCCATCTGCAGTATTGGGGATTCTTCTGTGATATATAAAAATAAGGTATATCATTACTTCCCAAAACTAAGACAATAGGGTCTTTGGATAATAGACCCCAGTTTGATGGCTTTAAGTGACATAGGTGTTAAATCGCTGTGGTACTAAAATGCGACTTTGGCGGTGAAAGGGTTAAGCTTCACGCACTCTTTATCCTAACACTTAATTCATTCTTGCCCTTCTCTTTCCCACCCTCAGGAGCTGCTGAACTCTTACAGCGGGGTGATCTGGGCGGACGCGGGTCAGTACCTGCAGAACGGCAGCAACATGAGCGCGGTGCTGCAGCGGGCGAGGAAGGTTGGGTTGGCCGCCTGGACCATTGAGGACCCCACGTCCGCCATCACCCACCCCAAGATGTTCCGCTTCTTCAAGACGAGCCAGGAGCTGTACTATTTTCACCGCTCGGTGGAGTCGTCCCACATGGTGCTCTTCAACTCCCCCTTGGTGAAGGAAAAGGTAAGGCAATAATTTGAATAAACCAAGTGAAAAGATTCTCATTTAAAAGGTTTGTAACTTTTCAAGACGAGCCGGGAGCTGTATTATTTTCACTGCTCAATGGAGTCGTCCCACATGGTGGTCTTCAACTCCCCCATGGTGAAGGAAAAGGTAATGCAATAAACCAAGTGAAAAGATTCACCGCTCGGTGGAGTCGTCCCATATGGTGCTCTTCAACTCCCCCTTGGTGAAGGAAAAGGTAATGCAATAAACCAAGTGAAAAGATTCACCGCTCGGTGGAGTCGTCCCATATGGTGCTCTTCAACTCCCCCTTGGTGAAGGAAAAGGTAATGCAATAATATGAATAAACCAAGTGAAAAGATTCACCGCTCTGTGGAGTCCCATATGGTGCTTGGTGAAGGAAAAGGTAATGCAATAAACCAAGTGAAAAGATTCACCGCTCGGTGGAGTCGTCCCATATGGTGCTCTTCAACTCCCCCATGGTGAAGGAAAAGGTAATGCAATAAACCAAGTGAAAAGATTCACCGCTCGGTGGAGTCGTCCCACATGGTGCTCTTCAACTCCCCCTTGGTGAAGGAAAAGGTAATGCAATAAACCAAGGTATTTGGTATATTCTACAGTTGAAATATGTCGTTAGCATACTAAAAAGTAACAAATGTGTCATCATTTTAATGCGTCATCTTGCCCCCTACTTGAAATTTTAAATCTCACGCATGGTTTGAGATTCTAGAGGGTGATTTGAGAGCTCTAGTGCGTAAATATGCACAATCTACGTTTTCAGAAACCCTGGTTACCTGATTTTTTTTGTTGCACTTGTTTTTTGTGGTAGATGGTTTCTAGTGTATATCAAGGGTTGTCGTACATGTATATAAAGCTATTTGTTTTTATAAGAAATAAAGGTCTTTTCAGACACCCTAAGATTCAAGATTCTTTAATCAGCCAATGCATCATAATACAAAGGAAATCGTTTTGGTTTTGGTTTTGCACAAGACACATTCCAACAACAACCAAAGCATGCACATCGATGGACAACCAATATAAGAGAAGAAAAATTGTAACAAAATCAGATTACATCATCATGTATCAGTCTCTCAGATTCTCTCTTTCTCTCAGACGCACACCTACACATACACCAACACACACATGTGCATACACATTTATACCAACACATAGGAAACGGACGAGTAGCGGCGCGACATTTTCCCCTGCTTTCAGATCATGCTGCCCTGGGTGAAGTGCGCGCTGCTGGAGGGCTGCATCAACCCCACGGGGGCCCAGAACGTGGGCTGCAACTTCATGCGCAAGCCGCTCTTCAAGTACTCGGGCTGCCACTACTATGACATGTCGGCGCTGAACGTCATCCTGGGGGCGCTGTTCGACTTTGACGAGCGGCCCTACGCGGCGAAGGAGGCGGTGTTTGGCAGCCTCGTGGACGACAGGCTGGCCGCCAAGAACAGCACGGACCCCTTGCATCACTCCAGGCTGCGGCTGCGGGAGTATCTGAACGGGAAGGAGGTGCCTGGGCTGCAGTGACACGGCTGAACGGGAAGGAGGTGCCCGGGCTGCAGTGACACGGCTGAACGGGAAGGAGGTGCCTGGGCTGCAGTGACACGGCTGAACGGGAAGGAGGTGCCCGGGCTGCAGTGACACGGCTGAACGGGAAGGAGGTGCCCAGGCTGCAGTGACACGGCTGAACGGGAAGGAGGTGCCCGGGCTGCAGTGACACGGCTGAACGGGAAGGAGGTGCCCGGGCTGTAGTGACACGGCTGAACGGGAAGGAGGTGCCCGGGCTGCAGTGACACGGCTGAACGGGAAGGAGGTGCCCGGGCTGCAGTGACACGGCTGAACGGGAAGGAGGTGCCCGGGCTGCAGTGACACGGCTGAACGGGAAGGAGGTGCCCGGGCTGCAGTGACACGGCTGAACGGGAAGGAGGTGCCCAGGCTGTAGTGACACGGCTGAACGGGAAGGAGGTGCCTGGGCTGCAGTGACACGGCTGAACGGGAAGGAGGTGCCTGGGCTGCAGTGACACGGCTGAACGGGAAGGAGGTGCAAGACTGACATAGTTGAATGAGAGAAAGAGAACACTTGAATGGCAAAGAGGTGCTGGTGTAGTCAGGCAGTAGAATGTTTCAATGGAAAAAAAAGGAGTGTTTGAATGGGAAAGAGGTACCTCTATTGGCCACTACAGGTAGGGTTATTGACGGCAAGAGGTAAGCCCTTGTTGATCAGTAACCAAAAGGACATTCACTCTTGCAGAAGGCAGCCATTAAGTGGCCTCAAATTAGGGTTATTGGCAAGAGTTATTCCCTTGTTTGGTCAGTACTCAACCATCTTCCCCCACCCACCAAGGGCATTCACTCTTGCAAAAGGTGTTCTTTGCAGTGGTCAATAGTGACGTGGTTGAATGGGAAAAGGAGTGTTTGACATTGAAAGAGATGCATGCCGGCAGAGTGACGTGGAATGAGAGAAAAGAATACTGGAATGAGATTAGACGCCGCAATAGTGAATGGGAAAAATAAAGAGTGCTTGAATGTGAAGGAGTGACAGGGTGAAGTGTTTTAGTAAGGAAAAAGAGGGAGTGTTTTCAATGGGGGAAAAGGAGTGCTTGATTGGGAAGGAGTGACATGGTGAAGTGTTTTAGTAAGGAAAAAGAGGGAGTGTTTTCAATGGGGGAAAAGGAGTGCTTGATTGGGAAGGAGTGACATGGTGAAGTGTTTTAGTAAGGAAAAAGAGGGAGTGTTTTCAATGGGGGAAAAGGAGTGCTTGATTGGGAAGGAGTGACATGGTGAAGTGTTTTAGTAAGGAAAAAGAGGGAGTGTTTTCAATGGGGGGAAAGGAGTGCTTGATTGGGAAGGAGTGACATGGTGAAGTGTTTTAGTAAGGAAAAAGAGGGAGTGTTTTCAATGGGGGGAAAGGAGTGCTTGATTGGGAAGGAGTGACATGGTGAAGTGTTTTAGTAAGGAAAAAGAGGGATGTTTTCAATGGGGAAAAAGGAGTGCTTGATTGGGAAGGAGTGACATGGTGAAGTGTTTTAGTAAGGAAAAAGAGGGAGTGTTTTCAATGGGGGAAAAGGAGTGCTTGATTGGGAAGGAGTGACATGGTGAAGTGTTTTAGTAAGGAAAAAGAGGGAGTGTTTTCAATGGGGGAAAAGGAGTGCTTGATTGGGAAGGAGTGACATGGTGAAGTGTTTTAGTAAGGAAAAAGAGGGAGTGTTTTCAATGGGGAAAAAGGAGTGCTTGATTGGGAAGGAGTGACATGGTGAAGTGTTTTAGTAAGGAAAAAGAGGGAGTGTTTTCAATGGGGGAAAAGGAGTGCTTGATTGGGAAGGAGTGAGAAGGTGAAGTGTTTTAGTAAGGAAAAAGAGGGAGTGTATTCAATGGGAAAAGGAGTGCTTGATTGGGAAGGAGTGACAAGGTGAAGTGTTTTAGTAAGGAAAAAGAGGGAGTGTTTTCAATGGGGGAAAAGGAGTGCTTGATTGGGAAGGAGTGAAAGGTGAAGTGTTTTAGTAAGGAAAAAGAGGGAGTGTTTTCAATGGGGGAAAAGGAGTTTGATTGGGAAGGAGTGACATGGTGAAGTGTTTTAGTAAGGAAAAAGAGGGAGTGTTTTCAATGGGGGAAAAGGAGTGCTTGATTGGGAAGGAGTGACATGGTGAAGTGTTTTAGTAAGGAAAAAGAGGGAGTGTTTTCAATGGGGGAAAAGGAGTGCTTGATTGGGAAGAGAGGTGAGTGAAGGTGAAGTGTTTTAGTAAGGAAAAAGAGGGAGTGTTTTCAACGTGGGGGGGAAGGAGTGCTTGATTGGGAAGGAGTGACATGGTGAAGTGTTTTAGTAAGGAAAAAGAGGGAGTGTTTTCAATGGGGGAAAAGGAGTGCTTGATTGGGAAGGAGGTGCGGCTGGAGTGGCATGGTTGCATGGGAAAAAGGAGTGCTTGAATGGAAAATAAAAGCTGCTAGAGTCACATGGTGTAGTGTTTTAGAAAGGAAAAGAGGAGTGTTTGAATGGGAAACAGAAGCATTTAAAAATGGGGAAGGGAAGTATTTGAATGGGAAAGAGAATTTGAAAATGGGAAAGGGGAGTATTTGAATGGGAATGAGGAGCATTTCAAAATGGGAGGTATTTGACCAAGAAAGAGAAGCGTTTGAAAATGGGGAAGGGGAGTGTTTGAATGGGAAAGAGGAGCTTTTAAAAATGGTAAAAGAGAAGTATCTGAATGGGAAAGAGGAGCATTTTAAATCACACACACTCTTTACACACACAAATCTACAAGATTCAGTATTTGAAAGAAAAAGAGGGGTATTTTTGCTGTTAACCCTCTTGCATTTATTGCTGCCCAAATTGCCCCTGTGTCTTCAGGCCAGCCAAAACTAGCCGCAGCTTGCTTCCACTCTGAGTCCCCTCCTCCTGATGGCATTTCCATCACGCATAAAGTTTTGGCTTGTTATGCACACGATACAGCGATGCTTCTCGTTTGCAACA
Organism: Phymorhynchus buccinoides; assembly: GCA_017654935.2. NCBI lineage: Eukaryota > Metazoa > Mollusca > Gastropoda > Neogastropoda > Raphitomidae > Phymorhynchus > Phymorhynchus buccinoides. The sequence continues at coordinate 12,078,870 of CM065686.1, read as the reverse complement.
ATGCGATAGTAACTGTACGGTGCTCTGTGTGCTTTAAAAGAAAGATTTTCTAGAAAATGTGTGCAAGTACCTGTACGCTAGAAGAGGCTTTTCTGTAACCTAATGCGAATGCAGGAGGGTTAAAGGGGCACCCTGACGGATGAGTTTTTGCAAGAAACACGTCAAGATTACCAGGAAAACACCCTTTACAAAGATCGCAACACTCACTTTGCTCTGGTTTCCTAAAATCAAACCGTCAAATTCCTCCTTGGCAGAGGTGCTGGAAGTCAGATTCTTTCAGTGAAAGAGAAGACACGTGCCTTCTCTTTTTTAATGGGTGCCTGAGTCGCTTAGACCAAATCACGAAATTTCCACAGTACAAGCCTTTTTATTTACAGTTTACCAAAAATGAGTTTAGCTCACAACAAACGAAATAGCTCCATTTTTTTTTTTACTGCACTGCAAAGAAGAAAAAGCTTCAACCACTCTGAGTGGCCTCCCCCCCCCCCCCGTCCAAAATGGCTTTTCTCTCCGGCAACTCCGCCAAGGAGGAATCGCCGTTTTGACGGATTGATTTCTAGGAAACCAGATCAAAGTGAGTGTTCCGATCCTTAAAAAGGCTGTCCTTCTGGTGATCTCCACGTGTTTCTTGCAAAAACTCATCCGTCAGGGTGCCCCTTTAAGAATGTTTTTTTGAGCATTTGAATGGGCGATTGGAGTACTCTGGGTACTAGGGTGGAGCATTTTACTGGCACAAAAATGGCATTCAATTTCAAGAGTACAAAAATGTGGGAAATATATATATTTTTTCGGGTGGCACTTTCTTTGCTTTGCAGATGAAAATGATGTTTTACGTCCTCTCGGTCATAGACACATATGGGACACTTGTAAATACAAAGATGGTCGGAACAATACTGGCTGCAATGCCCGGAGACAGTGCAACACCAGTAAAGTCCCGAGTTTTTAACAATGTAGATAGGTGTAGCGGTAACCACGCCTCGGTTAAACCTCATCGCCTATGGTACCGCCACATTGTATATTTAGTGTATATTAGTCTTTGCTTTGCACTTTTTTTATTTATTTATTTATTCATTTTTGCTTGTGTTAATTTGCCGGTTGAGTTTTGCGTGTATGTGTGCATTTGTGTGTATGCGGGCGGTGAGTGCATTTTTGTTGCGTGTACATTTATCGGTGCTCATAAAATGTATTATGTGTGTTTGTCTATGTGATGTGTGTTTGCATGCAAGAATTATGAATAAATAAATTGTAAATTATGAAAAATGCATAAGATATAGCCCCCAAACCAATTTTACACCTCTAAGGTCTAGATCTTTGACCTTGTTCAGTACCTAATATTTGGAATCACTTTTAGCCAGTGCACTCCTATAGCAAGTTTGAACGTTGTAAGTCCAACAATGTGAAAGATATGGCCTCAAAAAGAACTTACAGTTTTCAAGGTCAAACGTCAAGATCAAGGTCAGCACATTTTTATTCTTTTCTATGGGACCATTCCTGCATTGTGTTACACCACCACAGAAACTTTGAAGCTTTTTTGTCAACCAGTTCATGAGAAACAGCTCAGACAGCTCAAAGAAAAAAAATCGGTTTTGTGAGCCTTTCTTGGCGGAGGTTTGCACTGAAATTGCTAAATTCAGGATTTGAATATGTTGAGTAATGCTGACCAAGAATTTATATGGTTGTAGGGGTTCTGAGTTCATGAGATACAGCTTGGAGATTAAATATATAGTGTTAAGAAATGTTTGGTTTTCAAGGTCGAACTTCAAGGTTAAAGTCAGAACAGCAATCATTTATGTTTGGGTATCTTCTACTCAAGGTGAAACACCACCACACAAAATTTTAAACGATTCTGTTAAGCAAAAATGTGAAAGCACGAATTTATAGACCCTAACCACTTTCAATCTACCAATGTCCTTGACCTTACTCAGTACCCCATATTCAGAACTACCAAAAGTCAATGCACAAGCACACCAAGTTTGAAGTCTGTAAGTCCAATAGTGTGGAAGATATGGCCCCTAAACGACATTTAGGTTTTCAAGGTCATACATCAAGGTCAAGGTCAGCACGGTCATTTTTATATGGGACCATCTGTGTACCATGATACACCACCACACAAAAGTGAAGTGATTCTGTGCACCGGTTCATGAGTTACAGGGTGGACAAACACACATACACACACGCAAACATAGAATTTTAATTTTTATTATATTATTATAGATTGCTGATAACAAAATGTGTTCACCTTTTATAAAAGGAATTTATTGTATGCTGATGGTTGATGCAGTTGCCATATTGCTTCTTCTTTTTTTCTAGTGAATATTGATTGTTAATTTTTGTTCTTTCTTTGATTTCGATGTGCACTGTACTTTGAAATTGTTCTAACTGTTAAATCGTAAATAATTAAAATTGTTCTATTTAAAGTTTTATATTTTAATTGTTCTATTGTTCTGTATGTTTCAAGGGTGGTTTTTTTATTCAACACTTTTTGAAAGTTTCCAATGTTTAAACATTATTGTGTTGATGATTTTTAGAAAAACGCATACAAAAACATGGAAAAACATCTGGGGAAAAATAGTTTCATTGGATTATATTATACACTCCCCCAAAGTCGGAGTGTGGCTGTCCATGTGGCAGGGTAATAAAAAAACAAACGGTCACATACGTAATGTTCTCATCCCTAGCTGATGCATTTGTACCATAGTGTTCAAGTGCTTCAGCTGTTGGGATGATCCCTGGAGTCTTTTAGGAGGGGTATGAGAACAGCAACATATTATTATACACAGCTATTTCATATTGTGTTCAGAATTGGAGACATTGTGCTTATTAAGTAATTGCTGATAAAATGTGTTCACCTTTTCAAAAAGGAATTTATTGTATGCTGACGGTTGATGCAGTTGCCATATTTTGCTTCTTCTTTTTTTCTAGTAAATATTGATTGTGAATTTTTGTCCTTTCTTTGATTTTGAAGTGCACTGTACTTTGAAATTGTTCTAACTATTAAATTATAATTATAATATAAACAATTAAAATTGTTCTATTTAAAGTTTTATGTTTTCATTGTTCTATATCATAGCCTGCTACATTTCTTTTCAAAGTACTGTGCCCCTTCCATCTGCGTGTGTTTGTGTGTCTGCGTGTTATTTGTGCGTGTGTGTTGTGTGTGTGCTTGCATGTAGTGCATTCATTTAGGTATGTCTGTGTGTGTGTGTTTAGTGCGTGCGTGTGTGTGTGTTTGTGTGTATAATATATTTTTTACTTTTATTTATTGATATTGCTTGCTGGTTTATTCATTTATTGTTGTAAGCTCTTAGGGCTTTTTTAAGATTAGGCGCTATAAAAGCTAATTATTATTATTACAAATATGCACTGCAGAATGGACAACAGGTGTGCACTTGAGTGAGCATCTGTTGTCCATTCTGCAGTGCATATTTGCCTATATGGACTTTTTAAAATATATTTTTTGTTTGTAGTATGTATTTGTTATCCTTTTTTACTGTTTTTTAAAAACTGGACTCGATAAATAGAGCAGAATGGCTTACGTTTCCAGCACTGTTTGGAATTATCATTTATGTGCTATAGGGTACAATGATGGAGGTGTGTAATAAATTGTTTTGTGGTTTTGTAATTTTTTCAGGTTGTTTGTAAAGTAAATACATGTGGGATGTTGTCGACGTGTGGAAGTGTCATGTTATGAATTGTACTACATTTTTTGTTTGCAGGTTTTGTACATTGTTAAGATTCATGGATTTGGGTTTTGCTATACGTGGTAGAACTTTATGCAGTGACAGTCCTGAGATAACCATAGCTGTTGACGGGACTATAACAGACTAACTAACTAACTTTGATGTTTACTGTGGTGACAGTCCTGAGAAAACCTTTGCTGTTGACGGGACTATAACACTAACTAACTTTGATGTTTACTGTGGTGACAGTCCAGAGAAAACCTTTGCTGTTGACGGGACTATAACAGACTAACTAACTAACTTTGATGTTTACTGTGGTGACAGTCCTGAGAAAACCTTTGCTGTTGACGGGACTATAACAGACTAACTAACTTTGATGTTTACTGTGGTGACAGTCCTGAGAAAACCATAGCTGTTGACGGGACTATAACAGACTAACTTTGATGTTTACTGTGGTGACAGTCCTGAGAAAACCTTTGCTGTTGACGGGACTATAACAGACTAACTAACTTTGATGTTTACTGTGGTGACAGTCCAGAGAAAACCTTTGCTGTTGACGGGACTATAACAGACTAACTAACTAACTTTGATGTTTACTGTGGTGACAGTCCTGAGAAAACCTTTGCTGTTGACGGGACTATAACAGACTAACTAACTTTGATGTTTACTGTGGTGACAGTCCTGAGAAAACCATAGCTGTTGACGGGACTATAACAGACTAACTTTGATGTTTACTGTGGTGACAGTCCTGAGAAAACCTTAGCTGTTGACGGGACTATAACAGACTAACTAACTTTGATGTTTACTGTGGTGACAGTCCTGAGAAAACCATAGCTGTTGACGGGACTATAAGCAATGTAAAATATTATTATTATTAAAGAAAAAACAATAACACACATGCAAGCAGAAAACACACACAAAAATGCAAGGCCTGTGGGGGATAAGAATGAATCAGGTTTGAAAACCAGTGGGGGAAAAAGCTTTTAGTTTTAGATTGTGGAGTTTTGACACCAATTTATGTGTAAGTTGGTGTCCTAATAATTGTGCAAAATTATCATTGTTTGTCGGTTATACTGCTGTGTCTAATTCTATATGATATTGTTGACTGTTACTGTTTGAACAGTATTTTATGAATGAAGTTGTGGTACTCAGCCCTTATTGCTTTAAACATGTCATTCTCTCTGGCATACTCTCTTCCTGGGCGCATTTTTCTTGTGTAAAGGTTTGCACTTTTGGGGGGCATTGTTCAAGCAGAAGATAACTTTCTTTTTCTTTTTCTTTTAATAATTTCAAAGCTGTTTTCTGTATCATTCTTTTTTTTTTTAAAGACGATTGGGAAAAGTGAGTAAGCAGTATGTTTATATCGTCACTTTCTTGAAAATAGGATCTTGTGTATGTAAAAAAAGTAAACAAATTCAGTTGGCCCTGTTTTTATCTTCTTTTCATATCATCTGTTTACATTGCATATCACCCCCCTCCCCTTCCCTCCTCCCCCCAATCAACGTAATGTTGCTTGCTGTTGCATAGCTTTTGTCTCCCCCCCACAACCAAGTGTAGAGTGGCACAGTGGTAACGCGTTCGCTTCGTGTCAAGTAAACCCGAGTTCGAACCTGGGTACAGGGGATTTTCCCTCTCACTTTGCACTAGGCCAGGCCTTATGGTCTGAATGTGGAGTATTTCGGATGAGATGATAAACCGATGTCCCGTGTGTCCATGCACTTAGCACACGTTAAACCCAGTGGCAATGAAAAAAGTTGTCATTTGGTCAAAATTTACCACACACCCCCCTTTCCTTCATCAATCACACACGCAAAAATCGCATGCAAAATTTTTTTTTTTTTTTAAATGGGTAGCGCGACTCTGGCTGCGACACGCTCTCCAGGTGGGAGCAACCCAATTTTCACAGAGATGCCTCTGTGACTAAGTACCTAATAAAAAATAAATAAATCACAGTTTTTTTACTCTTGTCACTTTACTCATTTCCAACCTTTGTTTTTGTTCTGTCAGTTGTTTTCCATCACCTAATGATGGATGCATTTCGATCCTACTCCTAGATCGTTATTTTCTTGTAATCCTTTACTTTCATTCTTTTTGAGGATTGGAAAAGGGGGGTTATTTATAAAGAATGAATATGTTAATTAAACACGGGTTGCAAGAAATAAGAAGATGGAGTATTCAGACCTCAACCAATATTCAGGATTTCAACAAGTTGGTTACCTGCATATTTTCTCACTTATAATATATTTATAACAACATATTATGTTGTTTCTTGGGAATCATGTGCATTTGTGTATGGTATATATGGGTGATATGTACAGATGTATGATTAGTGTATGATCAATGATGTGTGAGCTTATCTGTCTCGATTTACATGCAGATTCAATAGGAATACACATCTTTAAAAAAATTCTGGTGTAATGGTTATGTAGTGCCAGTCACTATTCACAAATACATACAAATTTACATTTTGTGTGGGTTAATGATAGACAATACATCAATAGACAAGAAAGAAGAACATTCACTGGGTTTTTTCTCTTTAAATCCAAAAGACAAGTGGGATCCCGGATGTGAAGATTGTACTTTTTTTTTCTGTCTCATCAATAATTTACCTATGATATTCTTATATTTTGTATAGCCTTATAGTTATACTGCATGTTGTTTAGAGTAGGTTGCTAGTGGTGGAAAGAATTAAGCACACAATGGATGACAAGTGTTTTGAGATAGCCCAGGAGATAATTATAACACCATCATAAGACGAGTTTGTGACAGAGAAACAAAAAAGATGTCCCCAAACAATTTTTGTTGAGATTAAATCAGAAGTTGCTGATTGTATTAGTTGAGCAAACAGTAATAAATCAAACATGCTGTTGTTGGTATGGCGTGCTTTGATATCGCTGTGCGCAAATCAGAGAGACACAAGTCAAAAGACATCACTTCACACAACGAATGGAAAAGTCAATACTGTATTTCGGGTCAAATTACGTTGTTGTTTTTCTTCATTTAGCGTCACCATCGATGTTGTATCTTTGCAAATTGTTTTGCAGCTCCGGGAGGAGTGTCTTCCATACAAATAGTTCCCCCACCTTCTGGAAGTTATGTGCTTGTAACTTCCTCTAATCTGTCTCTTTGACTCTGCCTTTTCCCTTGCTTTGTGTCATCTAGCTTTCTGACCCATTCTCCTGCCTTTTTTCCCCAAAAATATGTCCCATATAGTTTTCTCCTTTGAGCTCCTCCGAAATTAGAATGTGTCGGTTGAATGCAGCAAGGAGACCAGTAAAAACTGGAAAACGGACACATACATACCCATTGTGGCCTTACGGCCTGGGAACGCAGAAGAAGAAGTTTTGCAGCTTTGTTAAATGATGCAGCTTGTCTTGATCAACTGGTAAGTCCAACACATCGTGACTTACGTCTTTATGATCTGCGCACGGCGATATGTTGTTGCTTGTACATAATTTGTATTTTTTAAAAAGTGCAAGCATGATCAATATGTTAATTTATTATTCTTTGTTAAAAAAGGTTAATGTATATTATTTAATATGATGTCAGGCTTCTGAAACAGATCTACTGATTTTCGTGTGTGAACTAACAGCTTGTTTCCGCAAATTCGGTTAAATGAAGACCCATGCTGATTGTGTTTGCAAGGAATTTGTTCTGACATGTTTAATTGAAGATGGTTTTGATTTTTATAGTGTCCCTATTGTGTTAGCTTTGTAAAAGATGTTAGTATGTGTTCTGCAGTTGGGCTCATCATCTCTGTCAGTTTATACATTTGCATACAGCTTTCATGTAAATTCGCAAGTCAGTTTTGAAGACCGTTTCAAGGGTGCATGTGGGCATGTCTGAAGCCTGAATTCAGACAATTTGATGCAGGTTCAGAGAGTGGTGTGCCTGAAGAAAATCCTCTCCATTCAGGGATTCAGAGAGTGGTGTGCCCGAAGAAAATCCTCTCCATTCAGGGATGTGAGAGGGCCCAAAACAAAAAAAGCAATTTGCTTACGTTTATAGATTTGCGATTTGAAGACAATGTCCTCATACATGTTTTCATTAATGCTTGAAGTGGTGCGACTTATCCGAGCAGTATTGGGGTCTCTCATTCTCATTCCATGATTTGCTGTGTTGGGGGGAGTCATATAGCTGGTGTTCTCAAAATGTAGTTGTTTTTTGGTTGTTTTTAAACTCTTTTTTTCTTGTGGTTGGCTTTTTCCATGGGAATCCATAAAACAGGACACATTTTTGTGTGTGTGTGTATGAATGTTTGTTTTTGGGTTGTTTTTTTACTCTTTCTGTCACTGTTGCATTCGTGACATTTCTGTCACTGTTGCTTTCAAGTTTCATCACGTTGCAAATGGCACATTGCCATGAACCATCATCTTATCTGTCTACATCTGTGAAAGGCGGCGGGATAGTTAAGGCGTTCGCCTGCCAGTTCAGTGCACGAGTGCCTCGGGATCGAATCCCAGTTTCGTTCTGTCTTTCCCATTCGATGGGGAAATAAGGCATTTGCCGCGTGCCCGCGACCTTGAATTTCACTGACTTGAAATTAGAGAGTTGAAATGGAGAGATCACTGGAACTCGGGCAAAAGCGCAGGCAATTTAGTAGTCATACAGAGTACGAAAACTCGTGGCAAATGCCCTATTGAACAGAACGCCGAGTCCTTCGGATGGGGACATTACTAACGCTAGTCTGACCCATGCGCTTTAAAAATCCCATGACTAACTAAAAAACAATAAAAGTACAAATACAAAATCTACACGGACAAACACACATTGAACATTCTCCTTTGAACATTCTGCCTTTTTTGTAATAATGTTCAGTTTTATGAGAAAATCCGATTCATATCATTGCATAACTTAAAAATTATGATTTTGCTTTTGTATCTTTAAAGACACACTGACCCAGCAAAATTAAGTCCCTTGATTTTTTTTTCTGACCAGGTGTGACCCACATACAAATGCCCCCAAATTCAAATTGACTGCTCTTCAAAGTGCTGGGATATTCACTGCCAGGTACCCTGCCATGTGTTTGTCTATTTTGAGAGCTTATCTCAGTGATTTCTCTGTCAAGACTCAAAGCAATGCATGTGCACTCGAAAACAATAGTTGTCGGTTGAGATGCAACGGACAACCAAGAACGTAAAAAAATACACGGCGCTAGAAGAGTTAACCCCTTCACTGCCACAGGAAAACTGAGAAATTATCGATGTTCTTATTATAAAGTTTAAAACAAATCTCTTAGACTCAATCTTAGAAAATGGTCTAGAGATATAAATATTTCTTTCCTGGCTTATCTACAACAAAAGCCATCATCCCAGGACCATGACATCAAAAGTTATGACATCACCAATGACATCATACACTGTCTCCTAGCAGGCAGTGAAGGGGTTAAATAAGCATACCCCACCAAATTTTTTCATAGAAATTTTCACAAAGAAGCAAGGCAAGTCATAGGGTTAGTATCAAGTTGGGGTTAGTTTTATAAAACTGAAAGCACCACACTTTACAAGTTTAAGATTGAAAGCCATAAACAGGAGGGGTGTCTTCTTCTTCTTCATTCCCAGGCCATATGGCCATAATGGGTAAGGTACGTCTGTGTCCGGTTTTCAGTTTTCACTGGTCTCCCCGCTGCGTACAGCCAGACACATTCCGATTTTGGAGGAGCTCAAAGGAAAGAATTATATGGAAGATTATTTTGAAAAAAGGCAGGAGAATGGGCCAATAAGTCAGAAAGATAGTAGATGATAGAAAGCGAAGGGAAAAGGCAGAGTCAAAGAGAGTGGCAGATTAGGGGAAGTTACAAGCACAGAACTTCCAGAAGGTGGGAGACCTATTTTTACAAGACCCCCGGTATCCCCACGGGGAGGAGGGGGTGTCTAAATTGCATCTTTGCCAAATCTTATTCTACTATACATTTAAACGAGTATTATTGTTGTTTGAACCCTGGCTTAAAGACTCCAGGGATCATCCCCACAGCCGAAGCACTTGAACACTATGGTACAAATGCACCAGCTAGGGATGAGAACATTACGTGTGTGACCGTTTGTGATTACCCCGCCATGTGGGCAGCCACACTCCGACTTCAGAGGAGAATGAGTATTATTTACAAAAGAACTTAAGAAGTATGAAAAGAGAAAACACACACAAAATTGGTCAAATGTAAAAGGTATTCCGCAATATCATGTACACCGAATCGAAAGAAACAAGCGCTACAAAGAATCTTTTTCACCAGAGTATAGAAAGAGGAATTCAAGCATGACATTTTACAACTTTCTTTATTAAAGGTTTTAGTATATATATAGCTGAATATTCACAAAATCAATTTCACACTGAAATAAAGCATTGAAAAGAAATAAGGTGATCTCCACTCAAATGTCCTGGACACTACTGTTTCTATACAAGATATATTTCAATCTGAAGAAGTACGTACGATGCACACACATGTGTGATGGTGCATGGGAAAAACCTACATAAGTCGCACAGAATGTTTTGAGCAAAAACCAAAAATAGTCAACAACCCTCAAAATATTAATTTTCTATTTAGGGCATATTTATGTCTATTTTTATGTATTCTACCAGTATCCACAACATGAAAAGCAATTTTGAATGATTTCTTTGTTTATTTTATGGTTTTCTAAATCAAGTCAATAGAAACAAAGAGGAAAGTGGGGTGCGCAGGTGTGTGTTGGGGTGGTGGTGTTGAAGGGAGGGGGGTTGGTGTGTTGTGGGGGCAATGGGGGGGGAGGATGGGGGGGGGAGTTTGTTAGAAATGGGGGGGATAGTTGGGGTGGTGGTGTTGAAGGGAGGTGGGTGTTGGTGTGTTGTGTTATGATTATTTATGCAATGCATTCTCTAATGAATGTATTCATTTTCATAGAGATGTATGGTGAGGATGCGTGGGGGCCAGCATTTAAAGTTAGTAGGGTGATCGGCCATTTTCACTAGTTGAGAAATAGCATGTATTCACGTTGAGATAGCATGAAACTTAGCATCATGCTAACTTAGAAGCTCTTCCAAAAGTCCTATTAAATCCTATAGGACATTGGAAGAGCTTCTAAGTTAGCATCATGCTAAGTCTCATGCTATCTCAACGTGAATACAGGCCCTGCTCACTTTAAAACACTTATTAGACCATTTAGAGACCATCTTAAAGATTATCCTTTATAACTATGAAAGATAAGATGCTAGAGAACACGAGAAAAAAACCCTATAATTCACTATTGACCAAAAATGATATTTTTGACTTTCCAAGCCTGTTGTGAGAAACTAACCCAGTGACTTAATGTCCCTTTCATGGTGCTAGGTCACATATTAGTACACTGATTTAACCCTTTCACAGCTAGCCACTTGAACTTGAGCATTATTACACACACTATACATTATTATTAATGCATGTGGCACTTGTGCAACGATTCTTCCAACTAAAGAAACAGTTCAAATGGAAACGGACAAACTTCTGAGATCCTACGTGCTTTGCATCAAAATCAACTTTTTAGCAAATGCCATGGAATTTCTGCCACAGGTACACACTGTACATGTAGACAATAAATAACTTTATGGCATGTTGTCTATAGCCCGACTTGTCTTATAATGGGTTTTTTTTTAACACTTTACATTAATTCATGAAAAAAGTTGACACATTCACAGTTTCCTTCTAAGGTTGGAAAAGTCTGTTTTATATATTTTTCAACACGCACAAGACAATCAAACAACCAAGCTATACACACATGTACATGTTTCAATTCTATTTCACTGGCAAAATATGTACTATCGTGCGTGGTACATAAGCACAAGCTAATTCTATTCACAAATGCCGAGGTGACTTATTTCCTCAAGTCACACCAACACAATATCCAAGCACCAAACAGCCTCTACAATATCCACTCACACACAGAGACACGAGATACATAGCAACCCTATTGTGCCCAACCAGTTTTTTTCCCTATCTGCTGAGAAACCGTGGTTTCAATTAAACTTAAAAGCATGGCTGGTTTGTTGATGTAAACCATTAGGAAATTTGCATTTTGGACAATATTTCCTATTGCAATTAAAGGGACAACTAGGGATCGGGTAGCCTAGTCGCTGCGAAGTTCTGACTCACAGTGGCTCAAGCAACAGAGAACGGTTGAACCGTCTCTCTCGCCTGCCGCGATAAGACTGATGCCTCTCGCCTCGCGTGAACGCTTTATATATGGCGGCTCTGGGTTTACGGTGAACATTCTCATCATTCTTTCATGTTAGATGCAGACTGATGCTTCCTTAAATCTCCTTTATAAAATCGCTATTGCTATGTTACCATCACTTTAACATTATCACAACTTGCACACACACAAACATAAATGTGCACACACAAACAGTCTCTTTACTTGATTACCAACTCCAGAAGATTAACAACGGAAAAAAAATATTAGCTGCATGCACTGGCATACAATCAAGAATTAAAGATATCTGTATATGTTTAACTAAATTTGTTGTTCTTTCTAGGACTAGGAGAGAATTTTAATGTGATGATAATTTCTTTTCTTTAATTTTCTTTTGCTTGTCGTTTCTTTGTTACAAATACCCTGTACCCCCCCCCCCCCCCCCCCCCCCCCCCCCCCCCCCCCCCCCCCCCCCCCCCCCTCCTGTTCTATGTGTCACACACACACTAAGAATAAAACAACAAGAAAAGAATATCAACAAATTCAACTCGCAAACTTAAATAAATATAGCACACATAATCAATTTTTTTTAATAATTGTAATATACATATTTATGCACTGCTTCACAAAATACAATATATACTTGGCATACACCTAAGAACAAAGTAAATCCATATGTCACAAAGACGGGTGTATAAATTTAATAAAGCATTATACTGACGCTATCAACAATACTTAAATCAAACACTGGACTTATCACATTGAAATCTTTCATTCACTCGCATAAAAAAAAAAGGAAAGTAGACAAAATAGCCCAAACTTGAATCTGAAATTTGTTTTTTTGTATTATACCGATGTATATATACACGAAAACATACAACCTTTCAGGTTTCCTATATCTTTTCTTATTCCACAATTTTCTGATTACAGAAAAAAAGAGTTCCTACTGCATGTAACTGCATAAATAAAATGTTGCAAAAACAATAATTAACCCCTTGCATGCCGACAATTTTTGTGTTCAAGGAATTCCTGTGTGCTGAGCAAAAAAAGCTCAATTTCACCCTCCAATGCTAAAATTGTTATAACTCCTACAATATTTAACTTCGAAGCTGCAAACTTCACAGCATTATTGTCAATAGATTATACTGCACATACAAAACAATACAGACAAAATAAACAAGACAAAAAATACAAACAGACAAACAAACATGCAGGTGAATAAACACTAGATCTAAAACTGACTGACCTTTCCATCTTGTTGCATATTTCTTCAACATTACAGGGTAATCCAGAATACACACTTCAGTGACTGCATCATTTAGCACTTCATCCAACACTTCTAGTGCAGTATATCGTCTAAAACATCCATGTTGTCGAGTACTGCCGCTTGTTGCCGCCATCTTGTTTTTTTCCAAGAACAAAAATCTATCAAATTCCAGTAAAATTTGCCAAATAAAGGCCAAGGTAGATGACTGTACATTAAACCCTTCTACTGTGTTCTAGGTCATTTTCTGCAGTTATTTCCCTTACACTGTAGCTGAAATATGGTGATGAAGAATGCATGTAGTACCTACGTTTACAGGCACACAATCATACCAACAGGACATAGTAGCTACGGGACAAGCAGGCAAGGGATTAACCACACACAAACAGAACAATTCCCTGCAGTGTTCTGTACTAGAGCATCTCCAAATATTAAATGAATGGTAGTCGTAGAAGGTCTAGTCTGCATCACTCAAGACAAGACAAAACGTAAGGCCTATCAATTTTGTTCTGCCATCCTAAAATCCAAAATATTGGATTTAACCCTTTCGCCGCCGGCCTTTTCTTAGCCAAAAAGTACCATTATCTTAAATGGATAGAGAAAAAAATGATCTGCAATATTGGGAATTCCTTTGTGACATGCATAACAACATTAGGTCTATCATTACCTCCCAAATTAAGAAAATAGGGTTTCAGATAACAGGCCCAGATTTGATGCCTTTTTAGTGACACGGGTGTTAAATCATTGTGGTGCAAAAATGCGACATTGGTGGTGAAAGGGTTAAATAGGCTGAGAAGTGTCTAATGGCTTTGCAGTTGTTCTGGCAATGTCACTGAGACTCAACAGACTGGGAAACTTGTGATGGAAAACTCTTGGAAATATGCCAGGGTCAAGAGGCTGCATTAGGCTGTCTACAGATATACGCGGGAGTTCCGCACGGAAACACGTAAATAAAAGAAAGACGGAAAAAATAAGCGCACGCCTTTCCGTGCGGAAACACGTGCGCTTATTTTGTTTTCCTTCTTTCTTTTACTTCTTCTTCTTTGGTCGCTCAGAGAGTTTCCTGTCAATTATGAGCGCAGATGCGTCATGCTGCCGTTATGCGTCTAAGAAATGGGCCCAGCAAGTCCGACTTCGGCTGGAGGAAATCTTTTTGAAAGTATTTTTACGCAGGAGAATGGACTGATAAGGCAGAAAGATAGTAGATGACAGTAAGCAGAGTTAAAGAGAGTGGCAGATTAGAGAAAGTTACAAGCACAGAACTCCCAGAAGGTGGGGGAACTATTTATACAAAAGACCCCCCGGTATCCCCACGGGGGGCTTTCTTTTACTCTTTTATTTCCAGAAGGTGGGTGAACTATTTATACAAAAGACCCCCCGGTATCCCCACGGGGGGCTTTCTTTTACTTATTTAAGGGGTTTCCGTGCAGAAATTCTCCGTATGCGTGTACATTCTCTTAACCCCTAAGCCCACTCTACTCTGTCCCTTCTCCGTTCCACAATAACAAATTGTCCATCTCCGTCTAAAAATGGAGATGCTTTCAGGGTTGCAAGAACCTATATAACTGTCATCTTTAGACAGTTATGAACGAAGACTGAAAAATATGACTGTGGGTACACAAAACCTCAGTGAATCAGTGCAGCACTAAACGAAAATTTGAAAGATGTCTCTAGTACTTAACATTCATAGTTTCTTAATTTTCCACAGAAAAAACAACCCATCTTGTTTTGTTTGAAACTGAACATAGCTGATGAGCTGAGAACTCTCCACCCCAAGACAATTTGTTCTTGGCAAGAGCCTATGCATTCTTCACAAGTTTTTTTGTGATAAGCTGTGACTGATCACATCAGTACCAGCCTGGATTTATTGGCAAATAGTTGCTTTCTCCATTACACTGCCCAGGACACTGTACACTGAAATAATCCTTTGAACGAAACAAACTACTGTATGGTGTACAATCCGAGATCAAAATGAAGTTTCAACTCATCCAGTTCCCCCCGTCCCCCCCCACCCCCACCCCACCCCACCCCTAGTTTAGGTGTTCCTGCCGACTCAGCATCACGTCGGGGGCTCGATCAGCGAGACCAGACTGGCTGGGTCATCTTCATAGAGTAGGTTTTTGCTTTATTTTGTTTCTTTTTGATGCCCGACTTCGGACCTCGACCGCATATAGCATCATAAAATCAAACTGATGATTGTGGATACTCAACGGTAGAAGAAGAAGTTCTTATTCAAATCTCAAGCTGTTGTTCGTTGATGTCCCCCCCCCCCCCCCCCCCAGGTAACACAAAAGCCCCAAAACACTGAAGGATTTTCTTTAACATTTCTGACACAATTCAAGATGAGCATAAACAGAAGTTGTCGCAAAGCACTCTGTACACAAACTAGTTTGTTGCAACACTCTCACACCCAGCGTAACATTATACAATATTTAGTTCTGAGCATGCATCCACACACACTTAACCCTCCCTCCCCCCACCTCCCTTCTCACACACACTCTCATTCCAAGTCCATTCCACACAGTTAAAGTACGCATAGCCTAGACCGCGTTGTGGTTTAAGAGACGACCTTTCCCGTGTCCTCCTTGCCCTTGTACCTGGTCTTGCCATAGGAGAACGGCAAGTACTTGTACTTGATCATGTGCTGAAACAATATTTCACCTCAGTAATCAATCAATCAATCTATCAATATTTATTGTCCTTTTAAAATACATGGCATAAACGGAATTTTTTCTTGCTGTCACGATTACAAAAACTTAACAAATGTAGTAAAAACAATTGATACATTAAAACAAAGCAATATAAACATTATTCGAACATGAATATGAATAACACACACACATACACACTCTCTCTCTCCCTCTCACACACATACACTCTCTCTCACACACACACACAACACAGAGAGGGGAGAGAGAAAACACACCAATGACCAATTTGTTGACTGACAACAAGTTCTCAATTTTTAGGGTGGTGTTTTATATTACAATTTGTGGATTTCTAAACCTGGCAAACAAATGATTGCGAAATGCACTGCGCACACACACCCCATACGCATGCTTGCGCGCACACACACACACACAAAGATAAATTGAACTTTGAAGACGAAGTACATGACCAGGATGGGCCAGAACACAGACACACACCTTGAAGACAAGTACATGACCAGGATGGGCCAGAACACAGACACACACCTTGAAGACAAGTACATGACCAGGATGGGCCAGAACACACACACCTTGAAGACTAAATACATGACCAGGATGGGCCAGAACACACAGACGCACACACACCTTGAAAACAAGTACATAACCAGGATGGGCCAGAACACACAGACGCACACACACCTTGAAGACAAGTACATGACCAGGATGGGTCAGAACACACAGACGCACACACACCTTGAAGACAAGTACATAACCAGGATGGGCCAGAACACACAGACGCACACACACCTTGAAGACAAAAACATGACCAGGATGGGTCAGAACACACAGACACACCTTGAAGACAAGTACATGACCAGGATGGGTCAGAACACACAGACATACACACACACCTTGAAGATGAAGTACATGACCAGGATGGGCCAGAACATACACATATGCACACCTTGAAGACTAAATACATGACCAGGATGGGCCAAAACACACACACACACACACACAATCACCTTGATCTGTCTCCTCATGGTGAGGGTGAACAGGAAGATGAAGTACATGACCAGGATGTGCCAGAACACACACAAGACACACAGACGCACACACACAGTCACCTTGATCTGTCTCCTCATGGTGAGGGCAAACAAGAAGATGAAGTACAAGACCAGGATGGACCGGAACACACTCACACACAGACGCACACACAGACACACAGTCACAAAACGCACACACATAGTCACCTTGATCTGTCTCCTCATGGTGAGGGCGAACAGGAAGATGAAGTACAAGACCAGGATGGGCCAGAACACCGGGATGTTGAACACCTCAAAAAACGTGCAGGTCATGGCCAGCGCAACCGCCCTTGTCATCGAGAACCTGACAAATAACACACAGAGAAATAAGGTTGAGATGTACAGGCCAAAAGACGCTATCATTTCATCATTGAGTAACTGAAAAACTACATCTTTCTTTTTTTTTGTTGATCACTCAGACAAGTTTCCTGTCAATTATGAGTGCAGATGCGTCATGCTGCCATTATGCGCCTAAGAAAAAGTTAGGCCCAGCATATCCCCTCTTCGGATGGAGAAAATCTGTGTTAAAAGTTTCTAGAAAAAAGGCAGGAGAATGGACCAGCAAGGCAGACAAAATAGTAGATGACAGTAAGCAAAGGATAAAGAGTCAGAGAGTGACAGATCAGAGGAAGCTACAAGCACAGAACTTCCAGAAGGTGGGGGAACTATTTTGGATGAAAGACCCTCGGTATCCCTACGTGGGACAACAGATCTTCTTCTTCTGCGTTCTCAGGCCATATGGCCATAATGGATAAGGTACCATATTTTTCAGACTATAAGGCACACCCGATTATAAGACGCACCCCCCAAATTTTACACAAAATTGAAATTCTGTTATATTTATTTACTATTTTAGTAGCCATATAATAAAGCACAGGGGTATCAGTCAGGGAAAAAAGCATCGCCTTATAGTCCGAAAAATAGGGTACGTATGTGTCCACTTTTCAATTTTCATTGGTCTCCCCGCTGCGTACAGCCGACACATTCCGATTCCGGAGGAGCTCAAAGAACAAAAATTATTTGGAAGATTTTTTTTTTAAAGACAGGAGGAAAATGGGCCAATAAGTCGGAAAGGTAGTAGATAATAAAAAGCAAAGGGAAAAGGCAGAGTTGCATTTGTTTTATAGTCTCCCTATATCAGTCTTCTCTCTTCTATTTTTCTTGTAATAATAAAGCATCCGAGAAGGATGATAATCCCATCTTTACCTGAAAGCGTACTCACCAAGAGTTGCATTTGTTTTATAGTCTCCCTATATCAGTCTTCTCTCTTCTATTTTTCTTGTGGTAATACCATCTGGCCTTCATCCGAGAAGGATGATAATCCCATCTTTACCTGAAAGCGTACTCACCAAGAGTTGCATTTGTTTTATAGTCTCCCTATATCAGTCTTCTCTCTTCTATTTTTCTTGTGGTAATACCATCTGGCCTTCATCCGAGAAGGATGATAATCCAGGGCTGCCTACCCTAAAATCAGACTTTCCTGAACATTACTTCTGAATTTCCTGGACACTAATTCCGGAGGCATCACACACACACACATACACACACACACACACACACACACACTGTATGATACAAACACACACAACACACACACACACACACACACACTGTATGATACAAACACACACAGAGACTAACACACACACACACACACACACTGTATGATACAAACACACACACACACACACACTGTATGATACAAACACACACAGAGACTAACACACACACACACACTGTATGATACAAACACACACACACACACACACACACACACACACACACACACACACACACACACACACACACACACACACACACACACACACACACACACACACACACTGTATGATACAAACACACACAGAGACTAACACACACACACACACACTGTATGATACACAACACACACACACACACACACACACACATAGCTGTTCCTTTACTCCTACCACAACCAAAGTCTTTCGCTATTTTTGAATCGAAACATCGCAGGCAAACTTTTGTTCAATTTGTCCAAAGCGGCCATTGGCAGATTCATTTCAACGACGAGATCAACCAGTTTCACTTCAGCCCTAATGACATCGGATTCGTGAGTGGTTGGTTCCGTTGATGAACTTTGGGATGACGGAAAAAATCCAGATATGAGCCTGTTGCTCAGCACTTCTTTTTTCTTTTTTGCGATTTTTTCAGCATTTCCCTTGTGTCTAGGGCCTTCAACGTGTGTTTTTATGTCAACTATCCCCCCAGTTCCAATTCCAAAATCGCGGTCACACACAGTGCATCGAACCCGGTGTTGATCTTTTCCAGGCACAATGAAAGGATATGCCTCTGTATATCGTTCCACATAACATTGTAATCGTCTTTTTTTCACGGTAACACCACAATCACTGGCTTTTTTAGCCTCACTACCTGTCCGTTTCGACATCTTGTATCCCGCTCGATAGAGCCAAAATTTAACGAGTGCGCATGCGCTGAAGCACTACATTGTCTTCGGCAATGTTCGGTCGAGAACTTCGGTACTTTCCGTCTGTAACTCGGGAATATCCAACAAGGGAAGTAAATCTTAGTGCTTTGTAGCCTAGTTCTCGAAGCGAGATGGAAGCGTCTTGCCGTAAAGCAGATATTGTGTCGGCTGCTACGAGTTTTTTAAATTTCCGGGACGCGAAACAAATTTCCTTATTTTCCTGAACATTTTTTTTTTTTTAAATTTTCGGAACAAAATACGGAAATTCCGGGACGGTAGGCATCTCTGATAATCCCATCTTTACCTGAAAGCGTACTCACCAAAATTTAAACTCTGGTAATCGGCGCATAAAGGGTTTGAACTCCTCGTTAGCTTTCGTCGGTAATGACGGGCCATCATCTGAAACAACAACAAGGGCTTTAAAGTTTAAGAAAAAGCAGCGAAAATGTTATAAAAGGCAATGTTAAGACGAGAACAATTTTAAGAATAGAATATTATTCTGGAACACACACACAAACAAACACACAGGCACAACACACACAAACACTCACACCCACACACACACACAGACCCACACGGACATCAATGCATGTGGAATGTATACACAGCAATGCGAACATAGAATCAAAATAGGTTAAAACAAAATTACAGAAACTTCATATATCCATGCAGGCAATCAAAATTATAACTTTATAACTTGACCTTTGACCAATGACCTTCATTTTCAAACTTGGCCTAGATATCCTAACTACCTATCCGCATGCAAAAGTTGAGCCTTCTAGGTCCCTCCATTCAAACGCTATTATGTTAGCCTGCATACATACCCACATCATGGACAAAAGCAAAACTTTCTCTCAATCCTAAAATGACACGTTTTAATGTTCTGAATCTTCCCAATCCTGAAGTGGTAGCCGCATTAGAAATAATTTCCAATGTGTGAGTGTGTATGTCTGTGTGTACAGGATAGTGTTAGAATTGCAATGCTATCATCGTGCTTTACTTTTAATCTGCCACCAATTCAGGCAGAAACGTTTGACTTTATAATCTGCCACCAATTCAGGCAGAAACGTTTGACTTTATAAGACCATGGTTCCCGTTGACAAGATGGCCAATCCTGAAGACTTTCTATGAGCTTCTCCAATCCTGATTTCAGGAGCATGCCTTAACTCTGAACAACAGTAGAACCTCCCTTAACTCATTCGCATCGCAACAATTTTGAATTATTAACTCACTCAGGACTGGCCGAATTATTTCCCCTTGTTCTGTGGGGACTGGGCATTTGACTAGGTTCGTAAAATAATCACCAAAACCAAGTTATGAAGAGTTAGGCATCAATATTTTCAGAAAAGATTAGCAACACCATGCACTAAACGATCGTACAATATCAGATTCCTTACCTTCGTCGTTTGTCTCCTATTGACGAAAACAGCTAACACATAGAAAGAAGGAAAATTTCACATTCCGATCTTTGACCCCCCTCTACAACCAAAACTGAATGCAAAGTCTGCAATGATTGGTTGATTTCAAGAGAGGCAAGGTCAAAGCAAACTGAAAATAGGTTATGACTTCGCACTGGAAAGCTGGTTACACGCTAGAAATCAAAACCTCTAGAAAACTCTCATGAGCCGGATCCAGGCCATTCGTCCTTAACGGTTGTGCGAGCCATGAGCCGGAGTCGGCTCATTCGCCCTGAGTGAGTTAAAAAAGCTCACAAATCACTCCAGCCATACACACAAAGAAAACATATATAAACAAGAGGAAAAATAAAGGAAGATCACAGGTTTTTACTTCAGGTTTTTACATAGGGAAGTGCTAGATCAGACTTTTTTTTTATATAGAGACTTCATATAGAAAAACTCTCTACACCGATTAGTTACCCCACAACAAACCGCTACAAAACCAAAGTCAGAGGCAAAATTGCGGTCTAAGGGAGCGAAGCGAGTTTAGAAGTGACCAAGGTATGGTGTGCACACACTTACTTCCCTTGAAGCAAATGCATCAAATTGACAGCTACCTATTAATTCAGGACATATATGGCCGGAACGACTTGAATGAGTTAATATAAGACCCCCCATTATAAGAGTCCCTCCTAATTAAGACCTACTTCTCTGAAACATTGCCCTTCTTTGTAAGTATTTAAATTACCTCCCTTATACAACTCCTTCCCATATAAAACCTCATTTTGGATGTTTTTTGAAGGTCTTATAAGGGAGGTTCCACTGTTTTTTCACCTGTGCCACATACACAGTCAGTCAGGAACAAACACATTCCACTGAAAACTTGAGGCTGGTAACTAACAATTCCTTCTTCTTCTTCTTCGTTCGCTCAGACAGTTTTCTGTCATATGAGCGTAGATGTGTCATGCTGCCGTTAAGTCAATGACTGCACCACCAAAGTCAAAGCCGCCTCCTACACCACCATAGTGCGGCCCATCATGGAGTACGCTTCAACCGCCTGGGATCCTCACCTACGCAAAGACTTGCACCCACTTGAGATGGTTCAGCGCAGGGCAGCCAGATTCTCTTTCAACAACTATAGAGACAGGTCACCTGGCTGTGTTGATGGTATGCTGGGGCAGCTGCAGTGGGACAGCTTAGAAGAAAGGAACAAGATCAACCGTCTGTGCCTGCTGCACAAGATCAATAATGGATTCGTTGACTTAAACCCCAACCAGTACCTACGCCCCAGTGACCTTAGAACAAGAGGGACACAGAGATTCTCTCAAGAAAGGACACCACACCCGGTCCTCTACTATTCCTTCTTCCCTCGCACGCTGACAGAATGGAACTCACTCCCTACAGCCATGACAGACACCATCAGTCCAGAAGTTTTCAGGGCCGGCCTCGGTGGCATCACCCACCGGGCCTCTTTCTGCTAAAAATCCATGCAGAAATGTAAATAGTTTTAATGCAAGACTTTTAGTGCAGTACTGCACTGTTTTAAAATCCTGTTTTAATGCCGCCTGCCTAATGTGACCCGTTAGTTGGACTTCTAACACCCGCGATAGGGCCCTGTCCAGTAATTGGAAGAAGAAGAAGAAAGTTTCCCCAAATCACTGTGGAAATGCGTCTACTACGCGTGGTGAAAGTGCACTGACCAGACCTGTTTACCCCCTACATAGGTCATTAGTCTGGATAGCTGAAATAAGAAGTTTTTGCTAAAAGTATGTAGCTTTATTAATTAAACCATCAAACAATGTTCACTGAAAATGAGTAATTAGAGCATTATTTTCAATTTTGAAGAGTACAGTTCAGTTCAGTGGTTTATTTAACGTCTGTTCACCATTGATGATATTAGACGATTTTGAAGAGTAGTAGAGGTCCAAATAGAGTAGAATACTACTCGAAAAGAGTAGAGTAAACAGGTCTGTACTGACCATCCCCGTCCATGGAGGCAGGGTCAGTCTTGGGGGTCAGGAAGGAGATGAACAGGTTCAGCAGGTAGATGCCCACGGCATAGGTCACGATGTACCATCCCTGAAACAGTTTACTTTCATTAGACAGAAGAAAAACAAAAACAAAACAAAAAACAACCCTGAAACAGACTGCAACGTCACTGGAACATACAACAAACAAACAACTACATGACAAGTGTAAAGTGACGTCATTTTATTCACGAAACAAAACAAAACTACTGGATATTTCGGCGAATGCGCCTTTATCAACATAGACAAACAATTAAACAGCAAACAGCAAAGATAGCAAAAGGAGCAAAAAGCAGGCAACAAAAGGAGCCAAAAACCAACAAGATCAAAATCATTAGACAGAGTTCATGAACGTCGTCTACCATATTTTTCGGACTATAAGGCACAACCTGATTATAAAGCGCACCCCCCAAATTTTACACAAAATAATAGATTTCTATTAATATTACTATCTATTCTAACTAAATACTTACCAACACTCAAAACATTTTTTAGCATAAATCATCATCAGTTGGATTCTTGGAAACCAAATGCCACAGCACATAAAAATTAAAGTAGCAAAGGACTGCTACTCCGCTTACCCGGCAAATGGCTTCCAAAAGGTAGATGTTACCACATCAGTGGAAAATGAAAAAGTGATTGGGCTAGCCATAGGAACCGCGTGACCGGAGGCCAAGGGGAGTATCCGGGCTTCCGGGTAAGTGGAGTAGCGGTCCTTTGCTACTTTCGTTTTTATGTGCTGTGGCATTTGGTTTCCAACTGATGATGATTTTTCGGACTATAAGGCGATATTTTTTTCTCCAATTTCGACCTATGCGCCTAATTAATAAATGAGGGTGCCCTATAAGTGAACAAAATTGTGAGAAGAGAGGCAACGATTGCCGTACTTAGTACAGTCTACCGTGAGTCACAACATCGAAAGTGGTAACGAGTCGCCGATACGACGAATACTCACGTTAAAATGCTTCAAAATCCCTGTTATTGTCCGAGATATCGTCCAACAGATGCCACAACCCTTCATTGGATGTAAAAAGCATCGTTGTAGAGCTTAAAATGCCATAATTCTATCAGTTTTCGCGAAGAATTGGCCAAACACAACAACCGGAAGTCGCAAAAACGGAAGTTTCGATTATTTGAGAAGGGAGCCAACTCTCGTTTCGACAACAAAAATGGTGGTCGGTAATTGTTCACAGGACGTGTACGGGCTTCAAACTTTGACTTTCTGTTGCGAGGTGTGTATCGCCTTATAAACAAGGGCACCTTTTACTTTAATTTTTTAAGATTTTTCTTGAAAATTGCCCTATTCGCCTTATAGTTATACACAGCAGCGCCTAATGATCCGAAAAATATGGTACTCATAAAAACTGGAAAGACTTAGAGAGTACCAACCTCCTATTTTATGGCAAGAACCGGACTACAATCAGACTAGCTATCAAGTCATACAAAACCCCTTTCTCTGAAAGATTTAACTTAAACTTTTGTATTTGGACAAGGTTCAAAAAAATAACTGAGTCTGAATGATAAATTAATTAAAACTTAGAACGTCGACAGATTAATATTCTAACATTTCAACAAAATGTTTTCTAAGTATAAATTCTTATGCTTGAATTATATATTACCGTATTTTTCGGACTATGAGGCGATACTTTTTTCCAAGACTCAGACCCCAGCGCCTTATAATGTGACTGATGAAATAGTAAGAAAATATAGTAACAAAATCTTAAATGTGGGTAAAATTTGGGGTGTGCGCCTTATACAAAGATGCGCCTTATAGTCCAAAAAATACAGTAATCCTAATAAGTTAGTACTTTTGAAAACAATGCACGTTGAATACAATAATGAACCAAAGTAACTACCGTAATTCAAGGACTACAAGCCGCTTCGTAATATAATCCGCACCCCCTACTTTTTAACAAAAATCTGAAAAAAGTAACGCATATGCCGCGGAAGCGTGACGATGCATGATGTCCGCTTCCGGTTGAGTCGAGAGTTGATCGCGGGTGTGTTGACTGCCAAAAGGAAAGTGTCAGACAGCGAAACAGATGGTCATTTTGTGAAAAATATACCGAAATCAAAGTGATTTTTTTGTCATCAACCGTCGTCAAGGCCACAGATCAAAGGTCTGAATCAAGGATGTCACCGAATCGAGTTTACTTTCACTTTCGGCAACGTTTAGGCCGTGGCACTGTACTAGCCGCAGGGGGGGGGGGTAAAAATAATAAGTTGCAGCTTATAATCAGCCAATTACGGTAACCTTTTAACCCTATCACCGCCAGCCATATTTCAGCAAAAAAATTCCATTAAACTTACCTGGGTAGAGAAAAAAATCTATCTGTAATATTGGGGATTCCTCTGTGACATATTCAAAGTAAGGCCTATCCTTACCTCTCAAAATTAAGAGAATAGGGTCTTTGAATAACAGGTCCTGATTTGATGCCTTTTAGTGACATGGGTGTTAAATCATTGTGGTGCTAAAATGCGACGTTGGCGGTGAAAGGGTTAAATCAGACAAATCCTTACTTCCCATCAAATTTCATGCACAAATGGTCAATATCTCTTAGCGTCAGTAAAGTTCTCGGAGATGCAGATGCCGAGACAGACAACTTCATGTACAAAAACATGACCTTATGGCTTATCCAAAGCCAAAAATTCGCTTTGAACAATCCTGCTTTAGCAGAAACACCAAATATGTTTATGCATTTATACATTTTCTTGAATGTTTTTATCAAAATATGCAAAGAGAAATGCAGACAAACAGAGCCAGACACACTGCTGCACCTTGAGAAAGTAGACTCGCAGCACGTACACAGCACACAGGAGGATGGAAAACACCCAGCGCCCATTTGTGTACGGCGTGACTCGATCCAAATAATGCTGCTGAAGCTGAAACAGTATCACAAACAGGTGTCAACTTCAATGAACACTGTCATGAACTCTCTTTCTGAACCTGTCACTTCATATTCAATGCTTAAACTAAAGACCCACCACGTCACGTGTCAAAATCATGGTTTTCACGTGTTTTCCCTCTTATAGCAGGTAAGAAATCTTAAGAAATCTTCCAAGCATAAGAGGGAATGTGACACGTGACGTGGGGGGTCTTTAAAATGAAACCTGTTTCAACCTGAAAAGAAAAATCGGTAACGGTAAAGATGTGCCACCCCCCATGCATTTCTCGGTTAATTGTATTTTTCCGTTTTTGCCTTTCTTACCATACATAAAGCTGTATTTTAGGAACATTTTTAGCTAATTACCTTTTTGGAATACTAACCCTAACCCTAACCCTACCCCTAAACCTAACCCTACCCCCCACTATGTACTGCAGTACACCGCGATTTGTCACAGTTGTGGTTCGTTGCGTTTTTCCGTCTTATACGGTGGGGGGTAGGGTTAGGGTTAGGGTTAGGGTTAGTATTCCAAAAAGGTTATTAGCTAAAAATGTTCCTAAAATACAGCTTTATGTATGGTAAGAAAGGCAATAACGGAAAAATACAATTAACCGAGATAGGTAGGGGGGGTGGCACATCTTGACCTTTACCGAAAAATCTATATAAGTTTTTAAAAACAAAATTTATAAAAGCAAATGAAAAAGATAGTGTTTGAAAACCTTAGAATAGATCATCATTATGTGAAGTCAAAATATCTAACAAGACAACAAAAACTTTAACCATGGATTCACACGCACAGACATGCATGCACACAAAATTATATGCAAGCATGAAAAAAAAATTGATTACGTACATAAATCTTATACGAAGTGATGGTCTAAACAGGTTACAAGCATATAAACATACTGTTGCACATCAATCTATCAACATTGACTAATAGCTTGCAATACAAAAGACCGAAACAAGACCATTGCACTTGCACACTGACTATGCAACTATGTATTTTAAATTAAAAGGGGGGGGGGGGTATGAAAAAAGGAGGTGGGGTGGTAAGACTAAGAGAAAAGGAACAAGGAAAAAAGGAGGAAAGGAAGGACAAAAGAAAAGGGTTAAAAATGAAGGCGGAAGTGGTGGTGGGTTGCATGATGAGTGGGCAAGATAGCGGAGAGCGGATGAATGATTCGGTGTAGTGTGAGAGTTACATAAATGTATGTTTCATACTTTTATTTAATATTTTTATTTTACATGGTGGAAGACAAGTTTCCATGTGCATTGTACAATGCCAATGGACAATAAAGAAACTTATGACTTATGCACATCTCAACATACCTTGGCAGTAAACAATCTTGTCTTTCAAAAGAAATGGCAAATGTTAAGAAAAGCTCCCTCCTCTGCCCCTTCCATTCATTTCAGACGGTTTCAGGTAGGGTTAGGAATAGGGTTAGGGGATAGGTTTAGGGTCAGCTTAGTCATCAACATTTTGGTTTGTTTGAATATTTGACACTAAACTGACCCTAAACATATCCGTAACCCTATCCCAAACCCTAACCTGAAACCGTCTAATCCACACAAAAATAAACATTGATGGTATGTTATGAGATAGACACTTAACTGACTCTAATTAGTCTAAACATATCCCTAACCCTATTCCTAACTCTAACCCTAACTGAAACCGTCTTAAATGAATGGAAGGGGCAGAGGAGGGAGCTTTTCTTAACATAATTTGCCAAAGAAACCTTATCATCATCATAGTGATGTACTGACCTCTCCTAGACGTTTGAAAAGCTTGAAAATGGCGCTGGGTTGGGATGGAGCTGAGGACATATCGTCATTCCCATCCAAAATGGCCATGGTGCTTTTCCAACAGCAATCACTGCAATTCAGATCAACCAGTAGCAAAGATTTTTTAAGATCCACAAACACATTTGTTAGCCATTTATGAACAAAAAGGCTTAAAGACCCCCTAACCCAAATCATTTTCTTTCTAAAAATGCAGAGATCACTGAGAGAAATCGTTCTGCATAAACCGCACCAGTTTCTTTTGGTTACCCACAAATCGACCGTCAAAGGTGGTCAGTGGAGCTCTCTTGACATAAATGCATAGTTTCAATACCTAGGAATGGTCTGTTAAAGTATAGCTGATTGCTGGCAGCATCTGTTTATTGTCAGAGGGCAAAATGTAACGCGCTCAGTCACGAAAAAGAAAAAGCCACATTTTTTTGGTCTAGGCGTCATCACACTCATACACCATGAAAAATTATAACAGCTGATGGGGGGGATCTATTTCATAAACAGTGTGTATGCTGACATTCACAAGCAATGCTTTATAGTGCTGAAAAAATAAGTTGAATAAAGTCACCTAAAAATGTGTAACGCTCTATGACTTCTGAACACGCCAGTTTTGTACTGATTTTTCGCTATTTTAAGAGCAAATCAAAACGTTTCTTAGCATGTGGCATTTTATATTCATGTCAAAATGCTGTTCTGTCCATTAGTATAAAACTTATTTGAAAAAAATAAACACCAAAGCTAAACAAACAGTTGAAAGAGGCTAGGATGCCACTCGACACCAAATCAGACTTTCACTAGAATAGTTTCAGCCAAATATCTCTCGGATGAAGCCACAGCAAAACTTGTTACTTCCCTCATCCTGTCTCGTCTTGACTACTGTAATGCTCTCCTTTCTGGCCTATCAGTCTCTTCTCTATCTTGTCTCCAGCGTATTCAAAACACAGCTGCTCGTCTTGTCCTTAGGAAGAAAAAGTTCGACCATGTTAGCCCTCTTCTCCGTTCATTGCACTGGCTTCCTGTCGCAGACAGAATTGAGTATAAATTAAGCACCCTTTGCCATAAAGCTGCTCCATCTTACCTCTCCGATAATATTTCCATGTATACACCAGCACGCACATTAGTGATTACGTTGTTTTTGACCCTCTTTCTCTCCAGATCCCTAGGTATAAGCTTTCAACTGTTGGTCGGCGCTCTTTTGCTGTCTCAGGACCGACATCTTGGAACAAACTTCCTCTTTCCCTCCGTCAGCGACTGACCCTCTCTGCTTTCAAATCTAACCTCAAAACCCACCTGTTCCCCCGTCATTGAGGCTCCATTCTCTTTCTCTTTTGCCTTTACGGCTTTAGGTCTTTTTCTGCTGTATACATGTACCATTTATGTCATACGTGTGTGTTCAGTTTGTATTGCATTTTTGTTTGATTGTTTGAATGCGTTATGAATGCGTGTGTGCGCTTTGATTTGATTTATATCAAGATTCAGTGCCATATAAATACTGTATGTTGTTGTTGTTGTTAATTATATTATTGCCGGTTATGGCAGGTGGACAGAAGAGTAAGAAGAAGAAAAGGATGATGGTGGTTGTCTTATAAATGCCTGCAGTCTTTCTGCCTGACAGAAGTGCCCCTTTAGTACAACAACAGAACCATAACCAAAAAAGAAGATGGTGGTTGTTCAAAGAAAGAAGAATAATCTCAGAATCAGAATCTCAGTCTGAGAGTGAGAATGTTTATGACCAAGTCTACTCACTACTGCAAGAACTTGAAGAAGGATCTACCCAAGTAAACTTTGATCTGATAAAATATGTATACAATCACTTAATTCTTTATAAACGTGATAAGATAGACCAACCTGAATGAAGAAAACTAATTAATGATTTTGTTTTTATTACAAACAGGCAGGAAAAACAAACTAACGGGATTTAGCCACGTTGTCCTACAGTCACAAGTGGAACCGGAAGTGTCATCGTCACTGTGCAGTTAGAGCCAATCGCGCCTGCGCAAAAGTCCCCCAAATTCCAGACAGTGTTGGGTGGTTCCAAAAGAAAGGTTCAATATCTTCAATCTAAAAATGTTTTAATCACGCCGTCTAAAAAGACTATCAGTGACTTCAGGTTGCGCAATGCTTCCTAATAGGACAAAAAGAAATGATGAAAAAAAAAGTCTATTTATTGTGTGTGTGTCAAAAGTCAAAGTCAAAATGATCTTTAATGACGATAAAGGAATAAGCTAAACAAAACTTTTTTTCATCCTGTCGTCATAAATAAATAAGAAATACAACTGAAGCAAACAAGATGAAAAGCAAATACTAAACAACAAAATCAATTTACAATGAAATATATGGAAAAAATACACATAAATATTATTATGTTCCGCAAGCACAATACCATAATCATGTACATAATACTGACAACAGTAATCGTAGTGGAAAGGGAGAGGAGAGGAAACAGTTGGGGGGGGGAAATGACTGCGACAAATGACAGATAGAACAGAGACACCGAAATGACGGAGAGAGAGAGAGAGAGAGAGAGAGAGAGAGAGAGAGAGAGAGAGAGAGAGAGAGAGAGAGAGAGAGAGAGAGAGAGAGAGAGAGAGAGAGAGAGAGAGAGAGAGAGAGAGAGAGAGAGAGAGAGAGAGAGAGAGAGAGAGAGAGAGAGAGAGAGAGAGAGAGAGAGAGAGAGAGTCAGTCATACAAAATTACAAATACAGAAACACACTCGCGCGTGCGCAAACACACACACACACACACACACACACACACACACACACACACACACACACACACACACACACACACACACACACACACACACACACACACACACACACACACACACACACACACACACACACACACACACACACACACCTACACACCATTCACATATTAGGCGAAAAGAAAAGGCATATCAAGAAAACAAAGTCACATGAATGCGTATCGTAGTGTCGCTTCGCCCTAAAGTGCAAAGCAGCACATACACAATGTGCAGAATATATCGGCTCTTAAAAACCAGAGTATGAACATATGTACAAAGTTGCCCCACATGGCCGAAAGGCCAAAGAGGGCGTTAAGCATTACTTCCTATGTACAAAGAATTCCATGACACATTAGGTTACAATTTATCAAACAAATACATTTTCAAATTATGTTTAAAAGCTAACTTTGAAGGGCATGATTTTAAAAAAGATGGCAAGTTATTCCATGTACATCCTCCAGAGTATGTCAAGCTTGATTTGTACAAATTGTTATGGGGTTTTGGGAAAGAAAGCTTGTGAGTGTGTCTATTGTCATTGTTTGTAAAATTCCGCGTGATTTTTTTAGGAGCCAGCCCATTTACAACGTTGTACATGCATAGACATTTATTGAAAAAAAGTCTGTCTTTGAATGGTTTTTGTTTGACTGTTTGAATGCGTTATGAATGCGTGTGTGCGCTTTGATTTGAATATGTGTGTGTGTGTGTGTGTGTGTGTGTGTGTGTGTGTGTGTGTGTGTGTGTGTGTGTGTGTGTGTGTGTGTGTGTGTGTGTGTGTGTGTGTGTGTGTTGTTACTGAATTTAACGTCCTTCCACTAAAAGTGATTCAGACAAAAATGTGTGTGTGTATGTGTGTGTGTGTGTGTGTGTGTGTGTGTGTGTGTGCGTGTGTGCGTGTGCGCGTGCGCGTGCGTGCGCGCGCGCGCGCGCACGTGTGTGTGTGTGTGTGTGTGTGTGTGTGTGTGTGTGTGTGTGTAGATGCATATTTATGGACCAAGACCTATGTTTCGCAGTATCCACTATGTTCTAATTGATTCTAATGTATTGATTTTGACTAACGGAAATTTAGAGTAGAAGACTGCTTGCTAGAAAAAGATCATGCGTCAATTTTGACTCGTCCTTAAATTTTGACATACACATAACAAAAAAGTTGTAAGTAAAGCCGCAAATAAGATTTGGGGGGTAATAAAAGGATCTTTTGATTTCCTCGATCAGAAAAGGTATAAAGATATATGGTCCGACCACAGTTAGAATATGCCAACTGTGTTTGGCACCCGATCTTTAAAAGGCAATCAGTAGCTTTAGGAAAGGTACAAAGAAGGGCAACAAAATTAGTTAAATCGTGCAAGGATAAGACTTATAGTGAAAGATCAAAATTTCTAGGTTTATGTTCTCTAAAAGGAAGAAGACTCAGAGGAGATCTCATACATGTATATTATATATAGCATTGTAAACTACCATTGAGTATATAGACTTTAACACATTTTGTTGTCAAAAGTACCACAGACAAGACACGAAATAATACGAATAAATTATTCTTAAGACGTTCAACTACTAACATTGGCAAATTTTATTTTTCAAACAGTTGTCCAGGACTGGAATAATTTGTCAACTGACATTAAAGCTGCACCTAACACAAACTCTTTCAAAAATCTTCTGGACCAAAATTTTGTACAAATAGGGGAAGACGGGGTAAAAAGCACATGGGCGGGTAAGAAGCCCACCCCAATTATCTCATGAAATAAATGAGACGAATGCTAGACATTAACGCTCGTCTCATGGGCAAAATGAGACTGAAATTTCATTTCATGAGATAATTGGGGTGGGCTTCTTACCCGCCCATGCGCTTTTTACCCCGTCTTCCCCTATTTGTGATGAATTAAAAAAAAGTCCATTCTAATTTTGATAAACTTCTAGATTAGCTCAGTAGCAACCACCACGAAAACAACAAAGTATACCAAACGAGAAAGGGCGTAAAAGGGTCGCGAGGCCCACTTCTTGCCCTGAACTATTACTACTACTAAATAACAGACTGGCGCCCCATTCCGAGTCAGTCTCCCCCCCCCCCCCCCAAAGGAGCCAAAATTTAATGGTCAACGGATACTGACCATACTGGGCCCTCTGAAGAGAAGAACTCAAGAAGAAGAACTAGAAGAAGAAGAAGAAGAAATCTGCATGTTTGTGCACATGCATCCAAACACTGCATGTTTGTGCACATGCATCCAAACACAGTTTTATTTAGTTTTTGTCTTGAATATTTGAATTTCAGACAAAAACGATCGAAATGCTCCTTTCTCTGTCTGGTTTAGTTTCTTATATTAGTCGAAAGGGCCACGTTATGTATATGGCATGACATCGACGAAAACTTAGGGGAGAGCACACCCTATTTAAAATCCTTACATATGACTTGGCCAGTCCCCGATCCGAAATTCATGCAAACTAGCGCAACGCCGAGTACCGGAAACGCCTAGTAACGGTAACGCCAAGTACTGGTAACACTGAGTACAGCAAATTTGAAGCGATTCGGTTAAGAAACGGCGGAGTTATAAGGCCCCGTTTCCCATTGGCGCTGCTCTGAGAGTGACGCGCTCTCCATAGTAACGGTAACGCCGCCGCCTAGTAACGGTAACGCCAAGTACTGGTAACGCTGAGTACAGCAAATTTGAAGCGATTCGGTTGAGAAACGGCAGAGTTATAAGGCCCCGTTTCCGGCACTGCTGTGAGAGTGACGCGCTCTCCCGATTCTCTTCAAATTTGCTGCCAGGCTTTGCCCCGGCCACAGCAAGCCTGACAGCAAATTTGAAGCGATTCGGTTAAAACACGGCGGAGTTATTTGTGAAAAGGTGAAAAGGTGTATATCGCGCGTTTATGAATCGATTCAGTTTGGCACACATATATAGGTACCGTCCATGGTCATCTACCTTCCAAATTCAAAGACAATCCGTCCAGAAACACCGGAGATACTGGCGCCGAGAGGCCGGTGGATACGCGTTTCAGTCGC
Source organism: Phymorhynchus buccinoides (assembly GCA_017654935.2). Taxonomy (NCBI): domain Eukaryota; kingdom Metazoa; phylum Mollusca; class Gastropoda; order Neogastropoda; family Raphitomidae; genus Phymorhynchus; species Phymorhynchus buccinoides. Next base: position 12,045,738 of record CM065686.1, on the reverse strand, counting down.
GCATTTGCCAAACCGCGCAAATGACACGGCCACCTCGGTTGCCACCGTTGCCCCGTTAGGGCTCATAGCAAATTTGAAGTGATTCGGTCGAACACCGGCGGAGTTATAAGGCCCGTTTTGTGTTTCACACACACCGTGGCAGACACACACACACACACAGACACACTTAATTGCCTTTTAATATAAAGATGTCCTGTGTATGGCTTCTGCTGAGAGGACGTAAAGCTTTAACTTTGATGACTTGGCCAGTCAGTCCACGTTCAGCGTGAGGCCGACATGATGCCACGTTCAGCGTGAGGCCAACATGATGCCACGTTCAGCGTGACTGAGGCCGACATGATGCCACGTTCAGCGTGGCTGAGGCCGTGAGGCCGACATCAGTGGTGCCACGTCCAGCGTGAGGCCGACACGATGCCACGTTCAGCGTGAGGCCGACATGATGCCACGTTCAGCATGAGGCCGACATGATGCCACGTTCAGCGTGAGGCCGACATGATGCCACGTTCAGCAGTGGGGTCGACATGATGCCACGTCCAGCAGTGGGGCCGACATGATGCCACGTTCAGCGTGAGGCCGACATGATGCCACGTTCAGCAGTGGGCCTAAACATGTATGCTATTGTAGTGTCCATGGCTAAACTTTTCTAACAAAAAGTGACACAAGAACAGCAAAGGGCCAATTAAAGGACTGTGCCTCGCGGAACGCCTGATTCCACTGCCACCTCATCCGATGCCTCGCCTTCAAGTACCACCTTCATCGTCCTCTTTGTCAGGAATTGTGTCAGCCAGGAGTGGATAGGCCCTCGAACACCGTAGTAGTCCAGCTTCTCAAGGAGTTTGCGGTGAGGTACGCTGTCAAAGGCCTTACTGAGGTCAAGGACGGCAACGTCAACTTGTTTCTTTGTGTCGAAGGACTTGAGGAGGTCATTTGTGGTGGTGAGCAGCTGGCTCTCACAAGAGAAAATTGTGTTAAAGACCTAAATTGTAGTAGTAGTAGTAGTTGCTTTCATGCAAATCCTACAGAATAGGATGCTGTCTTTTGGCTTGTGATTGAGAACATAATATGCATCTTGCTGCCATTATGCGCCTAATTAAGAAATAGTTGGGCTCAGCACGTCCGTCTTTGGCTAAAGAACATCTTTGTAAAAATGGCTTATATAAGAACACAGGCAGGATCGAGCTTGGACCTGTAAGCCCGGAAGATAGTAGGCCTAGATGATAGTTAGCATAAGGGAAAAGGCAGAGTCAAATAGAGTAACAGATTAGAAGAATTTCTATCACAGAACTTCCAGAAGATGTGAGAACTACTTGTGCAAAAGACACCCCCCGTTAATATGTTGGGATTTTTATATCATTAGTTTGTAAAAGACTACGCCACGTTGTTTTGGGCCGTCTCACATCCGTAAACAATTCAGTTTTCGCTTTGGTAGCAAGATCGACAGATGTATTAATTTTTTTTATTGGATCAATGATTTTACACTTGCCACCCTTCCCAGTAGTGTAAATTACCTTTTATCCAGACTCTGGAAAGGTTTGATGTTTTGGTATGGTTCTGTAAACTGTTAACTGGTTCTGGTTTGGTTACATCACAAGAGCCTATGACGAAATAAGGTTTTACGCCCTCTCGGCCATGTGGGGCTCAAGAGCCTATGAACATGACTGTCAGTTTTTATAGTTGTGCTTGTTTTGATGTTAAGTTTGACATACTTTTTTTTGACATAGTAGGTTGCTTTATAATCCATGAAGGAAAGTAAAAGTTTGATGTTTTGGTATGTGCCTGAAAACTGCTGTCTTGGCGTGCTTGAGTACCATATTTTACGGACTATAGAGCGATACTTTTTCTTCATAGACTGAGACCCCTGCGCCTTATAATGTGACTGATAATATAGTAAGAAACTATAATAACAAAATCTGAATTTTGTGTCAAATTTGGGGGGTGCGCCTTATAATCAGGTGCGCCTTGTAGTCCGCAAAATACGGTATTTGATAACTGTGAGAAAGATAGAAGAGGGCAAATATCTCTGTAGTATGTTGTATTCTGTTCTTCAGAGATTCAGTTCTTACAGTTTCATTTTAGCAACACGTGTGGCTCTCTTCTTTTGGCCTTTTTGTTTGTTTTGCATTCTCATTACATTGTTTGCACTTTCTTGTACAACCTTACAAATAGTCCTAATTCTAGTCTGGACTGCAGGGCGAAAAAAGCCTTACAGGGGCACCCTGACTGATGAGTTTTTGTAAGAAACACGTCGAGATCACCAGGAAAACACCCTTTACAGAGATTGCAACACTCACTTTGCTCTGGTTTCCTAGAAATTAAACCGTCAAATCGGCGATTCCTCCTTGGCGGAGGTGCTGGAAGTCAAATTATTTCAGTTTTCTAATGACGGCCAAATCGTTTGCACGAAATTTGGCCTATTCAAGCCTTTTAATTTTAAAATCTTTATACAGTTTATCTAAAGGAGTTTCGCTCACAACAAAGGAAATCGGCTCCTTTTTTTATATTTTTTTTTTACTGCACTACAAAAAAAAAGAAAACGCTTCAACCACAATGAGTGTCCTCCACCCACCCCATCCAAAATGGCTACTCTCTCCGGCATCTCCGCCAAGGAGGAATCGCCGTTTTGACGGTTTAATTTCTAGGAAACCAAAGCAAAGTGAGTGTTCCGATCCTTGAAAAGGCTGTCTTTCTGTTGATTTTGACGCGTTTCTTGCAAAAACTCATCCGTCAGGGTCCACCTTTTAGAATCCTTTAAATTTATCTCGTATTTGTCAATGAGAAAACCAGGCATAATTAACGTTTTGTGTGAATATAAATTTTGCTTTGATTACATGGTGTTAGATTCCTACGTAAATTACGTTGCAATACATAGAAAACAATCAGACATATTTGTAGAAAATAAAAGAGCAGTAGCTGCAAAGTTTTACTTTTTGTCGCTATGGATTTGGTTTAAACATTGATAAGAATGAATAAATTATACAATGTTTTAGCATATATTTTGAATATCGGTAACATAAAAAAAAGTATAGAGTTAAATATGCTCTGATGGAACAGCTTTTTGGGGGGTGGGGGTGGATGTTGACTATTATTTGCTATTGCTGAAAAATGTTGTGGATCTTGTAGGGTTTTTCTCATGCGCAATCAAACATATCTGATATCATCCCTTGAATTAATAGTTAGAATTGCATGTGGACTGGATTTACATGTACCTTTTTTTCCATTTTCCTACATAAATCATACTTTGGGTTGATTTTAACTAATGTGTGCATTACTTTACACTTATTTTCACTCATCTTTTCATTCATGCAAATTATCTCATTCATTTTGGGTGATGCTATATTTTGTTGTAATATTGTGAATCTGCATCTCATATGCATTTTTTTAAAAATGTGTTCTGGGTGATATGGGGTCAATTATTAACCCTTCGACAACCACATAACACGTCACATTTCATGCTTGATGACATTATCCAAAAGGAATAACTTCAGGGTGCTGGATTTTTAGGTTTGTAATATTGTGAATCTTCATGTTATATGCAGTTTTTAAAAAAATGTGTTCTGGGTGGTATCAGGTTAATTATTAACCCTTTACAACCACATGTCATCTTTCAATTCATGCTTGATGACATCCTCTGAAAAAAAGGGAAAATCACCAGGATGCTGTTTAAAAAAAAAATTAAAAAAATTGTTTTGTTGTTTGTTTTTAAACAAAAGGGTTGCATATCTGCAGACCATTTTGCCAGATCAACTGTAATAACTATTTTATTATTTTCACGTTTGTCAAATTGTCTTTGGCAGTGAAGGGGTTAAAATACGAATGACCCGAGGGCACTGCCTCTTTGGTTCGTTTTAGTCTTCTCTCTGAAATGAAGCTTACGTCTTTGTGTTCTTGTTGTTGTTGTCGTACCCTGGCTAAAAGACTCCAGGGATCATCCCAACAGCCGAAGCACTTGAACACTATGGTACAAATGCACCAGCTAGAGATGAGAACATTACGTGTGTGATCATTTTTGATTACCCCGCCACGTGGGCATCCACACTCCGACTTCGGAGGAATGTCTTTGTGTGAAGAAAGAGAAAAAACATCACAGGGCAAACTGTTGTGAAGCGGACTGTATTTTTATCTCGCGAGTGTTGATGTAAACCCTTTCACCGCCAATATCGCACTAATGCACCACAATGGTTTAACACCCATGTCACTTAAAAGGCATCAAATCAGGGCCTGTTATCCGAAGACCCTATTTTCTTAATTTTGGGAGGTAAGAATGGGCCTAATGTTATACATGTCACAGAGGAATTCCCAATATTGCAGATAATTTTGTTATCTACCCAGTAAAGTTTAATGGTATTTTTGGACTGAAAAACATCTGGCGGTGAAAGGGTTAACCCAACCAGTCACCTTCTTTCCTTCCTTGCCGAAGCCAGTCTCTTCACATCACGTCGAAATACCTACGGTCTGCTAGCCAATGAAAGAAGCTAGAACAAGCTAACAATCGGAAGACTGTAGAGTCCCCATCTGTGATAGTGTGAGTCGGCTTTAACCCTTTCATCGCCACTGTCGCCTCTTGGCACCACAATGATTTAACACCCATGTCACTAAAAGGCATCAAATGAGGGTCTGCTGACCTATGACCGTAACAGACCTGCTTACCCTTATAATGAACAACCTGGAATTTGCCAAAGAAAAACCCTGAATTTGAGAAAAAACAACAGAATTCACATTGGTACACGACTCGCAATAATTTGAAGTCCACGTTGCAATACTTGCAGTGTGCATGCTTGTCTCCCAAATGCGAACTTGTTATTCCTGGCACTTTCAAATACTTTTGAGAAAACTTCTGCTTCATTTTTGGCTGTTTCACCCTATCACTGCTGTCATTTGTCAAAGATTTCTGGCGCTTGTCGCCTGCGGTTGATTTGCCTGATGACATGTTTGGCGCAAAACTACAATCTCTGCCAACAAGAAATACTATCATTGGTTGAGGGGGTTCCATGGACCAATGAAAAATCGTGTCTCAGAACTCCAAGGCTTTGGTCAACCCTTGCGTCTTTTCATACAAACGGAAACAAATAATAGACGTTTTTTCCGGGATTTTCAGCGTTCACCCAGAATTTATTATTTTACCCAGAATTTTTGCAAATTACCGGGATAATTCCGGCCAAACCGGGAGGGTAAACAGGTCTGGCTTAATGTGTTTCTAATTTTGGGAGGTAAGGACAGGCCCTATTTCATGCATGTCATAGAGGAATCCCCAATACTGCAGACGAAAGCTTTTCTCTACCCAGGTAAGTTTAATGGTAAATTTTGGCTGAAGAATGGCTAGCGTTGAAAGGGTTAAATTAAAGACCCAGCTGGATTAAGTCCCTTGGTTTTTTTTTGGGGGGTATGTGTGACCTACATACAGTCTTCCCCCATACACAGTCGAGGCTGCTCTGTAAAGTGATGTCTCATTTTCGTGCATGGGGGAATATGTATGGGAGTCACACCTGGTCAAAATAAGATTTCTTACCAGCGAGAGGGAAACCCGTGATTTTCACTCATGTATCTGGTGGGTCTTTAAGTAAAGTTTAGTTCTGTGTGTGTGTTAGTGATTAAAAAATGGTTCATCAGTGATGACTTTCTTTCAGAAAGTGATCAATGCATAAACAGTCTGCATATAATATCATACAGATGACATGCACTCAAAACACGTTGATTTACAAATTATAGTTCACTTGATGTATTGTACAAAGACTTCATTTTTTTTCTGTACCACACGCGCATACACACACATACATGAGCGCATACACATATGCACACACACACATATTTACGTAGCAACACATGAACAGAAACGATTCTCAAAAACACAAACAACATAACTTAATGAAATCTAAGGGAATAAAAAAAAAAGCAAGTCTAGAAAACAAAAGTAATTGACGTTCGTTCGTTTTTTTATGCCAACCAAGGCAACAGTTCGTAACACTAACAGGCATAAACGCTTATGAGCACCAACATGCCATCCTAGCTACCAGATTTCTTTCAGCGAAATACCTATCTTGATGTTTCATGTTGTGACGGAGCTTATTGAAATTGTTGATCTCGATGTTACACACTGTGACAAAATGTAACCCAGCACCACGAAAGGGACATTAAGTCGCAGGGCTTGTTTCTCACAACAGGCTTGGAAAGTCAAAAATCTCATTATTGGATCAATTTTGAGTCATGGGTATTTTCGTGTTCTCTTACATCTTATCTTTCATAATTGTGTAAAGGACAATCTTTAGTATGGCCTCTAAATGGTCTTATAAGTGCTTTGAAACACGTAGGTCAATGCATTTTCTTCAGCTAAGCTAGACTTTAGACTGTATTTTCTCAAAATGGCTGACGCTCACCCTACTAATTTTAAGTGCTCATAACTCTGGAACGGAAAAAGATATAAGAATGGTTCTTGTATCAGTAGGAAGAGAATCGTCTGAAGTTTTCAAAAATACAATTTTCTCAGAATGGTCAGTTTGACACTTAATGTCCCGTTCGTGGTGCTGGGTCACAAATAGATCAAATAATATCACATATGTTGGCGGTAAATGCTATTATCACTAATGCTGCATGTAGCGATGTACAGCTCAGTCTGAATCTGACAAGGAGAAGTCCTGCACAATATCGCCCTGATCGTTTTCAATCTGCAGCTTTGGTCTAGACCTGGCAGGCGCTTTCTTCTGTGGACGCTGCCTCTGCTTTTTCCCTTTCGGCGACTGCGCCTTCTCTTGTTTTTTGACGTCTTTCGTTTTTTCTTCCTCTTCTTGTTCTTCTTCGCTGTCATCATCATCTTTTTCTTCGTCGTCATCACTGTCCTCCTCCTCGCTGCCTGATTTGGCGAGTTGTTCGAGGTCGTCACTGTCAAAGTCACTGAAAATCAAAATGAATTAAATAATTAAGTAACAATGAATTGATTGAGTGAGTGCTTGATTAAATAGAGGCTTTGGCCCATTACAATGTACAACAATTCAACAATTTTATTTTCTCCAAACAAGTGAAGAAATTTGTTTTTCGGCATGCACATAAAAATGAAGACAAAATAAGACATTGTTATAACCTAGCAGAAGAGACAATTTGTAAAATAACTTAAAAGCACATGTAAATGACATAAAACATAGTTATCAAAGACACACACCTGAACAAGTACACTGAGCATCCAATGATCGATCCCCTGTGGAACCTCCCTCATAAGACCTTCAAAAATCATCCCAAATGAGGTGGTAACTTTTCTATCGCCATGTATTTTTTGACATTCCTGGTTGTCCGTTGCATCTCAACCGACAAAAGAGGGGGGTAACTATTTTTTCGAGTGCGCATGCGTTGCTTTAACAGGAAAAATTCACTAACACAAGCTTTAAAAATAGACAAACATATGGCAGGGCCACTTGGCAGTGAATGTCTTTGCATTTGGTGGGAGTGAAGTGTGATGTACTGGGCGAATACACTCGCCCATGGTGTTGGAAGAGCTAACATACCTGTAGTCGTCCTCATCAGAATCCAACTGCTGTTCTTGTTGATCTCGTTTCCTTTTCTCGTCCTTTGGCATAAAGCTGATAAACACACACACACACACCAGGAAAGGATGAACAACTCTTTCTGAGCTTCCAGAACACTACAACAAGGCAATACAAGATGGCAAGCACATAAGCAAACTTGCAGTCACTTGCAGATAGACAGACACAGAAAACAACATGCTCCCTTGCTGTGGTTGTAAAAAACTTCTTTACCTACATTACTGGGAACACGATTGGAATATAAAACTACGCCATGCAAATGGACATCAACATTTAGGCTGTCAATTTTGTTGTTGGATGCCTGGGTGAAATACATACAAAGATGGGCATGATCTTGGCACACCAAAAACAATCCTACCAAAATTCATCACACACAGGTCAGGTGTTTAACTCCCCCCGTGGGGATACAGGGGGTCTTTTGCATAAATAGTTCCCCCACATTCTGGAAGTTCTGTGCTTGTACTGTAACTTCCTCTAATCTGTCACTCTCTTTGACTCTGCCTTTTCCCTTTTGCTTACTGTCATCTACTATCTTTCTGCCTTACCGGTCCATTCTCCTGCCTTTTTTCACGAAACACTTTCAAAAACATTTCCTACAGCCGAAGTCGGACTTGCTGGGCCTAACTATTTCTTAGTTAGGCGCGTAACGGCAGCATGACGCATCTACGCTCATAATTGATAGGAAACTGTCTGAGCGATCGAAGAAGAAGATGTTTAATGTTTTAGCGACTGGAATTTAAAATCAATCCGCTTCAACACATACACAGAGCATAAGTACAAACATTTAGGGAAACAAAATAAGGACACTTTTAAGTTTAAGGCCCAGGCACCCAAAATATACAATACCTGAAGGTATCATCTTCCTCATCATCATCGTCATCGTCGTCATCACCGGTGCCAAACAGCTTGTCAAAATCGTCCTTTTCTTCCTCAGACGCCTTGTGTGGAGCTTGTGGTGTGCGTTTCATCTCAGTAACCATGCGCTCCGCTGCTGTGGTCACCTGCAAATGTCACAAAGTCAGTTCACTGTCTTTAAAGTATTTATTTAGAAGGACTTTCATAATTCTTACTGTCAAAGTATTTTCAGTCATTTAAAAAAAAAAAAAAAATCTTGTTGCAAGCCAACGCCTTTGAAGATAAAGCACACAGAGTGTGGTACAGAGGTAACATGTTCGCCTTGTGCACGATAAACCCGAGTTCGAACCTCGGTACAGGGGATTTTTTTTCACACTCTGCACTAGGCCTTACGCTCTGAATGTGGAGTCTTTCGGATGAGACGATAAACCGAGGTTCCATGTGCCCATGCACTTAGCACAAGTTAAACCCAGTGGCAACGAAAAAGTTGTCATTTGGTCAATTTTACCCCTTCCTCATCAGTCACACAAAAATTGCATGCAAAGTAAAAGAAAAAAGAGGGCGGCGCGCCTCTGACTGTGAAGCACTCTCCAGGTGGGAGCAACCCGAATTTCACAAAGACGCCTATGTGACTATAAAGTAGCAAGATACCAAATACCACACAGAAAATCATACAAACTAAAATGTAGATAAAACATGGAGAAACAAATAGAATACATGCGCGCACAAAGCAACACAAACATAGATATACTGTAAAAGAACATGAGTATTAAATGCTCCAGAACACTTAAAAGGAGATATTTTACATCAACGATGAGTCGAGGTCAGTTTTGAGAGCTAAAATAAAGCTCAGAACTGACTGGAGAAAGTGACAGCAAAATGATTTAAAAAAATACTAATAAGTATAGAATTTGAAAATTAACAGACAAACTGCATCGGTCTGTAAGCCACATGGACAAGAAGTTGAAAAAAAGATAAAAAAAAGGTTGAAGAAATGTCGCTGTACATTAATTTGCCTGTTACCTGGTCTTTGGCGGTTATCTCTTGCTGTCGACGTCGATCCAACATCTTCCGCCAGGACACGTAAAACTTGGACAGCGGAGTGCCCTCCTCTTTGTTCTTGCTTTCCCACAATTCCTGCCACCAAAAGGTAAAGTAATGGTTAAAGTGTATATGGCAAGAAAAAGTAACAAAAATAGTCTACAACCCTAATAATATTAGGTATTAGGTACTTTATAGTCACAGAGGCGACTGTGAAATTCGGGTTGCTCCCATCTGGAGAGCGCGTCATAGCCAGAGGAGCGCCACACAATTTGTTTTTGCATGCGATCATTGTGTGACTGATGAGGAAGGAAAGGGGGGGGGGGGAGTAAATTTTGACCAAATGACATCTTTTTCATTGCCACTGGGATTAATGTGTACTAAGTGCATGGGCACACAGGACCTCGGTTTATCGTCTCATCCGAAAGACTCCACGTTCAGACCGTAAGGCCTAGTGCAGAGTGAGAGGAAAAATCCCCTGTACCCAGGTTCGAACTCGGGTTTACTTGACACAAGGCGAATGCTTTACCTCTGTGCCACTCTACACCTGTGGTGTGTGTGATGTGTGTGGGTGTGTGTGTGTATGTAGGTTTGCCATTTTGTTTCTATTGTCATCATTTTTCCATTTTCCCCCTATCATCTTCATTTCCTTCATTTCCTCTCTCTCTCTCTCTCTCTCTCTCTCTCTCTCTCTCTCTCACTGTCCATCTCTCATTTCCCATGTTATCTTATAATGTGTGTGGGTTGTTTGTTTTTTTGTTCTTCCTTAAAATTGGGTTTATTCTGAAAAATTGTCATTGTCTCAAAATGGTTTCCCTTTTTTCGTACTCAATTTAAACTACCAATTCAAGTTCACCATTGTTAAGCATTATCCATGTTTGCTTTAAATCCCATTTTTGATTTCTTTTTCAATTATTTCATGTGCCAATTTTTGTTCCATTTTCTTGACTTGATTGTTTTATGTCAAATTTTCTTTGCTTGATGCATGGTATGAATGTGTGAGTGAGAGGGCAAGGTGTAAAGAAGCTATTGTAGCTTATCCTTTTTACCCTCAATAAAACATTCGTATTCGTATTCATTCTTGGTTTTTTTATGTTCTACACTATAACCAAAACTTAATACACAGAACAAAGAGTTTAACAAAAACAGACTACTGAAATAAATCAACATGAGCTTTTTGCTATAAAAAAAACCACCACCAGAAAGCGCTGAGCCACTTATGTAGGGTTTTCTCACGCACAGTCACAAAAAAACATCCAATAAAGGGGGGTCTTTTGCATAAATAGTTCCCCCACCTTCTGGAAGTTATGTGCTTGTAACTTCCTCTAATCTTTGACTCTGCCTTTTCCCTTTGCTTACTGTCATCTACTATCTTTCTACCTTACTGGTCCATTTTCCTGCCTTTTTTCACAAAACACTTTCAAACAAATTTCCTCCAGCTGAAGTCAGACTTGCTGGGCCTATTAATTAGTTAGGCACATAACGGCAGCATGGCGCATCTGCGCTCATAATTGACAGGAAACTGTTTGAGCGATCAAAGAAGAAGAAGAAGAAGAAGAAGAAGAAGAAGAAGAAGACTGTTCTGATGCCTGTACAATGCTACAGATCTTTTCGTTTCCAAGCACCACATCTGGAACAATCTCCCTTTCTCTCTCTGCAGCTCTCCATCTCTGTCTTTTTTCAAAACTGGCCTGAAGACGCATCTTTTCAGAAAATATCTCTGTTAATTTCTGTCTGTCCATCCACTGTCAGTCAACCTTATAAATAATTTGTATGTAGGTATTTTAAATGTGAGTTGTGTGAGTATTCTTTTCTAAATAATTTTAAGTACATGTATTTTGAATATCTTTTGTGTAAACTTACTTCTTTTTTTTCATGTAAAGCGCAGTGAGTCCTGCTGTGTCAGGAGAATAGCGCTATAGAAGAATTATTAACCCTTTCACCGCCAAAGTCGCACTTTAGCACCACAATGATTTAACTTCTATGTCACTAAAAGGCATCAAATTGGGGTCTATTATCCAAAGACCCTATTGTCTTAGTTTTGGGAGTAAGGATAGACCTTATTTTATATACGTCACAGAAGAATCCCCAATACTGCAGATGGATTTTGTTCTCTTTTTCTTCTTCTTCTTCGATCGCTCAGACAGTTTCCTGTCAATTATGAGCGCAGATGCGTCATGCTGCCGTTATGTGCCTAACTAATAAATAGTAGAAAAGCCACAGAGACACACAAGAAGAAGATCCAAGACGCAGAGAGAGAGAGAGAGAGAGAGAGAGAGAGAGAGAGAGAGAGAGAGAGAGAGAGAGAGAGAGAAGAGAGAGAGAGAGAGAGAGAGAGAGCATAATCAAAAAGAATGTTCATTACAAAATAGGCCTAGGTGCTCATTCCCTTTGTATTCCTATGGGCCACTATGTGAATGGGATGACTATGCTTTGCGTTTTTGTTCCTCACGCTGTGGCCAACATAGGATGATATTATAACTCTGATCTCCTGGGGAAAAAAACAACAACAAAAAACCAACAACTAAGAAATAGTTAGGCCCAGCAAGTCCGACTTCGGCTGGAGGAAATGTTTTTGAAAGTGTTTAATGAAAACAGGCAGGAGAATGGGCCGGGTAAGGCAGAAAGATAGTAGATGACAGCAAGCAAAGGGAAAAGGCAGAGTCAAAGAGTGACAGATTAGAGGAATTACAAGCACAGAACTTCCAGAAGGTGGGGGAACTATTTATACAAAAGACCCCCCGGTATCCTCACAGGGGGATTTTGTTCTCTACCCAGGTAAATTTAAAAGACATATATGGCTGGCGGTGAAAGGGTTAATTATTTACTACTATTATTACTACCATTCCTCATCTTCTCAACACAGCCTTGCCGTCGGCCAGGTTGAAGGCGGTGAAAGGGTTAATTATTTACTATTATTACTACCATTCCTCATCTTCTCACCACAGCCTTGCCGTCGGCCAGGTTGAAGGCGGTGAAAGGGTTAATTATTTACTATTATTACTACCATTCCTCATCTTCTCACCACAGCCTTGCCGTCGGCCAGGTTGAAGGCGGTGAAAGGGTTAATTATTTACTATTATTACTACCACTCCTCATCTTCTCACCACAGCCTTGCCGTCGGCCAGGTTGAAGGCGGTGAAAGGGTTAATTATTTACTATTATTACTACCACTCCTCATCTTCTCACCACAGCCTTGCCGTCGGCCAGGTTGAAGGCGGTGAAAGGGTTAATTATTTACTATTATTACTACCATTCCTCATCTTCTCACCACAGCCTTGCCGTCGGCCAGGTTGAAGGCGGTGGATCGTCGCCGGGCCTCGATGACCTTGGCCGCTTCCTCTGCCTTGTCCACCACCTGCTTCACCGGCCTACACAGCGCGGCCACCTTGCACTTCTTGGTGAAGTCCTTCAACTGACCACACATAATAATAATAACGAGGAGTAATATAGCGCCTACACAGCGCGGCCACCTTGCACTTCTTGGTGAAGTCCTTCAACTGACCACACATAATAATAATAACGAGGAGTAATATAGCGCCTACACAGCGCGGCCACCTTGCACTTCTTGGTGAAGTCCTTCAACTGACCACACATAATAATAATAACGAGGAGTAATATAGCGCCTACACAGCGCGGCCACCTTGCACTTCTTGGTGAAGTCCTTCAACTGACCACACATAATAATAATAACGAGGAGTAATATAGCGCCTACACAGCGCGGCCACCTTGCACTTCTTGGTGAAGTCCTTCAACTGACCACACATAATAATAATAATAATAACGAGGAGTAATATAGCACCCACACAGCGCGGCCACCTTGCACTTCTTGGTGAAGTCCTTCAACTGACCACACATAATAATAATAATAATAATGAGTAATATAGCACCCACACAGCGCGGCCACCTTGCACTTCTTGGTGAAGTCCTTCAACTGACCACACATAATAATAATAATGAGGAGTAATATAGCACCCACACAGCGCGGCCACCTTGCACTTCTTGGTGAAGTCCTTCAACTGACCACACATAATAATAATAATAACGAGGAGTAATACAGCGCCCATCCTACTAAGTAGGCTACAGGGCGCTTTACACATAACAATACTGAAAAACACACACAATAAAAACATGAAACAGAAATCCAATAACATGAACAGCAAGTGCAGATAACAATCAACAACAACAACTACTGCTACTATTAACAAATATTTACGCAAGCATGACACAAACTTATATATTCATATGAACATATATAACACATGAATCATTTTGATACACGCATGTACAAAACACAAAGACACACACACACATATAGATAAACACATCACACACGCATACACACACACACACACATATGCACGTACACACATACATTACATGCACACACACACACATACAATAATCAGCACTACACAATACAAGGCTGAACCCGGGCAGGTGCAGGTGCAAACATAGAATCATGAAAAAGACTGAAAAGCAGGGGTCTGCGGGGCACGGCAAAGCACCTGAAACTGGAGCTCCCTGTAATCTCCTCCTTAAAAACAGCATTAGACCTAGAATGACCAGGGGCTCGATTCAGTTAAGAGGCAATTTTTTTTTACTCAGTTGGTCTCTTTTTTATCTAAAAAATGTCCTCTAGGCCCATAAAAAAGCCTGAATTAACCGAGAAATGTAGGGGGGTAACTCTCCTGAAAACTGGGTCATTGTGACCTATCCTATTTATTAAACAATAAAAAATCAAACAAACAATGAGATATCATTCATGTGTATTTCAGCTCTAAATAGTTGTAAGAATCATATAAGATGTTTCTTTTAGCTTGCATGCACCAAAATGTGTTTAAAAAAATTTTGTCTGGGCATTTTGGGGAGACATGCCCAACAGTCTTGCATAAAGTTTCTATTTTTTCAGAAACCACAAAATATTCTGGTCAAATATGCATGCACACTGCAAGATGAGTAGTAGTCCTTCCTTTATAGTAACAATTTTGTGGATTTTACCAAAAAGTGTTTTAAAATAACATTTTAAATACCAGGTAGCGCTGACAACATGTGGTGTCCTCAAATATAATAAAAAATAATGCAGATTTTCTTTGCCTCAACAATCTCAGACCCATTTTTTTCTTATTTAGTTATCAAAAAACTTGACAATGTACTGCATGAACAGTAAATATAATTGTTAAATAGATTTTTTACAATTTTTTTTAAGAATTTGGTCATTGCGTGTCCACAAAATGTGTTGTCAGCGCTACCTACATAATTAAAATTTTCACCTAGGGACTTCTTCTGCCCAAGTCAAAAGTTTACTACTTTCAAACAACTACTAAAGATCATTATTCAGGCAAAGAAATGTGTGGGATGTTTTGATTGGTCAAGAGAGCACATAAACAGTATGGTGTCCACCCCTAAAAGGCAGGGATGTTGTCAGCGCTACCTGGCCACTGAATGTGACCTTCTATGTGTAGAATAGCTTGTTCAGAGTTAAGTTCTTAACCATAAGGACAAATTTGCCAATACAATACACATTTATTCTTGTAGCAGACATATCTTTCAATTCACAAGAAATTTAATTCATACAATTTTCTTTTAGTGGATGGATGACAATGGCGTCCGTTGTTTTGTGTTGCCCACAATGTTTTTCTCAAATTTAAATCTTATTCTTTTTTTTCTATCATTGGATACATATAAAAGTCTCCATTTCAAAGTAATCTGTGAGCTAAAAGTGATAAATGTGTAAAGTCTGTTTAAGTAGGTAAAATGTGTAATGATAATGGAGGACACCATGTTGTCAGCGCTACCAGTTGGTGTCCCTGTTGTCAGCGCTACCCAGAAATTATTTTTGTTATTAAGCTCTTTATATTTTACTTGTTTTTCTATCATTGAAAACATGTCTTCATTTCAAGGTAATCTGTGTGTTAAAAGTGATAAATGCACCATAAAGTCCTTTAAGTTGGTAAAATTATGTAATGGAGGACACCATGAGGTCAGCGCTACCATGGGTGTTGTCAGCGCTACCCAGGCCCCCGCCCTTATTAAGCTCTTTATATTGTAAAGTACCGTATCTCCAGTTATTCCTGGCACGGACACATTCTAACACATCATTGAAAAATTATCATTTTGAGTGGCAGACATTATATAACAACATTTTGATATGAACCATGGTAATGTGCATAGATGACACAAACCAACTTAGTATTTAAACACATTTCTTTTGTATTATTTTGCAAATGAAACCATTTGTAAGTCTTTATTTCAAGAAAGTCTGCCATGCTAAAGTGATAAATGCACCATAAAGTCTATTTAAGTGGGTAAAATTAGTAATTAGGACACCATGTTGTCAGCGCTACCAGATGGTGTCCTGTTGTCAGCGCTACCCAGAAATTTTAATTTAACAATTTTTTAATTGTCAAATTAAAAATATCAGAGATAATGAAACTATTCTAAGACATTTGAAATAAAAAAATAGCATTTTGAGTGGCACGACATTATATAACAAAAAATAAAAAATCAATTATGGTAAGATCAAAGAGTATAAACCAACACCAATATTAAACTTTTAAAGAAAAAGTTTTTAATGAAATCATTCATAACTCTTTATTTCCAGACAATCTGTTATTCTAAAGAGATAAATGCATCATAAAGTTTATTTAAGTTGATGAAATTATGTAATGAAGGACACCGTGTTGTCAGCGCTACCAGCTCTGGACGCATATATATAAAGATAAAACCCAAACGTAGCCTTCCCGAAGCAGTTTTGTGCATAAAGTTTCACTGACCTCCAGAAGGAAATGCATTTTCTGTTCAATTTGGCGGTGTTTTACAGGGCGGTCAATGTCACATATTGGACCAGTTTTCAGGAGAGAGACACAGGGGTGGAACCTCAGGGGGTAGTACGTCTTGCTGTAGGCAAAATCAACCTGCAGTATCGGGCACCATCATTCACAATGAAAGTAACGCTACGCACTTCCCAAACCTCAGGGGTCAATAGGGCTGTTGGCAGTAACCTGCCAATTTGCACCTTTCATTCATGATGAATGCCGTGGTGCAAAAGGCGACTTGTGGTGAAAGGGTACAGTGGAACCGCAGGGGGTAGTTTACCCGTCGCTGTAGTCGCATTTAACCTGCCAAAGGCACCATCATTCATGATGAATGCCGTATCATTAGGCGCTTGTATGTACAGTGGCACGAACCGTTCAGGGGGTAGTACGTCGCTCTAGGTTCAGTAACCTGCCAAAGGCACCATCTGGTCAATCACCGCCTCCTGAGACACACACATAATGACCGAAAATCAAACATTTAGTCACCAACTGATCAATAGACGATTTTCGAGAAAAAAAACTAGGGAGAGCACTTCATGAAAACTAGAGTTGTTTACCTCCCCACTCGGTCAAATACCATTGACAATAGCAACAATGGCGTCGAAGCTTGAAACCGCAGGATGCGAGTCAGCGTGCAAAATTTGTGTAGAAAAATAAGGGGTGACCAGTTGCTACAAAGTGATAGAACTTGCAAATGTGCCGTAAAAATATAAATTACGATTTTTGAATGACGCACTGCGTTCTAATGCTGTGTGTCTCCTCAAACACAAGAAGCGAGGGCTGGGGATTTACCTGATGGCAGAGTAACTTCCCCTGTTTGACCGATTGAATTAGGCAAGATAACGTACACACCATAAAATTACTCCCCTTATACAGGGATGAGAACAGCGAAGGGACCGTTTTTGATTACCCCGCCACGCATTCTAAAATTATTTGCGAACAATTCCTATTGGTCTGGCATAGCCTTAAGCCTGGGATGTGAACATTACGTGTGTGTGTGTGACCGTTTTTGATTACCCCACCACGTGGGCTACCGCACTCCGTCTAAAAGAGTGGTGTGTGTGTGTGTGTGTGTGTGTATGTGTGTGTGTGTGTGCATGTGTGTGTGTGTGTGTTCGTTCGTGTCAAATAAATGTGAGTTGTGTGTGTGTGTGTGGGGATGTTTTTGCGTGAGTGTGTGTGCACTGTGCCTGTGTGTGTGTGTACGCGTTACCTTGAAGGCCTTTTCCTGCAGCTGTGGCTTGGAGAACTTGAGGATGGTGCTCATGGTGATGGCCTTCAGGCCCCCGCCCTTCTGGCGCTTGTTGAAGTCCGTCTGCTCCAGCACCTGGCACGGACACAAGGATACCATTGTTATCATTTGCAACTATAATAATGATTAATTTCCTAATCTTCTTCGTTCGCTCAGACACTGTCATATGAGCGTAGATGCGTCATGCTGCCGTTATGCGCCTAACTAAAAATAGATAGGCCCAGCATGTCCGACTTCGGCTGAAAAAAGGCAGGAGAATGGACCAGTTAGATAGAAAGATAGCAGATAACAGTAAGCAAAAGGGAAAAGGCAGAGTCAAAGAGAATGACAGAATTAGAGGAAGTTACAAGCACAGAACTTCCAGAAGATGGAGGAACTATTTGTACGAAAGATTCCCCGGTATCCCTACGGGGGGAAAACTTCTGTTAATATAGATAAACAAAAAGCAGCTGTGTGCATAAAGTTTCACTGACCTCCAGAAGGAAAGGCAGCACCGGGATGAAGGCGGTGTTGGACAGGGCGGTCAAGTAACGCACGCAGTGGAACCTCAGGGGGTAGTACGTCGCTGTAGGCAGCAACCTGCCAAAGGCACCATCATTCACAATGAAAGTAACGCACGCAGTGGAACCTCAGGGGGTAGTACGTCGCTGTAGGCAGCAACCTGCCAAAGGCACCATCATTCACAATGAAAGTAACGCACGCAGTGGAACCTCAGGGGGTAGTACGTCGCTGTAGGCAGCAACCTGCCAAAGGCACCATCATTCATAATGAAAGTAACGCACGCAGTGGAACCTCAGGGGGTAGTACGTCGCTGTAGGCAGCAACCTGCCAAAGGCACCATCATTCATAATGAAAGTAACGTACACAGTGGAACCTCAGGGGGTAGTACGTCGCTGTAGGCAGCAACCTGCCAAAGGCACCATCATTCATAATGAAAGTAACGTACACAGTGGAACCTCAGGGGGTAGTACGTCGCTGTAGGCAGCAACCTGCCAAAGGCACCATCATTCATAATGAAAGTAACGCACGCAGTGGAACCTCAGGGGGTAACGTCGCTGTACGCAGCAACCTGCCAAAGGCACCATCATTCATAATGAAGACCGTATCTTTCGGATAATTTGGGGTACTCAGACCCGTTTACCCCCTACGCAAGTCTTGAGTAGTCTGGAAGCAAAAGTAGCTTTTGCAAAAGTGTAGTTTTTCCATAAGCCATCCTGCATGTTCTGGGAATGGGTGAGGAACAGATTACGATTTTGAACATAGTAGTTCTGAGTAGAATACTACTCAGACGAGTAGAGTAAACACTTTGTAAAGTGAGTGTCTACAGTGGTTGCGTTGAGACATGTCAAGTCACAGTTTACCTGGGTACAAGAAATACAAAAGTCTTATGGTTAAAATCATATTTTCGGATGAGACGATAAGAGGTCCCGTGTTTACATGCATTTCAGATTAATCCCAGTGGCAACTATAAAGTTGTCATTTGTTCCCCCCCCTTAAAGCCGTTCAGTCAACAAAAAGCATAATAAATTGGGTGTCGCGCCTCTGGTGAAATACGCTGTCAGTGGGAGCAAACACGACTTTCACAGAGACGCCTTAGAGTGTTGTGAGAATCTAATCGCAAGTAATGTGGCCTAAAGGTTTAAGCTTGAATAGGTGGGTCTTGAGACGATTTGAAACACTTGGATATCGGGGGGGGTGTCTTTCAATAGTTGGTGAATTGAAATATGTGCTTGTAACTTCCTCTTTCTGTGAAGTTTGTAGCTTTCATGATCATCAACTATCTTTCTGATAATGTTGATTCTTAATAAAAAAATAAAAATCTTACAAATATGTTCTCCTTTGAGCTCCTCCAAATCGGAATGTGTCGGCTGTACGCACTTCCAGTGGTTGAAAAGACCATACAGATTCAATTATGGCCCCCAACAGAACAGAAGAAGAAGATCAAGAAGAAGAAGGAACAAGGGAAGACAAAATTTAAGAAAGAATCTTGTGATGTTCTTATCACTGTCCCCAACCTCTCTCATCTCAAAAATTTTTTCTTTCTTTAATCTTACGGATTTCCGTTTCCCCCTGATTTGTGCTCACAAATGCATGCCTTGCTCTTTTGTTTCAACTTGGTTGCATCATAATAATTGGACTGTAATTTATTTTTTTTTTTTTTTTTTTGTTTGCTATATTTGTTGCTGTATATTTGATGTCGATAAAGGCGCATTCGCCGAAAATTATCCAGTAGTTTTTTTGAGGTCAAAATAAAATAACGTCACTTTACACTTGTCTTGAGTTGTTTGTTTGTTGTATTTACCTGATGGTGCCGATGATGACCTGCACCAGGGGGTAGACCAAAGGCTGCAGCACGGGGCTGGGGTGGGCGGTGGTCAGCAGCTGAGTCCACAGGCCCAGGCTGAGCACGTACTGCCAGTTGTACACCAGCTGGTAGTTCTCCTGAGTACCAACACACCACACAACGTTCACTCTACCTTTAGTTGTACACACACCACACCACACAACAACGTTCACTCTACCTTTAGTTGTACACACCACACCACACCACACAACAACGTTCAGTCTACCTTTAGTTGTACACACCACATCACACCACACAACGTTCATTCTACCTTTAGTTGTACACACCAGGTCACACACACAACGTTCACTCTACCTTTAGTTGTACACACCCAGACATGCCTTCCCCCAAATTTGCTTTTCAGGAATTTTCACACTCAAAATCAGTAACAGAGCATGATTTTCAGGAACATAGCTTCCGTCCAGCATCCATCTTCATGGAATTCGCGCACTCCGACGCACTTGAAGCTGCCAAGCGCGTAGCCGGTCAAATTTTGGCTCGACCTTGGTGAAAGACGATTGGTTCAAAAGCTCTCTCGGAAAACTTCGGGGCTGACTTTCGTAAGCTTTCGGTATTGCTTTCCACCTCTCTCCTTCTCTCTCTCGCAGACGCTAAACCACCAGCCAGCATCGTAATGTTTTGTTATTGATGTTATTTTTCCTGTAACATGCACCTGTTTTCTGGGTGGCGAACACTCTGGCAAAATCAATACGCTTTCCAGGTGGGAGCAACCCGAATTTCACAGACGGTAGGCTGTCTTGCATTAAAATCGGAATCATTAGTCTCCTTATTACTATCACTGGCAATGAAAACGTTTTGAGCATTTCCTGAGGCTCGAACCAGGGCCAAATGTTTTAAAAACATTTTTAACATTACAAATTAAGATAGAAGTACCAAACATGAGTAAACCGAAGGCTGGAACAGTGATGAAGGGATGTAACTCGAATAACGTGGTTTGGATAAAAAACAACATGGATTTAGACAGGGCTTAGACCAAAAATAATCGTTGTTCCAAGAATACTCGTAAGTAGGCGCTGGCTGGCGATCTCCTGTTCTGAGTATACTCGTAATTCGTCCTGAATGAGTTTCGTACCAAACACCAAATAGTTGTACACCAGATGGTAGTTCTCCTGGTCACCAACACACAACACCGTTCATTCTATTTTCCCATCCCACCAAGGGGTCAGAATCCCTCTGTGGGGATACCGGGGAGTTTTTCGTATAAATAGTTCTCCCATCTTTCGGAAGTTCTGTGCTTGTAACTTTGTCTAATCTGTCACTCTCTTTGACTCTGCCTTTTTCTTTGCTTACTGTCATCTCACTATCTTTCTGCCTTATTGGTCCATTTTCCCGCCTTTTTCCTATTTTAACATTTGTTTTCCTTTCTTTTTGAACAAAAGTTTGCATCAGGTGAAAATGTGTTACATAACATAGTGATGTATACTGGTCTGAAACCCAACGCATGTTATCGGCTTTGAGCGTCAAAGATGCACATACAGTCCAACCTCAGTATTGCGACCACCCTACAGACTGGCCAAAACTGTCCGTAATTGTCAGGGGGTCGCTATATTGGAGACTCTTGAAACAATGAACAAGAAGTGAAGAGAAAGGAGCCGCTGTAGCTCAGTTGGTAAGTCCGAGTCGCTAGCTCGTAATCCGTCAGGTTTTGCGAGTGCACGGGTTCGAGCCCAGCTCGGTTCACAGTGGTGTGTCCTTGGGAAAGGCACTTTACTCCTATTTTCCTCACAGGTGTAAATGGGTACCTGACGTCAGTTGGGGAAAAAGTCCTTCGGATGAGACTTTTCAAAAACCGTGGTCCCGTGTGCGAACGCATGCACAAGATCTTGAGCACACGTTAAAGCCCATCACCCCACTATTCGGTACGAGTAGGCCGTGTGTGCCGGTGGGATGGATGACACGAATTCACATAGCACGCATCCTGTGCGCTATTAATGGTCTAAATGAAGACCGGTGAGCGCGGGGCAGGATAAACATCCCCAACTGGAAGAAGAAGAAGAAGAAAGGGACTGAGAAAACTGTCTGGATTACTGTGGTGTCTGCGATACTGAGGTGCCCGTTAGGCTGGGTTCCACTGAGTGAGTGTGTTTCAAAATGAACACTGACACAAAACTGTCTGGATTACTGTGGTGTCTGCGATACTGAGGTGCCCGTTAGGCTGGGTTCCACTGAGTGAGTGTGTTTCAAAATGAACACTGACACAAAACTGTCTGGATTACTGTGGTGTCTGCGATACTGAGGTGCCCGTTAGGCTGGGTTCCACTGAGTGAGTGTGTTTCAAAATGAACACTGACACAAAACTGTCTGGATTACTGTGGTGTCTGCGATACTGAGGTGCCCGTTAGGCGGGGTTCCACTGAGTGAGTGTGTTTCAAAATGAACACTGACACAAAACTGTCTGGATTACTGTGGTGTCTGCGATACTGAGGTGCCCGTTAGGCGGGGTTCCACTGAGTGAGTGTGTTTCAAAATGAACACTGACACAAAACTGTCTGGATTACTGTGGTGTCTGCGATACTGAGGTGCCCGTTAGGCGGGGTTCCACTGACTGAGTGTGTTTCAAAATGAACACTGACACAAACACATTCCCCCTCGACTCTCGGAAAATTGGGAAGAGCACACAACATTCAAGGTAGTATGTGTCTGTGTGTGTGTGAGTGTGCGTGTATGTGTGTGTGTGTGTGTTCTTTCCTCCCCCGGCTTTCTCTCCCTCTTCACACCCACCCCTCTCTCTCTCCCTCTCTAACCCCTTCTCTCTCTTGTTTGGTTCTTTTTTTCATTATACTGATCATAATGTTTTCTGTTTTATGTTATTTGTTCATAGATTTTTGATTGATGTGTATTTTTTTTTTATGAAGGCAGGATGAAAAAAAGCTTGGTCAGCTTATTCTTTAACCCTCAATAAAGATGATTTTGACTTGACTTGACTTGACCTTGTGCCCACCTTTTTCTTGAGGGTGA
The DNA here is from genome assembly GCA_017654935.2 of Phymorhynchus buccinoides. NCBI lineage: Eukaryota > Metazoa > Mollusca > Gastropoda > Neogastropoda > Raphitomidae > Phymorhynchus > Phymorhynchus buccinoides. Next base: position 12,022,920 of record CM065686.1, on the reverse strand, counting down.
TGGCATTGCGGAGGTGGATGGCCAGCTGTCTGATGTAGAGGAAGGCGTGCTGGTAGGACAGGGGCTCCTGCATCAGGTACATCTCCACCAGGGAGCGCTGCATGAACGTCACCACCGGCAGCGACGTCGGCGACACAAACTTGCAGTTGTTCACGTACGCCATGTACATTTGCTATAAAAAATAAAAAATAATAAAAAAAATTGAACCAAATAAAAAAAAAGGAAAGATTTAAAAACAAAAAAAGCCAAAGAATATTTACAATAACAATAGATTAAAGTTCGTTTAACGTCCTCCGGACTGGAACAGGCACATATGGAACATTAATAACTATAAAGATGGTGGGACAATCCTGGAGGTACTGCAATTAAGATTAAGATTAAAATTATAGCCCCGTCGACAACAAAAGGTACAGCAATACCAGGAAAGTCCCGAATTATTATTTTAATAATCAAAATAATTTCAATACAATAACAATAGTAGTCCCACCCAAGGGGGGGGGGGGGGGGGGGGGGGGGGGGGGATTCTACTGACAATACACTGAAAACTTGCAGTTGTACGAATATGCCATGTACAATCTGGGGGGGGGGGGGGGATTCTACTGACAATACACTGAAAACTTGCAGTTGTACGAATATGCCATGTGCAATCTTACTGCAAGGAAAGAAACAAATTTTTATGTTAGAAAACATTATAAACTTGCAGTCATACATTGTTGAGAAAGGAAAAAACAAAAAAACCCAGACTGACAGTGCAAAAGTAACATCAGAGACAAATCCCCCCCCCCCCCCCCCTCCTCCCCCCGTGGGGATACCGCGGGGTCTTTTGCATAAATAGTTCCCCCACCTTCTGGAAGTTATGTGCTTGTAATTTCCTCTAATCTGTCACTATCTTTGACTCTGCCTATTTCCCTTTGCGTACTGTCATCTACTATCTGTCTGCCTTTCCGGTCCATTCTCCTGCCTTTTTTCAATAAACGCTTTCAAAAAGATTTCCTCCAGCCGAAGTCGGACATGCTGGGCCTAATTACTTTTTACTTAGGCGAATAACGGCAGCATGACGCATCTGCGCTCATAATCGACAGGAAACTGTCTGAGCGATCGAAAAAGAAGAAGAGACGAAAACTTGTGGCTGTTCACGTATGCCATATACATTTGCTGCAAAGGAAAACAAAATAGGGTAGAGTGAGAACACAGTAAAAAGTAGGAAGAACTGACGCCATTCTCTCCTACTCTCTTACACACACATACACACCAGTGATGCCCATTTTTTGTTACCCCAAATAGGACAATTGTCCTGACTTAAGAACATCAATAGGACAATTGTCCTGAACATGCAATTTCAATAAGACACCTAATACTCAGCCCAGCATCGTGAAGTGAATTTTTGTAATAAATCACCCAACAATATTTGTCATAAATCTGAGGCAGATGGGGGGGGGGGGGGGGGAGGGGAACTCTCCTAAAAATAAGAGAAAGGTGTTTGATTCCCATCTGGGAATGACAATCCCCTTGGTTGCAAAAAACAATAGGACAAAAGTCTGCTTCAACTGTGCCACAATAGGACAATTGTCCTGACAGAGGCCAAGACAATAGGACAGTTGCAAATTTGATATGTCGATGTCCTGAAAATCGTAAAAAATATGCAACATTTACACTGACACACCACTAACACACACACACTAACACTCACAACCATCTTCAACGTGGGGTCGAGAAGGACGTCTGAATGAAGGCGCACCAGTTTGTTCAGACAGACCAGACAGACAGACAGACAGACACACACCTTCAATGTGGGGTCGAGGAGTATGTCTGAATGCAGACGCTCCAGTTTGTTGAGACAGACAGACAGATAGACAGACAATCACACACCTTCAATGTGGGGTCGAGGAGTACGTCGGAGTGCAGGCGCACCAGTTTGTTGAGACAGACAGACAGATAGACAGACAATCACACACCTTCAATGTGGGGTCGAGGAGTACGTCGGAGTGCAGGCGCACCAGTTTGTTGAGACAGACAGAAAGACAGATAGAGAGACAGACAGACAGACAATCACACACCTTCAATGTGGGGTTGAGGAGTACGTCGGAATGCAGGCGCACCAGTTTGATGAGACAGACAGACAGACAGACAATCTCACACCTTCAATGTGGGGTTGAGGAGTACGTCGGAATGCAGGCGCACCAGTTTGATGAGACAGACAGACAGACAGACAGACAGACAGACAGACAGACAATCACACACCTTCAATGTGGGGTCGAGGAGTACATCGGAATGCAGGCACTCCAGTTTGTTGAGACAGACAGACAGACAGATAGACAGACAGACAGACAATCACACACCTTCAATGTGGGGTCCAGGAAGACGTCTGAATGCAGACGCACCAGTTTGATGAGACAGACAGACAGACAGACAATCACACACCTTCAATGTGGGGTCCAGGAAGACGTCTGAATGCAGACGCACCAGTTTGTTGAGACAGACAGACAGACAGACAATCACACACCTTCAATGTGGGGTCCAGGAAGACGTCTGAATGCAGACGCACCAGTTTGATGAGACAGACAGACAGACAGACAATCACACACCTTCAATGTGGGGTCCAGGAGGACATCTGAATGCAGACGCACCAGTTTGTTGAGACACAGGAAGGCCAACACTCTGGTTGTCTCCTCACCCACGCTCCACATCTTCACCATTTTCTACACAACAGAATGCACACGCATTGATAAACATTTCTTTCAAACAAACAAACGAAAACCATGTAGAAAGCCCACCCCTGCCTTATCCCCTTCGTAGTTTCAGTCCCTGGGAGCCCTGATTCGCATTTGTTGCAGACAAAACTTGTTCTGGTGTTCAGATTCTTTCACACGTTATTAGGAAAATCTGTCTTTTGAAGCACACAGAGCGCCATACACAGTTACTATCACGTCACTGCAAGTGAGAAGCTCCTTCATAGTGTGTGTATAACAGGCCAGGACTTAGTGCGTGATGAAAATGCCATCAGAGGGGGTCTCAGAGTGGGGGCAAGTTATGGGCTGTTTTGGGCAGCTTGAATACACAGAGGCAACTTCCGGCTGGGCAGCTTTGGACAGAATAAATGCAAGAGGGTTAACCCTTTCGCCGCCAGCCATTTTTCAGCCAAAAAATACTTTTAAACTTAACTGGTTAAAGAAAACAAAATCTGCAATATTGAGAATTCCTCTGTGAAATGTAAAACATTAGGCATATCATTACCTCCCAAAATTAAGAAAGTAGGGTCTTCAGATAACAGGCCCTGATTTGATGCCTTTTAGTGACACGTCACATGGGTGTTAAAGCATTGTGGTGCATAAATGCGACATTGGCAGTGAAAGGGTTAAAGAAAAATGCGCTTATAGTTTTTATTTATTAAAAAATTCCTTTGTTTATTTCTAGACTGGTCGCAGAACCATGTTACAACATCTAAAAAAATCGGCTCATAATTTTTAAAGCGAATCTGCATAATGAGAAAACTTAAAACTTAACATAACATAAAATATTTTGCAGTTGTTAGCTCTTTAGCTAAGAATGTTTATTCTCTTGCATATAATCAGGAAAAAAAAAGTATGCGAAAAGACCGACTAGAAATAATAATAATAATATAATAATAGTACATTTATATAGCGATTTACCTCAAATGAGCCTAAAGCGCTTTACAATCAATTATTCATCAACAAGTAGATAACAAAAATAGTATTTAAGAATGACACAAACCAGCAACAACACATACAAAGCAACTCTCTCTCTCTCTCTTTCACACACACACACACACACGCACACATTTATCGACACCGACTCATTATTCATCTTTCATTCAGTAAGCCATAGCAACTGAGTTGCACGGACTGACCACATACACCAACACACATACACAAACGTTAGAGTATACACATACAAATGCACTCACACACAACGTACGCACGCAGACAGACACACACACATGCATACAGACACACATACACATGCGTGCACACATAACCCACCAAACCAAAACACACACAAGCACATGCACGCATGTACGCACACATGCATGCTCACACACACACAACAACACACATCTTCAGGCATCAGAATAGTCTGAAGTCTAATCCTCTGAAGACCATGGTAAAAGGGCCATCAAGGCCCCAGACTACAGAGGGACAACACTGGAACCAATTCTGAACACCACCAAAAAGACTCAATACAGTGGAACCTCCCTTGTAAGACTCCCTCCCATACAAGACCTACTTCTCTGAGACATTGCCTTTCTTTGTAAGTATTAAAATTACCTCCCTTATAAGACCCCTTGCTTATGAAGATGAGACCTCATTTTGGATGATTTTTGAAGGTCTTATAAGGGAGGTTCCACTGTATAGTGAGGAATCACTTTAAAATGCTGTTTAACACAAAGGATAACACTGAATCAAAAGGCAAAACCTCTGACAAGAGAAGCCAATCCTCTGTCAGAAATTCTTAATCCTCTAATCCTCTAATCCTCTGACAATTCTGATGCCTGCATCTTGAAAGCGTTTACCTTCTGAAAGACTTTGACCAGCTTTGGGAAGGCAGCGTAGCAGACCACCAGTTTGTGAATGTGGCGCATCACCGCATTCACCATGCTGGCCTCGGAAAACACCCCACTCAGCTGAAAACATAAAACAACAAACCAGGTACAGTGGAGAACACCTTAACACGAAGCCGGATTACATAAAATATCAGTTAACGCACAAAAACCTGTAGGAACGGACTTGAGCCTTCTTTATTATTACATAAAAAAGATCGTTTTTCACACAAACGTTTTCTGAGGACAACACGAAATACGGTTAACACACAAGGAAAAACTTGGTCCGATTGTTATTTATTGTACTAAAGTTCGCATTGATCGCACAAAATGAAGCTGGAGCCACCGAATATTTCATTATAAACTTGGCAAAAGCCATCACGAACCTCATCTACTGCAACATGGTTGATGTGCTAGTCAGGAAGTTGGAAGTCGGAAAGTATGAACTGTGCATGCATATTCTCAAATCCTGCAGTTTGTCGCTACTTTGCTCGCTCAGTTACCATACTTCAGTTTCTAATTTGCACTCAAAATACATTTCACACTGAAACACTTCATAGTTTTGAAGCAATTAGTTTGAGCCTTAACCATTTTATTCCCATACTTAAGCATGAGATTTTTTTTCTAATTGCAAACGAAGGCTGTGCAGTGAGTAGACAAGGCTTGCAGAGGCCTAGCAGTGCACTCCCAGCAAGGTTTGATACTCGAACCAATGAGCGCTTTTGACTTACGATCATTTCATGTGTCTGAGGCAAACTCTTACCTGCAGCATGCTGACGCAGTAGGTCTTCACGGCGCCCCTGACGACCCTCCACTTCTTGTTCTTCTTGGAGAACACCTGCTGCTGCTCGGCCATGGACTTGAGGGTCAGCAGCCTCTCCAGGAGGGGCAACAGGTCGGCCAGGCACAGGCGCATCACCGCGTTGAAGCCCGCGTTGTTGTCCACCCTGTACGGGGTGCTCTCCCCTGCCTCCGTCGACAGGCCCGCGTTCTGCGAGGCTGCCCCCAGGGCCAACACCCACTGCTGAAGGAGCTCGCTGCTCGGGGAGTCCTTCAAAAACAACAGCATGCAGCATTTATATGGCGCTAAATTTTGATAGAAATGAAATCAAAGTATTCCCCCGAAGACAGAGTGTGGCTGTTCACGTGGCGGGGTAATCAAAAACGGTCACACACGTAACGTTCTCATCTCTAGTTGGGGCATTTGTACCATAGTGTTCAATTTCTTCAGCTGTTAGGATGATCCCTGGAGTCTTTAAACCAGGAAATGACAACAACAACAAATATGGCGTTAAATTTCAATAGAAATTAAATCAAAGCGTGCACACACACACACACACATTAACATTTGTAATGCATTCAAACAAAAACACAGTACACAGAAGAACAGAAAAATGACAACCACACAGTTGTCATCTGACAGAAACAGACTTAAAAGCAAGAGAGAGAGGAGAAAAAGAGAGGATCTACCCCATACTTATATTTAACAATGTCCCATATGTGCCCTTTGGGTCAAGAGGACATAAAGCTTGAGATTTTGTTCATTCGAGAAAAAAAGAGAGTGACTTCATTGACAAGGGGAAAACAAGGTTTCAAAGCTAGCTTTGAAGGCGGAGAGGGTTGGTCGCTGACAGAGGGAGAAGGGAGTTGGTTCCAGGAGGTCAGTCCTGAAATAGCGAAAGAGTGCCAACCAACTGTTAAAAGCTTAGACCTAGGCACACAGCGACTTGTTAGCAATCATGTAAGAAAACAGGAAGCTTAAAGGTTAAATTCAAGGTCTTTTTGCTGAACTCGTTTCAAATTGGCTCTCATGGAAAAAAATACACTTTTGTTGACTACTGTAGTTTGAAGAATACTGTTCTCTCACGTTTTTTGCATGTCTCTTTTTCATCTCCAAGTCACCTGAAGCCGCAATTGAAAGAATTTTTTATTTGAAGTGTGGCTTTTGATGCCAAGGAGGTGGGGGAACTATTTTTATGAAAGATCTCCCAGTATCCCCATGGGGAGAGACTTGTGGTGGGGGCGGGGTTGCTCAGCTCCCTGTATGGAGGCACGAGGCATCCACCCACTGCCCCAGCAAAGGAAGACGCAGAGGTATGACGCAGAGAGGCAATGTGGCATTCAAAGTCTTGATACCCTCCATGGGAGACTTAAAAGTCTAGAGCACAGCGTACATTGAGCATAGCGTACACTTTCTAGATCTATGAATGCATGGATACTTTTCTATGTATTCATGGTGGAAATGTTGGTCTATTCATTTTCTTTTATTTCCAGGTAAACAGCGCACATCGACATTTTGAGAGAAGTACATGACCGGAAATGGTATAGAAACTGTAAAGTCGGTTATACACATGGCAGCTGTGCTGCTCTGTGAGTCTGTATACATGTATAACTTTTGAAAGCGGAATTTTAAGGACTTGAGCGGAAGGGCAGAAGAAATGTAGGCTGAGTGGAAGAAATTCCGCTTTTTTTCTTCTTCTTCTGCGTTCCCGGGCCATATGGCCATAATGGGTAAGGTACGTATGTGTCCGTTTTTTCAGTTTTTATTGGTCTCCCCGCTCCGTACAGCCGACACATACCGATTTCGGAGGAGAAATTCCGCTCAAAACGGAAAGGTTGGCAGGTCTACATATTTGATGCCAACCCCTTTCCTGACCAAACCCCCCCCCCCCCATTCCACCCCCTTTACCTGTGCCTGCTGTTTCCAGGCCTTGATCATGGACCCTGTGATCAGTTTCTTCTTGCTGCTGCGCTTTTCCCCGTCGCTGCCACTGTCGTTTCCATCTTCATCGCCAGCGTCATCATCATCATCGTCGTCCTCGTCATCACTTGCCACCTGTGCACACATTAATTTGATTAAATAGAAAAAAACACACCTATTTAACCCTTTCACCGCCAATGTCGCATTTTTGCACCACAATGGTTTAACACCAATATCACTAAAATCAATTCAGGGCCTGTTATCTGAAAACCCTATTTTTGTAATTTTGGGAGGTAAGGATAGGCCTAATGTTATACATGTCAGTCAGAAAAATTTGCAATATTGCAGATTTTTCTTCTTCTGTGACTCAGGTAATGATATTTTTTATGAGTAAATTATACCACAAAACACTACCAACCCTCCATGCACTGTAGAAATGTGGCTTGAAAAGGCTTTATAGCTTAAAATGCCACTGTTAATAGTGGTGGATCCATAAAGGATGCCAGTGGTTCTACCCATAATGGAGATAATATTTGATCAAAGAAACCACAAACACCACTAGCTGTGTAAAATAAAAGTAAAAGATTGTGCTGGTTTACTTTTTGTCCCAATGGGGGACAGACAGTGTATGAGCAAGTACATAGAGAGATCTCTTTCGAATTTATGGAATTCTCGTCAGTATGTACATCTGCTAACAAACACTATCTTGTGGATCAACCCCAACAGGAACTGAGGAAGACATTTTTGATAAAAGAATGGTGTCTTCTCTGTACTAGGCCGACAAGTCCACAATATAAAAAAATAAAAATAAAATAAAAAAAAGTAATATTTTTTGGCTGAAAAATGGCTGGCGTCGAAAGGGTTAAGAAAAAAAATGTTGCTGCAATTAAACTAAAGTGCAATTTTTTTAACCCTTTCATCGCCAATGTGGCATTTTTGCACCACAATAATTTACATGTCATAAAAGCTCTTGAAATCAGGGTCTGTTATTCAATGATACCGTGTCCTAAATATGGGTAGTAAGGATTGACCGCATTCTAAACGTGTCACAGAGAAATCCAACAATATTGCAGACAAATTTGTTTTCTGTAGCCAAGTAGCTTTAATGGAAAATGTTGGCTAAAAGATGGCTGGCGGTGAAAGGGTTAATAATGTAAAGGCAGACACGTGAGCATTTAATCAAGATAGAGAATTAACCCTCTTTTGTGCTTAATGTTCGAGAGCGTTCATAAGCACCCTAGAACATTCGGGAGCGTACGGCTTACATGTGGTTGCTATGGGCACCTCCGTTTTGTCTGTGCCACATAGTAGTCACGTACATGCTTTAGCCTCACTTTCAATAGATATTTAACATCTGGCAGGGAGCTTTCAATGGCTGCTGGCTTGATTAGTTTGATAGACATGAATTTCTAAAAATTAGTGACCGACTTCAGCATTTCCCTAAAATGTCCAACACGGAGGGAACGCAGTTATGGCGTCCATTGAATGAAGACAGCAACAAATATTTGTATTTTTTTATGAAAAATAAGGCTCATGAGATTGTGAAGCGATGGGGTAAGAGTGTGGTTTGATCTAGATTTCGGCATGAGAGAAAATGGTTCAATCGATGATTGTGTTACCGATATCTGCATTTTTCAGAGTTTTGCAACATGGATGGATGGTGTGTGGAGTCATGCACCCCCATAGCATGTTGAAATACATATTTTATGGAAGATAACAATATACTCTTCTTTTTCTGACTAAGAATAAGATCCAGGGCTGCGCCAGATAACATGAATAATAATAAGTCAGTAACATTTTTATTTTTTATTTTTCATAAATCTCATTTTTATTTAAAAAAAGAAAATTATCCTTGTTTTTATGACAAAATAAAAGTTGAGTTGAGTTGAGTTGAGTTGTATTTTACCATACAAAGCACCTTATTGTCTGTACAACACACACACACACACACAACAACAAACACTAGCAAACAATGAAACACAGAAAGATCAATGACCATAACACAAAAATATTTTTTCAAGGCCTATTTTTTACATTGCTGCTCATATATCTGTTGCTCCGGCTTGGCAAAGACATGCGCTTCATAATCAGATTTAATAAAATTGACTTAAAATTAATTTATAGCCCCGAATGAAAGCTCCGATGTAAGGTTAATTTTCGCTTTATAGTGAAAGTGTTTAAATTCCTCTTATCAGCTGTATATTCTTTCAATAGGAACACTTCACGTCCCCATTCCACGTCTTTTTTCTTTTCTTTCCTCAAAATGCAAACAAAGTCACTCAAACATTACTGTAATTTTCGGACTATAAGGCGATATTTTTTTCTCCAATTTCGACCTATGCACCTAATAAACGAGGGCGTCCTATTAGTGAACAAAATCGTGAGAAGAGAGGCAACGATTGCCGTACTCAGTACAGTCTACTGTGAGTCACAACATTGAAAGTGGTAACGAGTCACCGATATGACGAATATTCACGTTAAAATGCTTCAAAATCCCTATTATCATCCGAGATACTGTCCAACAGATGCCATAACCCTTCATTGGATGTAAAAAGCATCGTTGTACAGCTTAAAATGCCATAATTCTACCAGTTTTCATGAAGAAAAGTCCAAACGCAACAACCGGAAGTCACAAAAATGGAAGTCGGTAAGCGTTTACAGGACGTGTACGGGCTTCAAACTTCAACTTTCTTTTGCGAGGTGTGTATCGCCTTATAAACGAGGGTGCCTTTTACTTTAATTTTTCCAGATTTTCCTTCAAATTGCCCTATTCGCCTTATACACAGCAGCGTCAATGCCGTCTTCATCTTTTCTCTTTTCTTTCCTCAAAATGCAAACAAAGTCACTCAAACATTACCTCTAATTTTCTGGGAGGTTGAAAGTGCTCATTTTCCCCATCCTCTTCATCATCATCATCATCATCACTGTCAAGGTCTTCTTCGTCATCCTCCTCCTCCTCTTCGTCGTCATCTTCGAGGAGCTCCTTGTCTTCCTTCAGGAGAAATTTGTAGAACTCTGGGTCTTTCTCTTTTAACCCTTTCAGCGAAGTGCTGCTCTTCTTGCCCTTTGTCGCAGGACTGTTCCTAGGCACAGAGAATAACAAGAGGCAAAGCCTTCAAGGCTTACTAGAACAGGAACATGTGGGACAACAACAAACACAGATTGAGGGGGGTGTCTGAAGTACAAGATTGCCGATAAAATTTTAAAGTACAAATGAAACTATTGTTAAAGGATATTTTTAAAAAGTGCCCGTGCCGAGAATTGGATACGGAATCATTGGCATGACAGACAGACACTCTACCAATGAGCTATCAAGGCTTTCAGTGCTGATGAGTTTCTTAACTCATGTTGCCTGTTGAATACTCTCTAACCCACTAATCTAAAATGTTATCTGTTTGCTATCTGTTTACAGTGTTGTTTTACGTTTTTAATTATTCAAATAATTATTGTTTGAAAGCTTGCATAGACATCTATATGTGTGCAAAGTTTGAACAATGTATGCCTTCTATTTCCTGAGAAAATGCCAACGTTAAAGTTTGGAATTAGACCACGGACGCAACACACACATACACTTAACCGAACAACTATCATACTATACTCACTTCGTGTTAACTTCGTTTCATAAAAATAGTTCCCCCACCTTTTGGAAGTCATGTGCTTGTAACATCCCCTAATCTGTCACTCTCTTTGACTCTGCCTTTTCCCTTTGCTTTCTATCATCTATTTTTCTGATTTATATGCCCATTCTCCTGCCTTTAAAAAAAAAAAATCTTCCAAATAATTTGTCTCCTTTGACCTCCGAAATCGGAATGTGTCGGCTCTACGCAGCGGGGAGACCAGTGATATTAGAAAACCGGACACATACGTACCTTACTCATTACGGCCATATGGCCTGGGAACAACAAAAAAAAGCAAGAGAGAGAGCATCATAGACGTACATCTATGTGCAAGAATTAAAACTGGAAGCAAAGTAACAGTAGCGATATGAACCAACTTCACTGTAATTAATGAAAATGAAAAGCAAGACTCTACCACACACCTACAATGGCAGTGATGTACCGAGGATAGAAAAGTGATAGGACAAACTGTTCTGAGACGAGATAAATCAATAGGACAGTCCCAATGTCCTGGCTCTTGCAAAAATCAATAAGACAAAGTGTGCCAGTGTTGAAAATGTAATCAGACATTTGTCCTTACAGGGGAGAACACAATATGACATTTTCAATTTGAACAGGTCAATGTCCTATGACCGGGGCCCGGGACATCACTGCAATGGGCATGTAATCCATGAAAATTAAAAACCCAAAATGCTCATAAACACTCATTTTAATTCTCAGTAATAATCAAAATAAATTACAGTGAACATAAAGCCTAAACAAATCAATGAAAATTGACATTTTAATTTTATTAGAACATTAGACCTTGATTAACTCTAGATTGACTCGTCAAAAGAATGCAGATACAATCAATTGTTTACAAATTCTCATTTACAAAATAACAAAAAACACCATTGGTTTAACATTCACCCTTTTTTAAAGCAGGCCAAAAAAACACACCAAAAAAACCACCCCAAGCAACAACTAAATCAAGTGATGACTATTGGCTAAACAAAATTGTCGTTTATCTCGTGAAGTCATAAAATTTGAACCCAACCGTTTTCATGTTTTATCTTTTGTCTGGATCCAGACATCATCTTGTCTTTTTAGTAATTTTGTCACTTTCCCCCCATCCTTTAAAGCCCCACAAAACATTACTTTTCAATGTCAGCAGATTTGGGGGCAGCCTTTTTGCTCTTCTTGGTTTTGGCCGGAGAGGGCTGCTGGGAGAAAGAGGCCTCCGAAGAAGCGTCGTCTGAGTCTGAGTTCATCATGAACTCCTCCACACTCATGTCTTCCAGTTTCCTGCAACAGATGTACAGTAAATAGGTTAGTTCTCCCCGTGGGGATACCGGGGGTCTTTCGTAAAAATAGTTCCCCCACCTTCTTGAAGTTCTGTGCTTGTAACTTCCTCTAATCTGTCACTCTCTTTGACTCTGCCTTTTCTCTTTGTTTTCTTTCATCTGCTGTCTTTCTCAGACTTATTCAGTTATTGGCCCATTCTCCTGCCTTTAAAAAAAAAATCTTCTAAATAATTTTTCTCCTTTGAGCTCCTCCGAAATCGGAATGTGTCGGCTGTACGCAGCGGGGAGACCGTGAAAACTGAAAATCGGACACATGCGTACCTTACCCATTATGGCCATATGGCCTAGGAACGAAGAAGAAGAATAGGTTAGTTGATTCTTCTTCTTTTTCTTCTCCTTCCACTAAGTTCCAGATGAGGATGTTTATCCTGCCCTATGGCTATGCCCAGCGATATTCATTAAGAAAATTAATTATTCATAATGTTGGCACACACGATGCATGCTATATAAATTTGCGTCATCCATCCCACCAACACAACAACAGTCAAGATATAACACGGCCTACTCTGACAGAATACTCAAAATCAAAGAATCAAATGGGCTTTAACCAGTGTGCAAGATCTTGTAGGTCTATATAAATTATATGTGTTCTCACGCATGATCTTGGTGTTAAATCTCATTCGAGGGACTTTTTTCCTAATAGATATTTGGTGCCCATTTAAACTGGGTGGAGTGAGGAAAACAACCCACGGACAGGGCGATACTGCATGTCCTGCTCCAAACCGGGGGGCGACGAACTTGAGTAATGTCCGGACAACAAGTACAACAGGTCATGGCCTGAAAAATCCAGACTTCTGGATTGATGGACAGACTGAATTGACGTAGAGTCCTAGTCGAAGTCTGAATCAGACTTATCAAGACGAGAAGTTGACTTGTGGTGAGGAAATAGGAGTAAAATATTTCCTCCCCAAGGATTAAACACAGTGGACCAAACAACTCAAACCCCAGACTCACAATGGTTTGGATTAACATTTAATATACATGTGTGATGTGTATGTCACTATGTGCACAAGTGTGCATCACTGTATGCATGTGAGTGGTGTGTGTGTGTGTGTGTGTGTGTGTGTGTGTGTGTGTGTGTGTGTGTGTGTGTGACATGAAAATTGTCATAAGGTGATTCTGACCCTAAACTAAAGTCAAAGGAAACTTTGGATGGAAATCACTTAATACTTATCATGGCAAATATTTTAAAGGAGACTATTCATTAGTAGTAGTAGTTACCTCTGCTATAGTATTATGGGCCTCTCTGCCCTTTTACGCCCCTTCTCGATACATTTGCATTTATAATTATAGCATAGCATAGCATAAATGGCACTATAGGCTATTTTGCATTAGCCTTTTGCCCTCTAAATATGTTTTTGATTTTTATTTGGTTTGGCTTCATTCACTGATGACTACTAATAGGTATTCCAATGCCCTGCCTTGCAGCTGTGACAAACTGCCCAGAATGCCGATTTTTGCTTGTTTTCAACTTTCATTTTTTCCTTCCTGAATGAAAATTATGAATAAAAACTCATACCAAATTGTACTTCTGTCTTTTGTGGTTCTATTGGTGTGCTTTTTATTCTTGTGTATGATGTGTTATTATTTTAAAACATTTGTTGAAAATACCAACCGTATTGGAGTTTTGGGCCGCCGACAAGCCTTCTGACTAAGGCCGTCGGCACCCCCCGGCACTTCATGGCTTTGGATGAGCCTGCCCATTTACTCAATATTAACTAAAGTGGTTCTATCTAAAAGGAAATTGAATGCTCTTTAAAACCATGCACTTTTTGAAAGGGTGGGGTAATGTTAAGCTGGTTAAAATTTAGTTCAAACTTTTCAAAGTAAAATTTCTGATCGAAAATGACAACATTTTTGCGTAAAAGTTACACCGATCGAAAGCTTGAGGTTTTCTCTTCCCGTGATGACATGTTCTATTTGTATCCGACCAATGGGCACGCTCATCCACGAGCCCAAACTCCGCGAAGCGCGTGACCTCATTCAGCCATTTACAACTGGCCGACAAAAATGGCGCACGCACGACAACGCTAACAGAGGTTCAGTTTCATCGCGAAAATATTGCCCATCTTGAAATTATCTACGATATTGATTCCATGCTAGGTGAGTATTGCTGTTTAAGATTATATTCGTGCATTTTTTATGCATATATGATGTTGTAAAGTTTTGTATTTCCGTAAAACATGACATCGTTCTTGAGCTAGAAATCAAATCTTTGACACAGCGAGCAGTCGAGTACTATCGAAGCCGAGCTAATTTTTTCTCATCATGTAAACCGATCATAACCATTATAGATGTTTTGGAAAAAGCCTATTATTAACGCTTAAAGATGTAATTAGGAATAAAATTGAAAGATTTTAAAGAAATCGATCAAAATGTGAGATCACGTGATGTTGAAAAAATGGTCTGTGACTAGTTAGACTGAGTGACTTCCCTTGGCAATATTCGATTCTGTTTTTCGATCGGCCTAGGCCTAGGATCAGAATTATATTTCCTCGTTTTTTGCCCAATACTTATTCAAATCAGTAATTGTTTTGGTTAAAATTATTGCGCTTCTAGACTTCTGCATGTATTTTGCAAAAGATTCAACTGTTTGTTTCTGAATTGAAAACCTTTAGTCAGTGAAGCATCTTCAACTTCAAGTTCAACCCAGATTCTGAGATAGAGAGGAATATCATGCTAGGCCTAAGTAAACGTTGTCTTGGCCTAGACCTACGGCTACCAACAAAATCGAAACTAGTTAATGCTAAGCAAAACTACAAAAAACAGTCAATTGTTCTCAATATTGTGTTTCATTAACAATGAACAGATACTGGAGAATGCACACACACTAACAATACATTGAATGATTGATAAAGGTCTGCTGTTTCTCATTCACAAAGTGACAAACATGAGATTTTGATTTCTGCACGCTTTATTTTACACACACACACACACACTACAAGGAACTTAACTCAAGCACCTAGCAACCCAATAATAAACATACAATTAAAGACCCAACTGGGTTATATGCACACACACAACACACAGTGCATGTGGATGTACCTGAATTAAGACAATTTGATGCAGTTTCAAGTTTCAGGCAACTGACTTCCTAAAACTCTCTCTCTCTCTCTCTCTCTCTGCAGGCATGGGAATTGTCCGCAAATTTTTTTTTTAAGGCAAACTTTAAGTTACTAAATACTTCAATTTTTATGATATTATATTTTAATGCTGTAAAAATGGGGGGGGGGGGGGGCTTTTCAGATTTTTTTGTCTCTGACAATTCCCATGCCTGCTCTCTCTCTCGCGCGCACACACACACACACACACTAAGGGGAGAGAGAGACTAAATTTTATATATGCGCTTAAAATTTTAAAAACGAAGTTCAACAAAGACATAATATAATTATAATAATTTTATTAATAGCTCACATACATGCAAATATGCATGCACATACGCACATAACCTTTCTCTCGTTCTGTGTGTGCGACTAAATTAATACAATGTTCTATTGCATTGCCTGACCTAGGGCCCAACATCCGTGGTCGTCAACGACTGACAGGAGGTCAACTACCACCTGATGTGATTCATAATCACCGTACTGGGAGTGGGCCAATTAGGAGTTTTCAAATAAATTTTGGAGATTCGTTTCAGATTATTTAAATATTAGCTTCATTTTACTTTGTCTTTGAAAAAAAAGATGGGAAAATTATATTTCAGGTGGGGAAAAAAAATTGGACTGTGGATTGAAGTTTTTTTTTTCCCTCAAGTTTAAATTCATGTAAGGACTTCACAACAGAATCTTAACGCAAAGCACTTGTGGTGTCTTGCTTAGTTGCTAAAGATGAAAATATATGGAAGTATTCATTTCGGAAAATAAAAGTTAAATCAAAGAACTGACGCATATATTGTTTTATTATGTTGCAGGTGGCGAAATGGTTCCAAGATCTGATTCCTGGTTCCGGGTTTCCACCTGAATGTGCCAGGAACCTCTCAGGACTGAGGGAAACTCACCTGTCAAAGCATTGCTTGCCAAAGAATTTGACGTTGTCACTTTGAATAATGCATTACGGCATAACTCAATCAAGTCTATGTGCATCATGCAAAAATATTTGTTTTTTGTTCCTTGTTGTATTGTTGTCCGCCAGCTAGTGAATGATCACTTGACGTCACGCGCTGCACGCCTTTTTGGCAATTGTTTAAGCATGCCCATTGGTCGGATAAAAATAGAACATGTTGTTACGGGAAGAGGAAACCCCAAGCTTTCGATCGGTGTAACTTTTATGCAAAAATGTTATTTTCGATAAGACATTTTATTTTGAACAGTTTGAACTAAATTTTAACCAGCTTAACATTGCCCCACCCTTTCAAAAAGTACATGGTTTTAAAGAGCATTCAATTTTCTTTTAGATAGAACCATTTTAGTTAATATTGAGTAAAGGGGCACGCTCATCCAAAGCCATGAAGTGCCGGGGGGTGCCGACGGCCTAAGTCTGAAGGCTCTGGCGGCGGCCAAAATCTCCAATACGGTTGGTATTTTCAACAAATATTTAAAAATAATAACACATCATACACAAGAATAAAAAGCACACCAATAAAACCACAAAAGACAGAAGTACAATTTGGTATGAGTTTTTATTCATAATTTTCATTCAGGAAGAAAAAAAAAGAAAGTTGAAAATGTGAAAAAATTACAAATTTGAATATTTTTGTTAAAAAAAGCATTAAAATTTTAAATGTTTTGTAAATTTAGCACTTTTACTTGTTTTCAGAGTAGAGGACATTAAAAACTTGACAATTTGGTATAAAGGGCAACTCAGTAGCATTAAAAATGACAAAGTTATAGCAATTTGAAAAACCTTCAAAATTGATCCTTTTTGGCCAGGCGCTCAAATTCGATGATGTACCATTTTCATTGGACCAGTATGATGTAACTATCACAAACAGAGTTCTGAAAAAAAATTGAGCATAATCTCTTTATCACTATAAAGTTGTAATCAAGATTTTGTAGTTATGGTACTGAAAACAACTGTGTACCAGACCTTTGAAATACCCCCATTGTGCGATTTTGTTCCAAGAATCTGTGGAAATAACTTAATTTTTGACCGAGTTTGGAGATTTACAACTTTTTTTGTAAAGCATTTGATGTTAACAAATTTTGTGTGTTTGATTACCAGTATATAAAGATTAAAAACCAGAACTTTGAGATCTCTGTGACTTTATGTTTTTTTGCTGTGTGCGAGTGAAAATGGCACAAAAATGTTGCCGAAAAATTTTCTAAGTCAAAAAATCACATAAAATGTCATAACTTTTTTATTTTTTACCACACAGACTTGTTTTTGGTATCACATTAATCAGAATCAAAAGATCTATCAAACTGTAGCAACAGACAATGTGTAGCATGTATTATTGAAAACCCCTTTGGAATACCTACTACTAAGGCATCTGTGTTTTATTCCTTTAAATCTGAATACATTTTGTTTTTGAAAAAAATTGTCTATAATATTTTTGAATGAATTTAAATTTTAATGACTTTGCATTAACTGCTTCATCGGGAAGGTTATGTCAACTTATGACATGTAGTATTTGGTGGATTGCATTTCAATGTATAATTTTCCTATCTAATATTAATTTGGAATATATTTACAAGAAAAATATGGACTTTATTCATCAAAGTTCTTTTACAATAATTTGTGGATCTTTGTCAAGTTGATTTCTGAACAAAGTTAGATTAGGTGTATGGATTTAAGTTTTAACCAGACTTTTGGCTTTTCTGTCAACATCTTCTCCACAAAAAGAAACATGAATTCTGATTAATTTTACACAATAGATCATAGGATTTAACATCTGAAAGAAACAGAAAAAGCTAAGCATCTGTTGAACAGCCACATCACATCGACACATGTGCTGACAGACCTGAAAGTTCAACTGACAACTAATGAATTTGTCGTCGGTGTTTTGACATTAAATTGAACGGGTACAGTTTTCCTAAACATCTGTTTAGTCTTGGTTATTTTCTACTGAAATGAACAAAGTATTTTCAGTTAAAACATGTATATTCATACCGTTTCTTGTTGGCCATTTGTTTTGGCCTCGTGGGCTTGCTGGTAGCTGCCATTTCTTTTCTTTTTTTGGACCGGAAGCAAGCTGAAAGTGACCTCCCCTGATTCTGTCTTCGGTCTCCTTTTCAACCCAAATAACAACACAGTCATACACACACTCGTGCACGCACGCGCACACTCACGCACAGTATTGTCAATTATAAAGAAATAACAAAATTAAGGGCTTAATTCAAATGGAAAGCATACAAGGCTTAGATTTACAAATAAAAATACTCATATAGGCCTACTGTGTCTCTGTGTGTGTGTGTATGTGTGTGCGCGCGCGTCAGTTAGCCTACTGAGTGAGTGTGTGTATGTGTGTGTGTGCATGTGTGTGTATGTGTATCTGTGTGTGCGTGCGCGCGCGCGCGCGCCCGCGCGCGCCGCGCGCGCGCGTGTGTGTGTGTGTGTGTGTGTGTGTGTGTGTGTGAGAGAGAGAGAGAGAGAGAGAGAGAGAGAGAGAGAGAGAGAGAGAGAGAGAGAGAGAGAGAGAGAGTATGCATGTGTGTGTGTCAGCCGGTGTGCGTGCGTGCGCGCGCGCGCGCGTGTGTGTGTGCGCGCGCGCGCGTGTGTATGTGACGTGTGGCACTCACATAGGCGGTGTGTGTCTGATCGAGCTTGTAAAAGAAGCAGACGTTGCCAGAAAAAAGTGTTTTCGTACACTCTCAATAAAGGAGACACTTTAGCCACATTTTGAACCATGACTTTTACACAGCTGTTTATGGGCAGAAATGCACATGTTTGCATGGTATAGGCCTACTAGGGGAAGACGGGGTAAAAAGCGCATGGGCGGGTAAGAAGCCCACCCCAATTATCTCATGAAATAAAGAAAATTTCAGTCAAATTTGCCCATGAGACGAATGCTAGACATTAAAGTAACGCTCGTCTCATGGGCAAAATGAGACTGAAATTTGTTTCATTTCATGAGATAATTGGGGTGGACTTCTTACCCGCCCATGCGCTTTTTACCCCGTCTTCCCCTACTGGGTAGGTGAATACTGACCAGCTAGTACATATATTGAACTCCCCAGATTCTGTTGTGTGCCCGTCGTACATGGCGAAAGCCGATACGCGACGTTAAACTGAACTTCCATCCTTCTGTTGTGTTAAAAACTGAGAGGGCCTTTTGCCCCTAAAATGTACTTTACTTAAATTATTTGTTCCTGATGAAAATTTTAATATCAACATTCATTAACAAATGTTTCCTGAAAGTAATTTTATCACGATGTGACAAATGTTTTTATGATTTGCGTTTATCTGCTTCATTACTTACAACAGCTGGTACCCAACAGCTGAACGTCGACAAAGCTGTTTACTTTTTACAAGGACGATGATCTTATGTAGGTGGCGTTCGCATCTCAGTGCCTGAGACAGGGGCAGAGGATTTTCAATATAAAGCCCATTTGTTGGTGAGCGTTAGTCTGCAGTAACCTCCACTATGAGGCGCCTTTTGCACAAAACCCTAGATAAGAGATATCAACAGTTTCAAAACACTAGCTAAGAGATATCAACAGTTTCAAAAGCCTAGATAAGAGATATCAACAGTTTCAAACCCTCACTAAGAGATATCAACAGTTTAAAACACTAAGAGATATCAACAGTTTCTTTCTCTCTGTCTGTCCGTCTGTCTCTCTCTCTGTCTGTCTGTCTCTTTCTTTCTCTGTCTGTCTCTCTCTCCCTGTGTCTGTCTCTCTCTCCCTGTCTGTCTCTCTGTGTCTGTCTCTCTCTCCCTGTGTCTGTCTCTCTCTCCCTGTCTGTCTCTCTCTGTGTGTCTGTCTGTCTCTCTCTCTGTCTGTCTGTCTCTCTCTTTCTGTCTCTCTCTCTGTCTGTCTGTCCCTCTCTCTCTCTCTCTCTGTCTGTCTCACTCCCTCTCTCTCTCTCTGTCTCTCGCTCTCTCTGTCTGTCTCTTTCCCCCCTCTCTCTCTCTTTCTCTCACTGTGTCTCTCTCTCTCTGTCTGTCTCTTTTTCTCTTTCGCTCTCTGTGTCTCTCTCTGTGTCTCTCAGTCTCTCTCTCTGTCTGTCTGTCTCTCTCTGTGCCTGTCTCTCTCTCTCTGTCTCTCTCTCTCTTATCTAGAGTTTTGAAAATATTGATATCTCTTATCTAGAGTTTTAAAACTGTCGATATATCTTAGTTAGTGTTTTGAAACAGTTGATATCTCTTATCTATGGTTTTGAAGCTGTTAATATCTCTTATCTATAGTTTTGAAACTGTTGATATCTCTTATATAGGGTTTTGTGCAAAAGGCGCTTCATACTCCACAGTCTCCTCATGCCGAGCAGACCTCCAGCTCCTTACCCCATGACTGAGGAGGAGACGACCGGTTGCCGGAAATGCACGGCCAGGAGATGCGTTATGTGCAGTGAGCACATGCTGGAGACCCCCCCACCTTTTTGGGGGTTTTTGTTTTGTTTTACTGTCCCATCTTCTGGGCTGTACAGTGGCGTTGCTCCCGCGCCGCTCGTTCCGAATCTCAATTCGCAGCTACACCCGGGTTTGTTCAAGTCGCAGAAACCGAAACCAGCAGTCCAAGGGGAGCGAATCTATGTTAGACCGTCAGGAGGCAACCGGCAACCGAGGAGACACTGCACTTCTGCTCAGTCACTTCGGTGGAGTTCAGTGGAGCCTGTTCAGGACACCACCTACTAAGCCCCCTACTGACGACACTATTCTCTTTGGAGACCCCCCACCTTCTTCAGCGTCAGGACAGGCAAGGTATTTATCATAAGAGACTCTGCCACGTGCAAGACTGCGGCCAACCTTGTCTACCTGATCAACTGTGCTCACTGCCGGTGTCACGATAAGTAAGTACCTGTCATGAAATATCTACCTCTCGCATACGAACTATAACCATCTAACCTTAACCCTATCCCTAACCACGGAAAGAACCAAGAAATAGAGGAGGAGGGTGTAAATCTACATATTTGCCGAGAAATCGATGTACAAAGCCATGCACTTAGTTTCGTACAATTCACAATGGCGAACAAACAAACGATTCTGGTTGGCTAGGGGCAGCTAGAGGTACTTATTTGATAGAGGTAGGATATCATCTTCACACCGGGACGTACAGTACGTGGGGGAACGGGCAACACGTACACTCCAGGTCCGCTTCAGCAGTCACCGCTATACGACATCAGGAGGAAGCAGGACACGCTCGTGTCACGCCACTTCTGCGGACCTGGACACAGCCTGAGCGACCTCAGATGTTCAGTGTCATCGAGGTCATCGAGTCAGCGAACAGCCAGACGAGAGAGAGAGAGAGAGAGAGAGAGAGAGAGAGAGAGAGAGAGAGAGAGAGAGAGAGAGAGAGAGAGAGAGAGAGAGAGAGAGAGAGAGAGAGAGAGAGAGAAGAGAGAGAGAGAGAGAGAGAGAGAGAGAGAGAGAGAGAGAGAGAGAGAGAGAGAGAGAGAGAGAGAGAGAGAGAGTATTTAAAAACCTCCCACTAATTTATTTTTACATTTGGTTACGTATGCTTATTTGTTGATTATTCTGAATGTTCAATGACGGGGTCTTTATTTAAGTTACCAAGTGATGTCGTCAAAGTAATTTGACGTCATTATCAGCAGGTGCAATGATGAACTGTGTTAATTAATGTAGAACTTCAACTGGGAGTCAGCGACTTGCAAACATTTTATTTAGAAAAATGAGGGGCGGCCAGTATCCGCAAATCGATAGATCTAGAACTTGCAAAATGTGACAAAAATATAAATTACATCAAATTTAGAATGACGCAGGGTGTTCTAAGTGATGTAAGTCTACTCAAACACACGAGGCGAGAGCTGTGGATCTACCTGATGGTAGAGTAGATCCCCCTGTTTGACCGATTGAATTAGGCAAGGTCACTCCCACACACCATGAAATTACTCCCCTTCCGAACAATTCCTATGCGGCGAAAACGGTCCTAAGAAACACCTGTTAGCTGATAGTTTGGTTAACAAACTGACTGTGTGTGGAAAACTATTACTTGACTTGCACAGGGTTAATACATTTCTTCTTGTTGTTTGGTCCATTAAGGTTTGGTTAATATATGTTTTTGGGACCAATCAGACACGAGCTTGTAATATTTCCCCCCGCAAACATATAGTCGTTTCTTAGACCCCTTCTCAAGTGGCGCAAGCGTAATTCGCGCGCACAGCGACCTCTCGCGAAACATGCCCCAGTTAATGTTTCTTCTGTTTCAAAAGCTGGCAAAGAGCTTGTCACGTCAAATGTGGCTCATTCACAGGGCAAGGACATAACAAGGGCAAGGGCGTGAACATGGACAGACAAAAAACAAGTTGCTGTGGCTTTCGTATTTCTTTCACCGCGATCCTGATTTTTATCCTGGCTCCAGTAAGTCTGTTAGTCACATACAACTTGGCTCCTGCTTATCTTAGACACCCTTTGGTGGTGCCACCTGCTGCTCTGTGTAGGGACGTGCTGAGCAACATGCTGATTGGACGCTGGGACCAGCGTCACATGGCGTCACAGGAAGTGGACAGAATGAGGACGTTTTATAGAATTGTAAGTCTTCTTCTTCTTCTTCTTTCTCTTCCCAACCCAAGTAGTTTGGGTTTTCGAAAAGGAAACCTTTTCTTCTTCTGCGTCCCCAGGCCATATGTCCATAATGAGTAAGGTACGTATATGTCCGGTTCTCAGTTTTCACTGGTCTCCCCAAGTAGTTTGGGTTTTCGAAAAGGAAACTTCTTCTTCTGCGTCCCCAGGCCATAATATGTCCATAATGAGTAAGGTACGTATATGTCCGGTTCTCAGTTTTCACTGGTCTCCCCGCTGCGTACAGCCCCGGACATATTCCAATTTCGGAGGAGCTCAAAGGAGACAAATTATTTGGAAGATTTTGTTGAAAGAAGGCAAGATAATAGCCCAATATGTCAGAAAGATAGTAGATGACAGAAAGCAAAGGGAAAAGGCAGAGTCAAAGAGAGTGGCAGATTAGAGGAATTTACAAGCACAGAACTTTCAGAAGGTGGGGGAACTATTTTGTATGAAAGACCCCCGGTATCCCCACGGGGAGGAAAAGGAAACAAAATGGGAAGAAAGAAAGAAAAGCTTTGTGTTCTTGCCTGTTGCCATGTAAACTTCAACCAAACGTACCCCGTCCATCTCTCACTGCCTCACACACACATGCACACACACACACACACACACACAAACACATAAGCGCACGCGCACGCGCACACACACACCTTCTCTGTTGAATAAATCTGCTTAACGTAGGATAAACTACTGCCACTACTCTAGATCTACAGGTTCACTTTGTCTAGTATTCTAGTAGAACTATGTCTAGAGTTCCAGTAGTAGTCGGAAGAACCGCTCTATATAACAGCACTATAATTATATAACCTTGAAGTTTCTTATTCCAATTTTTTTTTATACGTGTCTATATATTTGCATGGGATCAGGTACGAGAGAAACAATACCACATGCCCAAAGGCGCTCAACGCGCCGACAAACGCTGCGGCAACGTGGCCCAGGGACGTAGCGGGGAACTCTTTTACTTCAAAGCCCTCTGCGACCCAGACGGCCACACGCCTTGCTGCTACAAAGACCACGTGTGCCGGAACAGGTCCGTTCGGGCACTCCGTGATCAGTTGATCATGTTATGTTAGAGTAACCCTATAGCAGCCTCGTGCTGCTTTGTATTAATTTAAGTTAAAGTTTTTGTTTGTGGCTCAAGCCACAAACCTATAACTCGCTTTGTCTGTCTGTCGGTCCAAAATTGTCGCACTTCAAATCGAGGCTACACTTCTGGCCGCTCTTTAAAATGATGTATTTTAAAAGCGTACAAAATAACAAGCGCGAAATCGCAATAGTTTGTGGCACGCGGTCTATTTTTACCACTCCAATCATTAGTTACCTCCCCTGGCTTTTCAATAATTTTAATCTGTAAACCAGAATGTTATCTCTGCACCATTTCGTAACTTTTTATATCTTTTGGAAAACATTTAAAACTATGTATCCTACTTATACTCATCGAAAGAAGCACCGCATACTCGTCGTGTCTGTTGTAGTGTCTGTATTACATATGTTTATTATTTTGTACGCTTTTAAAATACATCATTTTAAAGAGCGGCCAGAAGTGTAGCCTCGATTTGAAGTGCGACAATTTTGTCAAAATGTGCGTCAATTTTGGACCGACAGACCCACAGACAGACAGACGAACCGACAAAGTGAGTTATAGGTTTGTGGCTTGAGCCACAAACAATAAACATATGTAATACAGACACTACAACAGACACGACGAGTATGCGGTGCTTCTTTTGATGAGTATAAGTAGGATACATAGTTTTAAATGTTTTCCAAAAGATATAAAAAGTTACGAAATGGTGCAGAGATAACATTCTGGTTTACAGATTAAAATTATTGAAAAGCCAGGGGAGGTAACTCATGATTGGAGTGGTAAAAATAGACCGCGTGCCACAAACTATTGCGATTTCGCGCTTGTTTTTAACAATAAAAAACTGTTTTTAAAACATTGGTCGCCTTTTTGTCATACGGACCTAAGCCATTCACTTGCTGTAAATATTGTATAATACATAATAATAGGCCATTGCCTGTTTTTAAAACATTTTATAAATAAAGCCTTTGAGCATAACATAAAATTTCAAACTGGAGCCCTGGGGGGTTTTAATCTTAAAATTTCCTCTACCTGCAAGATAAGTTGAAGCAAACTGCAAAATATTGTTTAAAAACAAATACTTTTATCTCTAAATATATTTTTTTTTAATAAAACTTTGCTTGTTCTTCAAACTTTCTTTAAAAACCTATATGAACTAAATATATCTGTACCTCTATTAAAGTCTTCTTTTAATGTTAGTATCTTTATAGAATGTGAAGAAACGGACAACGGGTTCAACCCAAAACGTGTTTTGTTTTGCTCTGTTTTTTAAAATTTTTTTATCATTAAACCGTTTCTTCTGGTAATTTGTTGAGTATCTTTATAATTCCAAATGCCTCAAATGGCCCTTTGGTCCAGAAGGCGTAAAATCTTTATTTTCTCTCTCTCACACAGGTCCGTCCAGGAGTGCAAGTGCACCGGCTGCGAAGACATGCGCACCCCTGTTCACGCGGAATACGCCACCTGGCGGACCCTGGATCCTGCCTGTCAGCCGCGGGGGAAGTGGTCGGTGGAGGCAATTTGCAGCCTGCTGAGGAACTCCACGCTGTACTTTGTGGGAGACTCCCTGATGAGGCATGTGTTCACTGCATTCCTCCTGGCTGCCCGGGGCAACTCGGAGACCGGGGTCTTTCTGTCTACGATGCCTGCCGGTGAGTAGGCCTAACGGGCGATTTTTCGAAAAACAACAAGGGGAGAGCACTATGTGTAAATTAGAGTAGTCTACCTTGAACGAATCTGTCAAACCATAGCAATGAACGCAGCACAAGGTGAGTAGCGCACTGGGCGAGTGTAAATTTCTGTTTGTGTTTGAGTTTTCTCAAGCGGCATCATTCGCATTCAGCACGAGATTATTCACCTTAATTATTTGCGAACATTTCCTATGGGTTTTCCTGTGGGTTTTAGCCAACTCCTCCAGTGTCCATTTATTAATTTATTCTGTCACTGGATCATCGAATCATGTTTTTACCTTTACCATGTCCTTCTCTTTATGTTTGTCGATCTATTTCTGCCATGGTGTCAATATACTAAATCAGGGATTCCCATTCCAACAATAGGATGGTTTTGTTAATTTCTCCAAAGCTTCAAGTGGCTTATCAGAAACTGAAACTAAGCTGTGTCTTGGTGAAAATCTGTGCTGTCAGTGTTTTATTTTGATTGTTTCCTGTAATTAGGATTCTTCTCTTTAGGGAGAATACTATTCGCAAGAGTTTTTCTTCTTCTTTTTCTTCCCGTCTTTTTCGTTCAATTTGGCTGAATTTTTCAGGAAATCTTAGGGCACTAAACTAAAGGATTGTCGATTTTGCAATATCTAATGATTTTGCCAAAAATTTTTTGATATAAGCTTACGGCCGAAAAATCACGAAAAAGGCGAAATTTCAATCTTGAATATCTGAGAAAAAAACAAAAAGGCTGAAGGATTGCGTTGATATGTTCTGTTTTTATTAAAAATTAAATTTTCAACACTTCTTATTTTGAACCACAAGTACCAGCTGGAACTACCCTGGCTAGTAGGAACCTGCAGGTAAATTTGTGATCAAGGAATAG
>CM065686.1:11968955-11991455 GCA_017654935.2 Phymorhynchus buccinoides | reverse complement strand
GTGTCACAGTGTGTGCGTGCGCGCGCGTGTGTGTGTGTGTGTGTGTGTGTGTGTGTGTGTGTGTGTGTGTGTGTGTGTCACTGACTGAATCAGCTGACTATGACTTTCACATAGCAGATAAAGCTACTGCTATTCTACTTAGAACTACAGGGCTGGACTGAAATTTGTTTTCAGTGGTGGTAGGTGATAGAAGCTGTAAAACAGTGACAGACACCTAGGCATCCATTGTTTCAGAAGGCGTAAAATCTCTATTTTTCTCTCTCTCTAGGCATCCATAAAATAAGTTTTTTAAAAAGGACCTAGAATATTACCTTGAGGAACACTACTGCTAACATGTGCAGCCTACAGACTGATTTCACATCTTTACTATTACAATACTGAGTTCTGTTACATGAAAAGTCTTCTATCCATATTAAGTAAATTGTTGTGGATTCCATAACCATGTAATTTAATTGTATGTTGTAGGCCTACTTACAACAGTTGTGTTGTATGGAAAGAGTGACTTGTTTTGGGCTTAAAAGCTGATTAAGTTCTTTTAAAACATTATTTATTATTTATTTTGTTATTATTTGTTTTTAAATAAATAGATCTAGCGCAGGCCAAACAATGTCTTAGCGTGTACTATTTCACTTCTGAGTACTGGGTGCACTACCCCAGGTTGTTGGGGTGATGGCTTATGCACAGTTTCTTATTTCAAACACTGGGAGAGGGGTGGAAGTAAAGTACATTTTCTTACTACACATTTCATAATTTGCACACCATTTCAACGCCCCAGGAGAAATATCAGTATGCAGTACACTTTCTTGTTACAAACTTGCTGTTTGTATACCCTTTGAAAATCCAAAATAACCCTCTTTTTTTTAAAAAGCGTGAATAGCAAATTTCTCCTTTACATCCTGCAGTCCTAAAGATTACAGGCACATGGGAGGGAACATGAGAATCAGTGAATAATTGACATCATTGGTATTGCAACATACTGGGAATGAGATTGAATCATACAAATTATTTTTAAATTTTGTCTGAAATTGAGAGGATTTGTGGGGATACCCGGATAGTGTTGGTTAAAATAATGTGAATACGTCTTACTTTGTTGTGTCAGTGTATTTGTATTTAATGCTGTTATAAAGCAAAGTACACCTGTGCATGCGCATTAATTTTGAATAAAATCATACCAGCCCCGAAAGTCTCAAAACCTTTTCGTACGAACCTCCCCCCTTCCTCACTACTAGGCAAACGTGTTTTGAATAGGCAAACGTGTATGTAATTTTTTTGGGCGTGGTTTCATGATCACAATAGCAGGCAAATGTATTTCACTTTTACCAAAACCGTTTTGAAAAAAAAAATGTAACGAAGCCTACCTAACTGCCCCCTTCCCTCCCCTTTTTGTGGGGAAGATTTACTAACTATCCTGGGATAAACACTGATTTTAAGCACTGAGAGAAAGAGCATCATCACCCTAAGCTAAGTGACCCAGCCAGTCAGGATCCTTTCAGCGGGCACCCAACGTGATGCTGAATGGAGCAGCTACCTTCACTCTAAGCTAAGTGACCCAGCCAGTCAGGTCCCGATCAGCGGACACCCAACATTATGAAACATAATAGAAAAGGAACCGCCTAAGCTAATGAAAAAAGTTATGTTCTGTGGCTTTTTCGTGCAAGACAGTATGAGTTTGCTCAGTTGCAGGGTTTGTGATCGAATAAATAATCACAACTGAGCCAAACAAATAAGATCGTGATCTGTTATGAGAAACACAGAGTGTTGTGTAAAAGTATAGCTGATTAATTAAAAAAAAATCAGTGACAAAATTGTGTGTCAGAGATTCAATGCGAGATCTGCAAGCTGCACGCACATCTTTGGTTGTTCTTTGCCCATTACTTGTCGTCAGGCAAACATTCAGCCCCATCGGCTCGGAAGTGAGTAGATCACTTTTCGCGACTCCGCGCGCTAGAGATAAGCAAGCGCATTCACTCTTGCAAACCGGCTTCGATAAAACGGCTAATAGGCCTACAAGCAGCCAGTTTCCTCCCTTTTTATCTTCGCCGTCCCCGTGGGGATACTGGGGGTCTTTTGTAAAAAATAGTTCCCCACCTTCTGGAAGTTCTGTGCTTGTAACTTCCTCTAATCTGCCACTCTCTTTGACTCTGCCCTTTTCCTTTTGCTTTCTATCATCTACTACCTTTCTGACTTAATGGCCCATTCTCCTGTCTTTTTTCAACAAAATCTTCCAAATAATTTTTCTTTTTTGAGCTCCTCTCCGAAATTGGAATGTGTCGGCTGTACGCAGCAGGGAGACCAATGAAAGCTGAAAACCGGACACATACCTCACCCATTATGGCCATATGACCTGGGAACGCAGAAGAAGAAGAAGAATCTTCGCCAAGGAAGTTATGTTTTTAGAACTTCAATGAATCTCAGCAATACTGAACACATGGAATGTTCTTCTTTTCGTCACACAGGAATCATTTTTTGATTATTCAAGTCGCCAATCTGTCAATTATTAGCATAGCTGACAACCCCGTGAACAGATACTGATGACTTTAAAGGAAAATGACCCAACTAAGATATAAAGCCTACATTGATAGTTAGTGCTTATCAACTTCTTTGGTATACCAGTCAGTCATGCATGCACGCGCACACACACATTGACACACACACATTCACACACACACACACACACACACACACACACACACACACACACACACACACACACACACACACACACACACACACACACGCGCGTGATATTCTTAGCCACATCTGAGAGATAGAGAGAGAATGGGGAGGGAGAGAGAGAGAGAGAGAGAGAGAGAGAGAGAGAGAGAGAGAGAGAGAGAGAGAGAGAGAGAGAGAGAGAGAGAGAGAGAGGGTTAATTTATCCTGAAATTTGACGCTCAACTTGGCCTGGGTCTGTGAAGTTTTAGGATGGTATAGAAAAGGCAGCCGTCATTCCCCAAATCCCGCTCCTACCACCACCACCCCTCCACCCCATTTCCCACCCTGACCTGTGAACGTTAGGGTTAGGCCTAACCCTAACTTAGGATTACATATCCACAAATCAGTGTAAGCAAGGGTCACGATTAACCAAACAAAGTGTTAGGTAGCCCAGGTTACTAACCCTATCTAAGGGTTACACTGAACCTAATTTCAGGTTAAGCTAACCTAGGTTTACGCTAACCCTAAGTTAGGGTTACGCTAACCCTAACTTAGGGTTGACCTAACACTAATTTAGGGTTAATTAGCACTTTCCAGCCCCAAGCTATTAACTTCAACAAATGACCACGGACACTAAAATAAGGTTATAATAACTCTAAATTAGGATTAAGCTAACCATATCCATAAATAAGCGTAAGCAAGGGTCACATAAAGCGAAGGGTTAGCGTTAACTAACCCTAACTTAGGGGATATATCCCGAAATCAGTGTAACTTAAGGATACAATAACCCTAATTTAGGGCTTAGCTAACCCTAAGTTAGGGTTAGGGTTAGCGTTTAGGGTTAGCGTTAACTAACCCTAGCTTAGGGGAAATATCCCAAAATCAGTGTAAGCAATGGTCACGTTTAACACAACAAAGTGTTAGGCAGCGCTTAGTAACCCAACTAACTCTAATTCCAGGGTTACGCTAACCCTAACTTAGGGTTAGGGGTTAGGGTTAGCGTTAACGAACCCTAACTTAGGGGGAAAATCCAGAAATCAGTGTAAGCAATGGTCACGTTTAACACAACAAAGTGTTAGGCAGCGCTTAGTAACCCAACTAACTCTAATTCCAGGGTTACGCTAACCCTAACTTAGGGTTAGGGTTAGGGTAGCCCCAAGCCCCAAGCCCGTACTAACCATAACTTAAGGATACAATAACCCTAATTTAGGATTTAGCGAACCCTAAGTTAGGGTTAGGGTTAGCGTTTAGGGTTAGCGTTAACTAACCCTAACTTATGGTAAATATCCAGAAATCAGTGTAAGCAATGGTCACGTTTAACACAACAAAGTGTTAGGCAGCGCTTACTAACCTAACTAACTCTAATTCCAGGGTTACGCTAACCCTAACTTAGGGTTAGTGTTACGCTATCCCTAACTTAGGGTTAAAGAAACACTAATTTAGGGTTAATTAGCAATTTCCAGTCCCAAGCTAGGAGTATATTAACTCCAATTTAGGATTAAATAGCCCTTACTAACCATAACTTAAGGATACAATAACCCTAATTTAGGGTTTAGCTAACCCTAAGTTAGGGTTAGGGTTAGCGTTAACTAACCCTAACTTAGGGTTAAACAAACACTAATTTAGGGTTAATTAGCACTTTCCAGCCCCAAGCTAGGAGTATATTAACTCCAATCTAGGGTTAAATAGCCCTTACTAACCCTAACTTAAGGATACAATAACCCTAATTTAGGGTTTAGCTAATTTAGGGTTAATTAGCACTTTCCAGCCCCAAGCTAGGAGTATATTAACTCCAATCTAGGGTTAAATAGCCCTTACTAACCATAACTTAAGGATACAATAACCCTAATTTAGGGTTTAGCTAACCCTAACTTAGGGGAAATATCCAGAAATCAGTGTAAGCAATGTCACGTTTAACACAACAAAGTGTTAGGCAGCGCTTACTAACCCAACTAACTCTAATTCGAGGTTTACGCTAACCCTAGCTTAGGGTTAGGGTTAGGGTTAGGGTTACGCTATCCCTAACTTAGGGTTAAAGAAACACTAATTTAGGGTTAATTAGCACTTTCCAGTCCCAAACTAGGAGTGTATTAACTCCAATCTAGTGTTAAATAGCCCTTACTAACCATAACTTAAGGATACAATAACCCTAAATTAGGGTTTAGCTAACCCTAAGTTAGGGTTAGGGTTAGCGTTAACTAAACTAACTTAGGGGAAATATCCAGAAATCAGTGTAAGCAGTGGTCACGTTTAAAACAACAAAGTGTTAGGCAGCGCTTACTAACCCAACTAACTCTAATTCCAGGGTTACGCTAACCCTAACTTAGCGTTAGGGTTAGGGTTAGGGTTAGGGTTACGCTAACCCTAACTTAGGGTTAAACAAACACTAATTTAGGGTTAATTAGCGCTTTCCAGCCCCAAGCTAGGAGTATATTAACTCCAATCTAGGGTTAAATAGCCCATAACTTAAGGATACAATAACCCTAATTTAGGGTTTAGCTAACCCTAAGTTAGGGTTAGGGTTAGCGTTTAGGGTTAGCGTTAACTAACCCTAACTTAGGGGAAATATCCAGAAATCAGTGTAAGCAATGGTCACGTTTAACACAACAAAGTGTTAGGCAGCGCTTACTAACCCAACTAACTCTAAATCCAGGGTTACGCTAACCCTAACTTAGGGTTAAGGTTAGGGTTAGGGTTGCGCAAACCCTAACTTAGGGTTAAACAAACACTAATTTAGGGTTAATTAGCACTTTCCAGCCCCAAGCTGGGAGTATATTAACTCCGATATAGGGTTAAATAGCCCTTACTAACCATAACTTAAGGATACAATAACCCTAATTTAGGGTTTAGCTAACCCTAAGTTAGGGTTAGGATTAGCGTTTAGGGTTCGCGTTAACTAACCCTAACTTAGGGGAAATATCCAGAAATCAGTGTAAGCCCTTACTAACCCTAACTTAAGGATACAATAACCCTAATTTAGGGTTTAGCTAATTTAGGGTTAATTAGCGCTTTCCAGCCCCAAGCTAGGAGTATATTAACTCCAATCTAGGGTTAAATAGCCCATAACTTAAGGATACAATAACCCTAATTTAGGGTTTAGCTAACCCTAAGTTAGGGTTAGGGTTAGCGTTTAGGGTTAGCGTTAACTAACCCTAATCTTAGGGGAAATATCCAGAAATCAGTGTAAGCAATGGTCACGTTTAACACAACAAAGTGTTAGGCAGCGCTTAGTAACCCAACTAACTCTAATTCCAGGGTTACGCTAACCTTAACTTAGGGTTAGGGGTTAGGGTTAGGGGTTAGGGTTAGGGTTAGCGTTAACTAACCCTAACTTAGGGGGAAAATCCAGAAATCAGTGTAAGCAAGGGTGACGTTTAACACAACAAAGTGTTAGGCAGCGCTTACTAACCCAACAAACTCTAATTCCAGGGTTACGCTAACCCTAACTTAGGGTTAGGGTTAGGGTTGCGCAAACCCTAACTTAGGGTTAAACAAACACTAATTTAGGGTTAATTAGCACTTTCCAGCCCCAAGCTGGGAGTATATTAACTCCAATATAGGGTTAAATAGCCCTTACTAACCATAACTTAAGGATACAATAACCCTAATTTAGGGTTTAGCTAACCCTAAGTTAGGGTTAGCGTTTAGGGTTAGCGTTAACTAACCCTAACTTAGGGGAAATATCCAGAAATCAGTGTAAACAATGGTCACGTTTAACACAACAAAGTGTTAGGCAGCGCTTACTAACCCAACTAACTCTAATTCCAGGGGGTTAGGGTTACGCTAACCCTAACTTAGGGTTAAAGAAACACTAATTTAGGGTTAATTAGCACTTTCCAGCCCCAAGCTAGGAGTATATTAACTCCAATCTAGGGTTAAATAGGCCTTACTAACCATAACTTAAGGATACAATAACCCTAATTTATGGTTTAGCTAACCATAAGTTAGGGTTAGCGTTAACTAACCCTAGCTTAGGGGAAATATCCCGAAATCAGTGTAAGCAATGGTCACGTTTAACACAACAAAGTGTTAGGCAGCTCTTACTAACCCAACTAACTCTAATTCCAGGGTTATGCTAACCCTAACTTATGGTTAGGGTTCGGGTTAGGGTTACACTAACCCTAACTTAGGGTTAAACAAACACTAATTTAGGGTTAATTAGCACTTTCCAGCCCCAAGCTAGGAGTATATTAACTCCAATCTAGGGTTAAATAGCCCTTACTAACCATAACTTAAGGATACAATAACCCTAATTTAGGATTTAGCTAACCCTAAGTTAGGGTTAGGGTTAGCGTTTAGGGTTAGCGTTAACTAACCCTAACTTAGGGTAAATATCCAGAAATCAGTGTAAGCAATGGTCACGTTTAACACAACAAAGTGTTAGGCAGCGCTTACTAACCTAACTAACTCTAATTCCAGGGTTACGCTAACCCTAACTTAGGGTTAGGGTAAGGGTTACGCTATCCCTAACTTAGGGTTAAAGAAACACTAATTTAGGGTTAATTAGCACTTTCCAGTCCCAAGCTAGGAGTATATTAACTTCAATGTAGGGTTAAATAGCCCTTACTAACCATAACTTAAGGATGCAATAACGCTAATTTAGGGTTTAGCTAACCCTAAGTTAGGGTTAGGGTTAGCGTTAACTAACCCTAACTTAGGGGAAATATCCAGAAATCAGTGTAAGCAGTGGTCACGTTTAACACAACAAAGTGTTAGGCAGCGCTTACTAACCCAACTAACTTTAATTCCAGGGTTACGCTAACCCTAGCTTAACGTTAGGGTTAGGGTTACGCTAACCCTAACATAGGGTTAAACAAACACTAATTTAGGGTTAATTAGCACTTTCCAGCCCCAAGCTAGGAGTATATTAACTCCAATCTGGGGTTAAATAGCCCTTACTAACCATAACTTAAGGATACAATAACCCTAATTTAGGGTTTAGCTAACCCTTAAGTTAGGGTTAGCGTTTAGGGTTAGCGTTAACTAACCCTAACTTAGGGGAAATATCCAGAAATCAGTGTAAGCAATGGTCACGTTTAACACAAGACAGTGTTAGGCAGCGCTTACTAACCCAACTAACTCTAATTCCAGGGTTACGCTAACCCTAACTTAGGGTTAGGGTTAGGGATTTTTACCCTGTCTTCCCCTAGTAGTAGTAGTAGTAGTAGTAGTAGTAGTAGTAGTAGTAGTAGTAGTAGTAGTAAGTAGCTGTTGCCGCCATCACGCACATGCTTGACTGGTGCTAGACCCGCCCGTCTGGAAGGGCCGTAAGTCCGTAAATATCACCAGCCTCCTATCGCTGGAATGTCTGCGACCAAGGCAACAGATGCCAGAACGGACTTATCAAAACAAGAGGAGCAAACCCATACCGGCGTGGCCTGGTATAAATCACCAGCCTGAGAGACCACAGAGCTGTCAGTTTGATTATAAACGCTTTTCCAAGCTGGTTTCGTATGGGACTAATAGTGGCTAACGGACGTATAGAAGGAGACGCTATTTTCTATTGATCTCGGCTGTTGTTTTTCTGTCACAGAGCTCCGCTCACAGTGTTCGGGCCTGTACACGTTCACGGAGACAAAGTGCCGTAAGTGGTTGGACCGTAACGTCACGTTATGCAATGGCTCCGCCACGGCGAAAATGTTCGAACTGTGGAGCGCCAACCACAGCAAAGCGATCCAGGAAGCGGTGCTGAGTCTGACTAACACCACCACACTACGTTCCTTGGCTCTCGTTGGAATCGGCCTCCACTGGAACATGGATGCGAGCCGAGTTATATCTCTGCTGCTCCGGCCACTTTTGCAGACAATGGAATCTCAGAGGTTGACGAGACCTCCTCGTCTGATATGGGCCAGCGTTCACCAGATGGGCATGCTGAAGACACCGATGTTGGCCTCCCAAAGCAACAGGGGCGTGAGAGCGTTCAACGGCGCTGTCGAGAGTTTCCTGCGCGCGCACCACGTGCCCGTGTTCGATATGTACAACTTGACGCACAACGTGACCAGCTACGACGGGACTCACTACGGCTACGGCATCAACGGCATGAAGGTGAACATTCTCCTTCACTACCTTGAGGAGTCGAGAGCGCTGGGGAAGTGGTGAGGTCCATGGAGGGAGAACTAAGGTTTGGATATTTAGAGCGGCCTTGAACCAACGACGAATTGAGCCATTTATGAGCAGTTTTAGTTCTTCTAGTAAGTACGACAGTCAGTTGTTTCCTACCACGACTACCACGACCTGCCAGATAGCATGATTGGGCAGCTGCTATGATTGGAATAACTTACCAACTAACATCAAACAGGCACCTAATATTAACACTTTTAAAAATCTTCTGGACCAAGATCCTAATTTGATAAGAGCTTTCAATTTTTTGGATGATATGGGGAAGACGGGGTAAAAAGCCCATGGGCGGGTAAGAAACCCATGCCAATTATCTCATGAAACTCTTGATAAAGAAAATTTCAGACAAATTTGCCCATGAGACGAATGCTAAACATTAATAACACTCGTCTCATGGGCAAAATGTGACTGAAATTTGCTTCATTTCATGAGATAATTGGCATGGGCTTCTTACCCGCCCAAAGGCTTTTTACCCCGTCTTACCCTAAAAATGAAAGTCCATTCCAAAAAAAAAAAAAATTCATTAAGACTAGTTTACTTTAGGTTTGCGCAAACATTGTGAAGCTTCATCAAACTGATTAAACAATCAAGAAAGGGCGAAAAAAGGGCCGAGAGGCCCACTTCTAGCCCTATTACAGTACTACTACTTCTACTATTTCAGCGGGCAGGTTAGTGGAGATGCCTTGTCCAGTGTATTCTTTTGATGTGACTAGTGTAGTCTCAAGTCTTCCGTGTGTTACACATGTGTTATGATTGTTAAGCTTCAACCCTGATAGTGTGTATGGTACATCATTATTGTGCGCAATCATATGAGAAGTAATTTTCTAGCTTGCCAATGAAAACCATCACCTACCTCTAGAGTTGAGAACCGGTTCAAAAATCCGAACCGGTTTTAAACCGGTTTCCCCATTTCGAACCGATTTTGCCGAACCGTTTTTTTTAACCAGTACTCGCATCACTAGTTTCACCTATGCAAACACATATTTATTTGTCAGAATATTCACACACACGCACGCACGCGCACACATTCACACACACACACACACACACACATACAATAAAGAAACTTATGACTTATGACACTCAACTCAACACTCAGTCAAAGTCAAAAGCCATACACCACCACAAACTAGAAACAGTTACTCTTGGCTTACAAA
This sequence comes from Phymorhynchus buccinoides, assembly GCA_017654935.2. Classification (NCBI taxonomy): domain Eukaryota; kingdom Metazoa; phylum Mollusca; class Gastropoda; order Neogastropoda; family Raphitomidae; genus Phymorhynchus; species Phymorhynchus buccinoides. The sequence goes on along the minus strand of CM065686.1, from coordinate 11,981,526 downwards.
CACCCAATCTGCGCTGAGAATCAGTGTTGTTTTTCGAAAAGAATGCGTTTTTCTAAGAAAAACTTACTTTCAGTTGGCAGTTAAAAAACCGGTTCACAGCAACTCGAACCGGTTTTTTGAACCGCGAAAGTTTAGCACCGGTTTTTCGGCTCAAACCGGTTTCCCCCCCCCCCCCCCCCACCCCCCCCCCCCCCCCCACCTCTACCTACCCCCCCCCCCCCCCCCCCCGCTTACCCGACCTCACCCCCCTTATTAAAATAAAAAATCCATATCCGCGTATGCAAAACATCACTAATTAGATTTTTCTCTTCAAATATATTGTATTTGTATCCGTAACTTTCTTCACTTCAGTTCAAATACTGTAAATTATTTAATGCTAGAAACTACTCAGCGGAATTCGAGTGCCACTTGTTCACAAGCGCAGAAAATAAAGATGGCCGATTGAAATTATCTCAACATTTTAAGAGGTTCGATTCAATTATTTAGTTAATTTTGTGTATTTTTTTTTCTTTTTTTTTTTTCCTTTTAGTATAAAAGTGTTTAGAACTGTTGTTGCTTTTATGTTATTATTTTTCAATGAATGATTAGTTTTGCGTATGCAGCCCTTACTGTGCAACTCATATTGGAGTACCCTGTATAATCTCTTAGCTTGTTGTACTCGAAGTTTATAAATGTATTGCTGCTTTGCTATGATTTTCTATTCGTGAATAAATTCTTGTTTAAACCAATTATTTGTTCGCTAAAATCTGAAGTTTCATTGTATTCGTGGTATCACTCGACACAATAGCTCAACAAACAACCCCCCCCTCCCAATTTGAAAACCACAAAAGTGTGGGTACTCAAAAAGTGTCAAAACTGGGTGTGTCCACTGTTGTTGGCGAGGCAAACAATTTAAACGAATTGTTACAAGTTCTTTTAACACAAAGATGGAACTGGGTGGCCTCCGTGTTGCTGTCTCAGTAGGTCCGAAGTTGATCGTGGTTGACACATATACACACGCACACAGACACAGAGACAGACAGACACACACATACATACAGACAGACAGATAGACAGACACACACACACACACACACACACACACACACACACACACACACACACACACACACACACACACACGCACAGTATAGACACAGACGTGCGTGCATGTACACAGGCAGCGTGCATAAAAATGAAGAGAGAGAGAGAGATCCACCACCTACACATTCCATATGCACGCACGCAAGCACATATACTACACACACGTGTAGCCATACAAATATTCACACACACAAAAACACTCTACAGATGCCATACTAATTTGTTTTATTTCATCTTATATTTCATCAAGGATTTCTAGCTATAATAAGTATGATATCAACAGCTCTCAACAATCAACATATTCATCAATCCGTTAATCTCTCTCTCTCTCTCTCTCTCTCTCTCTCTCTCTCTCTCTCTCTCTCTCTCTCTCTCTCTCTCTCTCTCTCCCCCCCCCCCTCTCTCTCTCTCTCTCTCTCTCTCTCTCTCTCTCTCTCTCTCTCTGTCTATGTCTCTGTGTCTGTCTGTCTCTCTCCCCCCCCCCCCCCTCCACCCCCCTCTCATGCTCGCACACATAATATAGCCTACACACACTGTGACCACTCATAGCGACGTCATCTCATTAGTTTTCTGTTATGACATTGTACGGAGATTAAAAAAAAAGCGCAGGTATTTTACACCTATGTGACGTCATATGTTAGATCCCCCCCCCCTCAGATTTAGTATGACGTTCAGTTGACGTCACTGTATGGAAGGCACAATAATGGAATTCCTTTCCATAAATCACACATTTTCCCTCTCTACTTTTCTTTCTTCCTTTTTCTTTTCCCTTTTCCGACTTTCTTTTTCTTCTTCTCTGTCCTCCTTCTTTCTTTCTCATTTGAAGCGTGTTCTGCATGGTAAATTAAATGACAGTTGGGTCATTGTCGTACGCACGCTTGTTTTTCGAGTTTCATAATTATACAAGTACTCAACGAATATTTAAAGGGGCACCCTGACGCAGGAGTTTTTGTAAGAAACACGTCGAGATCACCAGGAAAACACCCTTTACAGAGATTGCAAAACTCACTTTGCACTGGTTTCCTAGAAATCAAACCATCAGATCGGCGATTCCTCCTTGGAGGAGGTGCTGGATGTCAAATTATTTCACCCAAAGAGAAGGCGTCTCTTTTCTAATGCCGCCAAATCGTTTGCACGAAGTTTTCGCAATACAAGCATGTTTTTATATTTAAAAACAAGAAGTATACAGTTTATCTGAAGAAGTTTCGCTCACAACAAAGGAAATAGCTCCAATTTTTTTTTACTGCACTACAAAAAAAAAAGAAACGCTCCAACCACAATGAGTGACCTTCACCCACCCCATCCAAGATGGCTACTCTCTCCGGCATCTCCGCCAAGGAGGAATAGCCGTTTTGACGGTTTAATTTATAGGAAACCAGGGCAAAGTGAGTGTTCCGAAGTACTCCTTTAGTACAAAACATCTGGCTTTGATGTACCTTGCTCTAGTGTCAGTTACCAGCTGTGTCTGCATAATTATATAATTCGGGAGGTTTGCAGTTCTATGTTATTTATTCAATGTAGACCCAAGGCCTAAATTCTAATTTTAAATGCTCAACGTGTTGGGTTTTGTCCATAGCAAGTGTCTCTGTTCTTTCTTCTGTTTTCATGTTTTCGTCTTCATTTTAATGTGTCTTTTTCTCCGGTTGTCTGTCTTCTCCATTAGTCAGTCTGTCTGTCTGTCTGTCTCTCTCTCTCTCTCTCTCTCTCTCTCTCTCTCTCTCTCTCTCTCTCTCTCTCTCTCTCTCTCTCTCTCTCTCTCTCTCTCTCTCTCTCTCTCCCTCTCTCTCTCACGCATATATACGCACACGCCCACTCAAACACTTTTATGACAGACACATGTACTGAATAATAAACAATGAAAATTGTAGAAATGAACACACAAAAGACTATCATCACCAAAGCATGTAATGTTATATGACGCAAAATCATATGCACGTAGGCTCACTTTTACTAACTGCACTAGTTTCAAACCTAAGAGCCTCTTTCCAGTTCTGTTTGAAAGTTTCAGAAACGTTTTACCATTATTAGGCCTGTCTACTAGCTAAACTGGAGGTGTCAAAACCATACGTTTGTTATTTAGGTATCTGACGAGTTATTTTCACCAAATTTGGTAATAATGTTGTTAAGAGTCCATATTTTAAGCAGAAGTTGTTGTTTTTTAAGTACAAAAAACAAAGTAAGCTTAGGTGTCGGTTTAAAAAAACCAACAACACAAAATGGCATGCAAAATGGTTTTCGTGCGATATTTTCAAAATAGGACTTCGTATTTTGGCTTTCTGTATAAAAAGAACATATCTGGAACCTAAACCAAAGATTGGATGTATACCCTACACATGTGTTGCTGGTATGCTAAAATATATAAAATATTTATTTTCTATTTTAAAAAAAGTTTTTATTCACATATCCGTTTCTAATTGCTCTACTCAATAAACTGAGGTTCACGTTGGCCCTTTTAACAACCGTGGGCAATTTCAGGTCAATATCTTTATCAGTTTTTAAATTATCGACCGAAAACGAAAGTGAAAAACTGATTTTCGACAACTTGTTTTTCAAAAATGGCAGCGAAATGAACAGAAACGCCATGTTTGTTGGCAAATATCTCAAAACGGTTAAGATTAAGGGAAATGAATACCAGAATGGAAAAATGTAGTCATTTTTACATCAGTGGCCTATATCTAGGTCACAAGTTAAAACCCAAAAATAAGATTTTGGGCAAAAATCTAGCTAGCAGCGGGCCTTAAAGACAATAGATGAATGTTTTTGTAGCCCTATCAACACTCAATCAATGTAAACAGAATATCCTGATAATTTCTGAGATCTCTGCGGCATGTCAGAGCAATTTACTAACATGTCAAAAATAGCTCAGCTCTTCTTACGTTGTTGTTTGTTGTTGTCGTTCCCTGGCTTAAAGACTCCAGGGATCATCCCAACAGCCGAAGCACTTGAACGCTACGTGTTCAGGGATGAGAACATTACGTGGGTGACCCGTTTTGATTACCCCGCCACATGGGCAGCCACACTCCGACTTCGCAGTATTTTGGACTGATGATGTCATGCTAGGAGCTTGTCATGGCTAAAGACAATGCCCGCATAACTATGCAGAACACAACAACATGTTCATGTAGCCTTGGTGTTCTAGCCTATGTCAATTGGTCCGACATAGCCTTATGCCAAGGCGAAGCTTCTACGTGAATTTAGCAGTCATTATTAACCAGAATGGAGTTTTGAAAAAATCATAATTACAACCCCCCCCTGACTTTTGTCCACAGAAACATAGATCTAATAACAGAACAATCTTACTGTAAGGTCTCTGGCAAAGTTGAAATATAGCCTAGACCTAAAAACAATTTCATAGCTTTCGATTGAGCAATAGCACCGAAAGAATGAGCGTAAGATTTGGTGCACGTGGACATATAAAAACAATAGAGAAGAAAGTTTGGACACTTTTTCTCGAAAAAGATGTGGCCAGTTAGGCCTATTGCTAAATTACTCTGTTGTTACTCATTTGTATTGGCAAATATTTAATTTTACTTAATTAAAGCGGTGCCAGAAACACTGGTTATGTCCCTTTTAAACAGGACACATTCTACACGTCGATAGGCCAGTTGGATTCTCCGTTCAAGTTCCAGTCTGAGTTTTTGGATAGCCTCCACTGTGAATAGTGCACTGTCCGCAGTAACGATAACTATCAGCCCGGTTCGCCGAGCTCTTAAGTAGTCCATCTTACCCTTTTAGAATATCTTTGATCTAGCCTAGAACATTACACGTTGTCAATTCGATTAAGATTAAATTGACTTTGGCGCTACCATAAATCACTGTAGATAGGATGTGACGTGTGGTAACAACTTATCACCCATATCCGTGCCTCCATGCATCCAGTGATGGTTTACGTAGTGACATGGCAGACGTGTTAATTTAAAGGAATATTTAATGTATATAAAAAGTCCGTTTCTTATGACGACAATGAATAGCAAACTAATCACAGCAATGATAATTCACTGAGATCAAGACATCGGAAACATTCTTATTCTACTCCGTAGAGGCGAAATGACAGTTCACGAAAGCCCTATGATTTGCACATGCTCCAGTCAATTCTTCTTCTTCTTCGATCGCTCAACTCACAAGCATCGTCTCTCTTACCACCTCCGTTATTGCATCCGAGAAGGGATTGGGTATGAATATAGCACCATACACGCGAACAGAAAGTTAAAAAAATCAATAAATAGAAAAGCGAATATTAATGTTATAGATGGCAGCTTTGTGTTTCAATGACATTGATGTAACTCACGCTCACATAGGTGGGAATCGAATCCACACGAAGGACTACCCGCAGCTTTGAGAACTTGAGTTCCTAACAGAACACGTAGTCTTTCCCTGTGCCCGTGCAAATGGACCCCAATGATGTCCCGAGTCCCAGGTCAATGAAAATGTTCTGTCACCAGCCCAGCTTTGAGGGGAGAACTTGTGATCAATTGAGTTCCGAACAGAACACCGTTAGATTAGTCTTTGCCCTGTGCCCGTGAAAAGGAACCAATGATTGTCCCGAGTACAGGTCAATGAAAAATGTTCTGTGCCCCCCCCCCCCCACCCCAATGAAAAATGGTTCTCCCCCCCCCCCCCCCCCCCCCCCCTGTCAGGACAAATGTCCTGTTGAAATTGAACACTTGCAGACTTCATCTTATTGATTTCCGCAAGATCCAGGACATTTGATTCCATTAATTTTGCAGTCTCAGGACAGTTTGTCCTGTCACTTTTCCATCCTTGGTGCTTCACCGAGACCCTGAGCCGGTTGTTATAAAGGATGTGAGAAGGGATCGTCTCGAAGAAAAGTTCTACTAGAATAAGCTTTGGGTAGGAAGGGGGAGCGGTTTGCAGTGAGGTCCACTGTATGGGGTAGAGCCACAGACGGCTGGGGAGAAGAAGGCTCGGGAACTCCGGGCAACATCTGGTCGTCCATCTCGATTGGACACGTGGGCAGATTGGAGGGGCGAAGGATGGTGGGCGAAATGTCTTCAACAGAGTGGCTGGAGCTGCTTTCTGAGGAGTTATTTTCGGGCGACAGCACCTGGGAAGTCCTAGAGTCGGGAATAATCGATTCTGAGCTGACAGTAGGTCGAGGTATACTATAACTCCTGGAAGAACCAGTGCCGTTGCTGTTGTCTGTGATGAACCTCATGTTCGTAAAAACGGGGTTGAGAGCAGCATTATTTGGCTTGGAGATGTTTCCCGTCTCCAGATCCTCTCTCCCGAGGGCCAGTGGGACTCCGGGCAACGTCTGGTCATCCACCTCGATTGCGCACGTGGGCAAATTGGAGGGGTTCAGGATGATGGGCGAAATCTCCTCAACAGAGTGACTGGAGTTGCTTTCTGAGGAGCTGTTTTCGGGCGACAGCACCTGGGAAATAGAGTCAGGAATAATCGGCTCTGAACTGACGCTAGGTCGAGGTATACTACAACTCCTGGAAGAACCACCACTGCTATTGTTATCTGAGATGAACCCCATGTTCGTGAAAACGGGGTTGAGAGCAGCGTTGCTCCCTGGTTTGCCAGCGTTGTCTGGCTTGGCGATGGTGGCGATGGCTCCCGTCTCCAGGTTCTCTCTCCTGAGGGCCACGGTCTTGGAGGACTGGAACTTCTTGTTGAGGGAGGTGAAGCCCGTGTAGAATGGCAGCAGGAACAGCGTGCCCAGCATCACCACGATCAGCATAGCGTCAGAGGCGAAGAGCATCACCAGCACGCCGCACACCACGGCGAACAGCGAGTAACCCCACAGGTGCTGGAAGCTGGACACGAAGGGGTTGGAGCTCTTGAACTGTTCCTCTACCGCTCTCTGCGGCACCCACTTGGCGTTGACCACCAGGTTGGCCTGCACGGCCCGGATGATCCGCACGCAGCCCACCAGAGCCTCCGGGGTGAACTGCACGAACGAGGCCAGCGTCTCCAGCAATACGTAGCGGTAGTTGTGCCGGTTGCAGGTGGCGAACTTGGGGAAGACCAGCACCAGGAACATGATGATGATGATGGAGGCCCAGCGGTAGATCAGGGACGTCTTGTAGTGGATGATGATGTACAGCAGCAGCAGAGGCTTCATCATCATCTGCCTCAGTGCCGAGTGCGCCACGTAGGACGTCACCGAGTCCAGCTTGGACTCGGTCCGCAGCTTGGTGGGGTTGAACTTCTCCTTCTGCAGCTTCCTCTGGATCCACCGCATGAACTTGCCCAGCACGTTGGGCCAAAAGTACATGGACAGCAGCACTTCCCCGCGGTTCCAGCGCCGCTCGCGGATGTTCCAGGTGACGTAGTTGTAAGAAGGGGCCTCCAGGAGGAAGACGGAGCCGCAGTACAGAGGCCGGAGCAGGGCGGCCTCGAAAGTGTCGTGGCTGAGGACGTCCACGGGGACGCGCTCGATGAGCTTGTCCTTGGTGCCGATGACCTGCTCGATGTAGACGTCGTTGCGGATGAGGGCCTTGCCGAAGTAGGAGGACTGTGCCAGCATGGCGGTCATGGCGTTGGTCATGGGCTCGTAGATGGCCTGCCGCATGCACTCCAGGTGCATGAAGAGCGTGTCCGACTCCGCGCAGTGCAGCTTGATGGCCGGCTGGATGATGCCTCGGTCAGGGTTGGCTGCCGCCACCTGCGCCACAGAGAAAACAGACACCGTATGACATACATTCTTCAACATCGTATTTATATAGTATACGTGTTCATGCATTCTTAGGGATGTCATTCCCATTTTTGCTTCTTTTCTTTTTTTCAAAATTTATTGCCGGCTTTGCGCTCGACATAAGTATATTGCATTATATTCCTCTCACACAAACGAATCTTCAATTCATTTCTATTCCTTTGATCTCTTGACATACTTAGGTATTTACTCCACCCCCCACCCTCCTCGTACGATCAGAAAATGTGTTTAGGCTGTGGTGAATAGAATGCAGTTTTACTTAAAACAAACAGGCGTATCTTATGATTTGACTGTTGGCCCCACTCCGATCCTTGTAAACTTGACCACAAAGAAAAACAAATCAGATTATTATAGCAGACCTAATCTTGTGGCTCTGGAAACAATGGCTTTGCTACAGGCCAATCTTGTCTGGTCGGAAATTACCGAAAGTATTAGGTACTTTATAGTTACAGAGGCAACTCTGTGAAATTCGGGTTGTGTGTGGAGAGCGCGTCGCAGCCAGAGACGCGCCACCCATAAAGTGTAGCCTTCCCCTTTTCTTAACCTCCAGTAAACGGAATCAGGTATTAAACTCGTCATCGTCAGTTTTCATGGGAATTGTTCAACACCACTTCGGATTCATTCTTGTCTTTTTTTTTATATACATGAATTAGGAAACAAGGAAGAAGAAGAAGAAAAAGAAGAAGAAGAAGAAGTAGCAGAAGAAGAAAATGAAGAAGAAGAAGAAGAGGAAGAAGAAAAGTAAGAAGACGAAGAAGAAAAGTAAGAAGAAGAAGAGAAAGAAGAACAACAACAAAAAGAAGAACTCTAACCTGCAGCAGCTCGAACACGGACCCCGGAATCACCCCGGTGTCCCCATCCAGCACCAGCGTGTAATCGAACTGCCTGTCCACGATGTTATCCACGTCGGGCGAAGCGTGGAACAGCGGCTGGCCCTCGGGCCTGGCCGAACGACCGTAGTACTCCGGGTCGCAGTAGCTGTACGCCGTGGTGTGCCCGGCGGAGAGAAGCATGAGGTCCTGGTACTGGCCGCACTTTCTGAGTACCCGGCTGACCCGCTGCACCACCATGAACTCGCGGGCGAACTCGTCGCAGACGCCGTCCAGGTAGTCCCTGGCGAAGACGTCCTTGTCGATGTGCTTGTAGCGCCTCCACACGTGCTGGAGCCGGGAAGGGTCCACCCCGCTGAGGTCTCCCGAGGCGAAGTTCAGACCTTCCCGGAACAGCGTGTCGTAGATCACGGCTCGGTAGTTGTCGCGAGCCTGTTGGTGAGAAGAAGATTAAGATGTTTTTGGATTTTTTTCTTCTTCTGAATGTGCAGTATTTGTTTAATTAACAGGAATAAGGGGAAAGTAGCAGTAGTAGTAGTAGCAGTAGGAGGAGGAAAAGGAGTAGGAGGAAGAGTAGTAGTAGGAGTAGTAATAGTAGTAGTAGTAATAGTAGCAGTAGTAATAGTAGCAGCAGTAGTAGTAATAGTAGCAGTAAGAGGAGGAGGAGGAAGAGTAGTAGGAGGAGTGGTAATAGTAGTAGTAGTAGTAGTAGTACTACTACTAGTAGTAGCAGCAGCAGCAGCAGGAGTAGTATGAGTAGTAGTAGTAGTAGTAGTTGTAGTAGTAATAGTGGTAGTAGTAGTAGTAGTAGTAGCAGCAGCAGCAGCAGTAGTAGTAGTAGTAGCAGTAGCAGCAGTTGTAGTAGTAGTGGTGGTGGTAGTAGTTGGAGGAGGAGGAGTAGTAGTAGTAGCAGCAGCAGCAGCAGCAGTAGTAGTAGCAGCAGCAGCAACAGCAGTAGTAGTAGTAGCAGCAGCAGCAACAGTAGTAGCAGCAGCAGCAGTAGTAGTAGTAGTAGTAGTAGTAGTAGCAGTAGCAGTAGTAGTAGTAGTAGCAGCAGCAGCAGCAGCAGTAGTAGTAATAGTAGTAGTAGCAGCAGCAGCAGCAACAACAGTAGTAGTAGTAGTAGTAGTAGTAGTAGTAGTAGTAGTAGTAGTAGTAGTAGTAGCAGCAGCAGCAGCAGCAGCAGCAGTAGTAGCAGCAGCAGCAGCAGCAGCAGCAGCAGCAGCAGTAGTAGTAGTAGTAGTAGTAGTAGTAGTAGTAGTAGTAGTAGTAGTAGTAGTAGTAGTAGCAGCAGCAGCAGCAGCAGCAGCAGTAGTAGTAGTAGTAATAATAGTAGTAGTAGTAGTAGTAGTAGTAGTAGTAGTAGTAGTAGTAGTAGTAGTAGTAATAATAGTAGTAGTAATAGTAGTAATAGTAGTAGTAGTAGCAGCAGCAGTAGTAGTAGTAGTAGTAGCAGCAGTAGTAGTAGTAGTAGTAGTAGTAGTAGTAGTAGTAGTAGTAGTAGTAGTAGTAGTAGTAGTAGTAGTAGTAGTAGTAGTAGTAGTAGTAGCAGCAGCAGCAGCAGCAGCAGTAGTAGTAGTAGTAGTAGTAGTAGTAGTAGTAGTAGTAGTAGTAGTAGTAGTAGTAGTAGTAGTAGCAGTAGCAGCAGCAGCAGCAGCAGCAGCAGTAGTAGTAGTAGTAGTAGTAGCAGCAGCAGCAGCAGCAGCAGCAACAGTTGGTGAAGACGGGGTAAAAAGCCCATGGGCGGGTAAGAAGCCCATGCCAATTATCTCATGAAATAAAGAAACTTTCAGTCAAATTTGCCCATGAGACGAATGCTAAACATTAACACTCGTCTCATGGGTAAAATGTGACTGAAATTTGCTTCATTTCATGAGATAATTGGCTTGGGCTTCTTACCCGACCATGGGCTTTTTACCCCGTCTTCACCTAGTAGTAGTAGTAGTAGGAAGAGGAGGAGGAGGGGGAGTAAGGTGAGGAACAGCAGCAGCAGCAATAGTAGAACTGGTTGTTGTAAGAAGCAGAAGTCCCCAACCGGCCAACTAACCCCCTTGGCTGCAGCACTAAAAGCCGGGACACATTCCTCCTCGTTTGAGAGTCATAGTCATTCACAGAAGAACCAACCCGAGTTTCCACTACAGTAGGACATCTATCATTGTGCACCTCTCACTGTACTGTAGGCCCCTACATCCGGCTATCGTCGACGAAATTCTGCTTAACGTCCCCCGATCTGGGACATTAGTAGATATAAAGATGGTGGGAACGATCCTGGAGGCAATACTCAGAGGCAGTAGTGCAACACCAGGAAAATCCAGAATTTGTTTAATGTAATCTGTTTAACGTCCTCCGGTCTGGAACAGACATATATGGGACATTAGTAGGTATAAAGATGGTGGGAACGATCCTGGAGGCAATGCCCGGGGGCAGTGCAACACCAGGAAAGTCCCGAAGTTTTAACAATATAGATGTGTATCAATAATGATTCAGGCTATCGTCATTGTAGCGTATCCATTTTTACCCTCAATGAGACTCTCTCTCTCTCTCTCTCTCTCTCTCTCTCTCTCTCTCTCTCTCTCTCTCTCTCTCTCTCTCTCTCTCTCTCCGTATACAACGATCTACAAGCTTTAAAATATTTAATAAGCATGGGCTGAGAACTTTTCTGAATCAGTTCTATTCAATTATCTTAAATCATGCAATCATATACCAGAACACACCAGTGGGCATATTGATTTTCATAATCAGGGACGAACCACCTCGATCATCTTGGCTTTTAACTTATTCTGGACGAATTCCGAGTATACTCGGAAAAGGGATTTGTGAGTCTAAAACTTGTCTGAATCCATGTTTTCTCAATCCAAACCACGTTTTTGGAGTTACTTCTCTTTGTGTGACTTTCAGCCTTCGTATTACTTAATAATGTTTGGCACTTCTATTTCATTTGTTAGTGTTAAAAATGTCCCCAAAAATCGACCCTACGCGAGCCTCACAAAATGTTCCACCAAGTTTTCACTTAACAGTGATAGTAATAAGGAAACTAACAAATCCGATTTTAATGCAAGTAATCACGATTTCAAAGTGAAAATTAAACTTGGATCAACCAGTGATGTTGTTGAAAATGAATCACAGACAGAGGTGAGTTTTGTTTCACTTTTTACTTATCAAAAAATGTTCTAGGCAACCCCTCCAGGCCAGTAATGATGTTTGTCTCAGGCAGTGACGTCTTGAAGAGGTTAAAGGTGGACCCTGACGGATGAGTTTTTGCAAGAAACACGTCGAGATCACCAGGAAGACAGCCTTTTCAAGGATAGGAACACTCACTTTGCTCTGGTTTCCTATAAATTAAACCGTCAAAACGGCGATTCCTCCTTGGCTGAGATGCCGGGGAGAGTAGCCATTTTGGATGGGGTGGGTGGAGGTCACTCATTGTGGTTGAAGCGTTTTCTTTTTTTGTAGTGCAGTAGAAAAAAATTGGAGCTATTTCCTTTGTTGTGAGCGAAACTCCTTTAGATAAACAGCATAAAATTTAAACAAAAATAAAAATAAAAAGGCTTGTATTGCGAAAATTCCGTGCAAACGATTTGGCGGCCATTAGAAAAGAGACGGCAACCGCCTTCTTTTTGGGTGAAAGAATTTGACTTCCAGTACCTCCGCCAAGGAGGAATCGCCGATTTGACGGTTTGATTTCTAGGAAACCAGAGCAAAGTGAGTGTTGCGATCTCTGTAAAGGGTGTTTTCCTGGTGATCTCAACGTGTTTCTTACAAAAACTCATCCGTCAGGGTGCCCCTTTAAGAAGTTAGGAAGAACGGCGTTGTTTGTAAATTATTTTTCCCAAAGAACTAAAGCAATCGTGAATGAAATTTTGTTACAACAAAAGAAGTATTTTGACAGATTGGGTAGATAAGACTAAAATGTCTTGGAAATAAGAAACAAATGCACATGTACAAATAACAATATAAGTACATTTGACGCACCGTT
>CM065686.1:11956455-11961455 GCA_017654935.2 Phymorhynchus buccinoides | reverse complement strand
CCCCCCCCCCCCCCCCCCCCCCCCCCCCCCCACACACACACACATCTGAGAAACCGTGTTTTCTTTGGAAATCGTATAATAATATCCTTTCATGGGTGGATATCAGCTGTCGTCATAGCCCCCATCTTGGGATAAATCTAACTAATGAAGTAGTTGGATGCTGCGCCATCTTTATCCAAGATGGCGGCTGGGTCTCTCATCAAGAGGATGTTGAGAAAGGGAAATGGCGATTTATATAAGTGGTACTTTGCCATTGGTGACAAAACACTGGGTTTTTTAGTCACTCATCGAGTTCTTTTTTTCTTCTTCACCACAATCATCTCCTCTATGTTTCTGCTCTTGTATGTGTTGCTTTGACTCTATGTTTGTTTGCGTCTGTCTGTCTCCACCCCACCCCCCTCTCTCTTCCCCCCCCCCCTCTCTCTCTCTCTAAGAGGTACGAAATGGAATTTGTACCTATTCAGTAGTATGTAAATTGATTTGGGTGTGGATTGAAATAGGATGGGTTACAGAGGGTGACCAAAGATATTCTAAAAGGGTGTCTTTGGGGTGACGTTGTGTGAATTGAATTGCTCCTTATTCCTCAATATTTTGCACATTGGTTTCGATTTTGACTTAAATATGAGTGTGTAAGTCGGTTGTAAGGAGTGTGTGTGTGTGTGTGTGTGTGTGTGTGTGTGTGTGTGTGTGTGTGTGTGTGTGTGTGTGTGTGTGTGTGTGTGTGTGTATGTGTGTGTGTGTGTGTGTGTGTGGTGTGTGTGTGTGTGTGTGTGTGTGTGTGCTGGTACGTGCGCGCATGCGCGATTTTGGATGTCTTATGTATCTATGCTTGATATTCAAAGAACTGTGTGAATATGCAAAATAGATCTGTTATCAGGTTTATATAGTTTGTTTTGTGTTTATTGTGTTATTTGCATGGTTTCCCTTTATGCCCCTTAGTATCTAGATATTCTGTCCCAGTGTTAATCTGCCCCTTATTTTATTGCATTTGTTCGGATTGGGCCGGAGGCCAGTGTTACTATGTGCATGCATTTGTGCTTTTCGTGACTGTGGTGATATGAGCTTGTTTGGCTTTCGTCATTAAACATTTGAGTCATTGAGTCTCTCTCTCTCTCTCTCTCTCTCTCTCTCTCTCTCTCTCTCTCTCTCTCTCTCTCTCTCTCTCTCTCCCGAATCTTATTTTCCTTCCCATTTTCATGGATTCTTCTTCTATCCCTGTTTAGTTGTAAAAATAAACACAACTCTGACTAAGCTTTGAGTGAACGCTCGTATTATGTCAGTATCCAAGTATGACGTTTTTTGCTGAAGTCAAGAAATGGATCGAAGTGAAGGAGATAAGTAAAGATGGCGAAACGGCACCAACAGGAAGGCGAAATGACACTACTGGACAACACTCTTATCTCATCACCAAAAAGGGGCGTTCCCGGCCATGTAGCGAGATGGGAAAATGGCGAATCGGTACCCACCTACAGAGGGGGAAAAAGTTCGTCATAGGCCAACTAATCCCTTTGGTTGCAGTGCAGCACTAAAAGCCGGAGCAAATGCCCCCTAGTTTGAGAGTCATAGTCTTTCACAGAAGACCAAGCTATACTATCGTTTTCCGTTAATGTAGAAAATCACTTTTTGTGCATGTCTTATGATAGAATTGGCAAAACAATCATCAGGGTAATGTTAAAATGTTTGTGTATACGTTAACACAATTAACAAAATATCACTATTTCCCCATGGCAACACAGTGAGTTGTAAGTCATATTAAAGGTCTATTTTACACGTTAGCAATATTCACGAAATATCTCTATTTCCCCATGGCAACACAGCGAGTTGTAAGTCATATTAAAGGTCTATTTTACACGTTAACAATATTCACGAAATATTACTATTTCCCCATGGCAACACAGTGTTAGGCCACTCATAATATGACTTACAACGCACTGTGTTACCATGGGGAAATAGTGATATGTTCAGGAATAATGTTAACGTATATATAGACCTTTATGTGTACACATACCTTTACGGGTGGCATAACACTGTGTGTTGCCATGGGGAAATAGAATAAAAGGGTTCCCCTACTAGCTACGTCACAATAAAAGGGTTCCCCTACCAGCTACGTAACAATAAAAGGGTTCCCCTACTAGCTACGTCACAATAAAAGGGTTCCCCTACTAGCTACGTCACAATAAAAGGGTTCCCCATCTAGCTACGTCACAATAAAAGGGTTCCCCATCTAGCTACGTCACAATAAAAGGGTTCCCCTACTAGCTACGTAACAATAAAAGGGTTCCCCTACTAGCTATGTCATAATAAAAGGGTTCCCCTACTAGCTACGTCACAATAAAAGGGTTCCCCATCTAGCTACGTCACAATAAAAGGGTTCCCCATCTAGCTACGTCACAATAAAAGGGTTCTCATACTAGCTACGTCACAATAAAAGGGTTCCCCTACTAGCTACGTCACAATAGAAGGGTTCCCCATCTAGCTACGTCACAATAAAAGGGTTCCCCTACTAGCTACGTCACAATAAAAGGGTTCCCCTACTAGCTACGTCAATTAGACGTTAAACCATCCATTGAGAGAGAGAGAGAGAGAGAGAGAGAGAGAGAGAGAGAGAGAGAGAGAGAGAGAGAGAGAGAGAGAGAGAGAGAGAGAGAGCTACGTCACAACGAGAGCAGCGCGTGACCTATTTATAGAAATGGGCGGGCCGGTTATTTCTATTCTTTCCCCCCATAATTTCTATTCAGTAAGAATCCGGATAAAAAAATGAAAAGTTCATGGTAAGAAAGGCAAAAACGGAAAAATAGAATTAACCGAGAAATGCAGGGGGGTTGGCACATCTTTACCTTTGCTCTTAATGGGAGGGAGTTGTATAAGGGAGGTAATTTAATACTTAAAAAGAAGGGCAATGTCTCAGAGAAGTAGGTCGTAACAGACGATTTTCGGAGAAAAAACAACTAGGGGAGAGTACTTCGTGAAAATTAGCGTTGATTACCTCGACATACATGTACTCGGTCAAAACCATAGCAACCATGGCGGCATGGCTTCGAAGCTTGAAACCGCAGGATGTGAGTCAGCGACTTGCAAACATTTTTTTTAATAGAAAAATTTGGGGCGGCCAGTATCCACAAACTGAGAGAACTTGCAAAATGTGACGTAATAATATAAATGACACCAATTTTAGAATGACGCACGGTGTTCTAAGTGATGTAAGTCTACTCAAACACACGAGGCGAGAGCTGGGGATCTACCTGATGGTGGAGTAACTTCCCCTGTTTGACCGATTGAATTAGGCAAGATCACTCCCACACACCGTGAAATTACTCCCCTTAATTGTTTCCGAACAATTCCTATTGTATCTAAATTTAATTCGCTTAACAAGCAGGCATCACCAGAAACAAGTTTACTGGTAGGCGTATATATAGCTTTTTTGCACTGAAGTAACGGAGAGTATGGGTGTGACAAGGTTGGGGCGGGAGTTGGAGTGTATATGGGTAAATTTATCAGCGATTAGTGTGGTTGTTTTTCTTTAAGATGTCATTTGGCTTAACACGCATTCAAACATAGACACGCGCGCGCGCGTGCGCGCACAAGCACAAACACACACACACACACACACACACACACACACACACACACACACACACACACCACCACCACCAACAACAACAACATACAGTATTTATGCGGCGTATATAATGTACAATCAAAGAAAGTTTAGACTTACTTCATAATTATGGAGGTTTCAGTCTGAGACTAATGTTCCTCTCTCTCTCTCTCTCTCTCTCTCTCTCTCTCTCTCTCTCTCTCTCTCTCTCTCTCTCTCTCTCTCTCTCTCTCTCTCTCTCTCTCTCTCTCTCTCTCTCTCTCTCTCTCTCTCTCTCTCTCTCTCTCTCTCTCTCTCTCTCTCTCTCTCGTGTACATATGTGTATGTATATATGTAGATGAGGGTGTGCATGGGTATGTAAAGGAAGGTGCTTACTGGGAAGGAAAAAAGAGTGGTAGGAATAGGTCTGGTGAGGGAGGAAGTAAGATTAGAAGGGATGAGAGGGAAAAGGTTGAAAGGGGCTTAGATTGAGAGGGCTTAGGAAATATGAAATCTTTGTGAATCTTTGTATATTTTTGTTTATTTTTTATTACACCTTTCTTATTATGAACAGCAAAACTCCACAAAAAAGCGTGGCTGTATTTCTCAAAAGTTTCGTCTTTCTTATTATGGTACAACTTTCATTTTACTCAACAGTTTGCCTACCTTGATTGTTGGAATGTTTCATGATTATATCCCCCTTGTCATAAGGGCACTTGCTAATAGCAATAAACATATTTTATTTGATTTGTTTCTCTCTCTCTCTCTCTCTCTCTCTCTCTCTCTCTCTCTCTCTCTCTCTCTCTCTCTCTCTCTCTCTCTCTCTCTCTCTCTCTCTCTCTCTCTCTCTCTCTGTTTGCCAGTAAGCTTACAACTTTTATAGTTAATCTGACAATAAGATGGTTCCAATCCAGTCCTTTGTGTGTGCGCGTGCCCCCTGCGCACTATATAGGTGAAGACGGGGTAAAAAGCCCATGGGCGGGTAAGACGCCCATGCCAATTATGTCATGAAATGAAGCAAATTTCAGTCAAATTTTGCCCATGAGACGAACGCTAAACATTAACACTCGTCTCATGGTCAAAATGTGACTGAAATATGCTTCATTTCATGAGATAATTGGTATGGGCGTCTTACCCGCCCATGGGCTTCTTACCCCGTCTTGCACCTATATCATTGTTGGGATGGGAATTGCTACGCTTCTCAGCTAACTTTAGTGTAACTTCCTCTAATCTCTCACTCTCTTTGACTCTGCCTTTTCCCTTCGCTTTTAGTCATCTACTATCTTTCTGACTTATTGGCCCATTCTCCTGCCTTTAAAAAAAAAAAAATCTCCCAATTTTTTTTCTCCTTTGAGCTCCTCCTCCTCCGCTGTACACAGAGGGGAAACCAGATAAATACGAAAACCGGACATATACGTTCCTT
>CM065686.1:11916455-11951455 GCA_017654935.2 Phymorhynchus buccinoides | reverse complement strand
CCTTTAGGTCTGTTTCTGCTGCATACCATTTATGTCAAACGTGTGTGCTCGCTTTGTATTGCATTTTTGTTTGAATGCGTTATGAATGCTAACGTGTGTGTGCGCTTTGATTTGATTTATATCAAGATTCAGCGCCGTATAAATACTGTATGTTGTTGTTGTTGTTGTTGTTGTGTGTGAGCGTGTGTGCGTGTGTGTGTGTGAAATGAATGGAGACTTCTTGAAGTTATCTACCTGCTAGCATATAAAGCGAATGTTACGTGCTGCATATACATCTGGTCCTGTGGTTAAATTAAGTGCGCCTTAGACATTCTAAACGGGGATTAGTATGTAAATTAGGCTAAACAGCCAGCCAATCGCCGTTTTGGGAGTTTAGTATAATTTACATAGGCCTACTCTCTCCCCGTGTCTGTTGACTCTCTCTCTCTCTCTCTCTCTCTCTCTCTCTCTCCTCCTCTCTCTCTCTCTCTCTCTCTCTCTCTCTCTCTCTCTCTCTCTCTCTCTCTCTCTCTCAAGACTTCTTACAAATGTTACTGTTTTAAAAAAAAATCAAAGCTATGTGAACTGTTCCTGGGTTTCGGTAGGCCTACATAAAATAATAACTTTTTTCCCCTAAGAGTAACAACCGCTTTTCTTTCTTGTCTGATTAAACAGAATATTAATTGTTTTCCCCCTCTCTCCCCCCCCCCCCCCCCCCCCAACATTTTACTGTATTTTCTGCTGTTCCATAATTATCTATTACTTTTTTTATGAATTTATTTTTTTAAGTTTATTTTCTTTTTATATCATTTTTTTTTTCAAAAAAAGTCCCCCCCCCCCCCCACTTCCCCCCCCCCCCCCCCCCTCACTGACAATCAATATACAAAGGGATGAGTGACCATGCAAATGAACAGACAACATATAAATGAAAGATAATATACATAATTAAAATGGATAGGGGAAGACGGGGTAAAAAGCGCATGGGCGGGTAAGAAGCCCACCCCAATTATCTCATGAAATAAAGAAAATGTCAGTCAAATTTGCCCATGAGACGAATGCTAGACATTAACGCTCGTCTCATGGGCAAAATGAGACTGAAATTTGCTTCATTTCATGAGATAATTGGGGTGGGCTTCTTACCCGCCCATGCGCTTTTTACCCCGTCTTCCCCTACATAGAAAAGGCTACATTCAAATTGAAAGGGATACTGGGAAATGGGACGCCGACCCCACTACTGAGTTTGATGAAAATCTATCCCATACTTTTTGGGAAACAAGAACAACAACAACAACAACAACAACAAGTGCAACGCCGAGCGGCTGCAAAGTTCCCTCGCAGCATCGCCGAGCTACTCCGAACTCGGAATGTGTCGGCTGTACACATACATAAAAACGCATCAAAACAGCAAGTAACTACATAAAAACGCATGAAAACAGCACGTAATTGAATAGTTTTTTTTATATATAGCCTTGGGGTTCGGACCCGTGATTTGAGCGCGCGCGATCATGCGCACAGAAAAATTCATGACAACTGTGTTATAGACCATTCATCAAGAAATGTTGTGAAAAAATCCGCATTGAAATACATGCAAAACTTCGCGAGATATTAACGATTATGTGTTTCGGGGTTTGAACCCCGTAACTGGCGCGACCTTGACCTTCATGTAAAACTAAATACATCAGTGGATAGCTTGCATCTTGGTAAACTAGTATGCCAAATTTGATGATGATAGACTGAATAGAGAAAAACGGACGAATAGCCGGACGGAGGGACGCCGCCGGACGGACGCCGCCGGACGGAGGTGGACAAAAACAATAGTTCCCCGAACCTTCGGCTCGGGGACTAACAAAACCCACAAATAATTAACAAACAAACAGTGTGACACGCAGACAGACAGACCGACAGGCAGTCGGACACCCGGAATCATAAGCCCTACTCCTTCCTTGTTCCATTGTCGTTTCAAGTAAACGAGGACATTTACAATTAGTATTGTCAGAAGATGAGAGAGAGAGAGAGAGAGAGAGAAGAGAGAGAGAGAGAGAGAGAGAGAGAGAGAGAGAGAGAGAGAGAGAGAGAGAGAGAGAGAGAGAGAGAGAGAGAGAGAGAGAGAGAGAGAGAGAGAGAGAAGAGAGAGAGAAGAGAGAGAGAGAGAGAGAGTGTGTGTGTGTGTGTGTGTGGGGGGGGGGGGGGGGGGGTAGGGAAACGGGCAAACAGGTATGAAGCAATACAGACAGCCCTGAACTAAAAAAGAATCGCAAAGAATCTCTCTCTCTCTTAAAAAAAATACCCCCAAATCAAGAGGAGCTGGGAGGTAGGCCTAAGGGGTAGGGGGAAAGGACGGGGGTAATGTGGGGAGGGAGGTGGGTTGTGTGTGCTTAGGGGTGGTGGGGAGGTGGGGGGGGGAGGGAAGGGGCAGAGACAGGTGGAGGGGCGGTAGGGAACGAGAGGCGTTGGAAGATTAAGGCCACAAACACTGTCAAAAGCTTTTCCCATACATACACTTCAGTTGTGGGGGGGGGGGGGGGGGGGGGGGGGGGGGGCGGGGGGGGGGGGGGGGGGGGGGGGGGGGGGGGGGGGGGGGGGGGGGGGGGGGGGGGGGGGGGGGGGGGCTTACGCGGAATCTTAGTTTTAGATCACACTTGAACCGTGTATCTGAAGTACCCTACATTGCCTCCACAGTGTGATTAGAGCTTTTATTGAACGTCAATATTATCTCATTCGTGATTTAGCAAATGGAAATATTCTGCACCCAAGCATACCAGACCTGCGCATTAGTGACATGTAGGTTTATGGGGGAAAGTTGAGTGTTAACAGCGGTTATGTAAGTAGGCCCTGTGTAAGCTAAAACAACCCCCCCCCCCCCCATGTCGGAGTTATGTACCGGTATGCTCTCTCTCTCTCTCTCTCTCGCTCTCTCTCTCTCTCCTTCTGCACTCTCTCTCTCTCTCTCTCTCTCTCTCTCTCTCTCTCTCTCTCTCTCTCTCTCTCTCTCTCTCTCTCTCTCTCTTTCTCTGTCTGTCTCTCTCTCCCAACAAGGACAGATTGCAAGAATAGGCTTGGCCTAAAACCGTAATCCTTGCATGCGTAAAAACAGTCTCTCTCTCTCTCTCTCTCTCTCTCTCTCTCTCTCTCTCTCTCTCTCTCTCTCTCTCTCTCTCTCTCTCTCTCTCTCTCTCAGTCCTCTCTGCACGCTCTCTCTCTCTCTCTCTCTCTCTCTCTCTCTCTCTCTCTCTCTCTCTCTCTCTCTCTCTCTCTCTCTGTCTCTCTCTCTCTCTCTCCCAACAAGGACATATTGCAAGAATAGGATTGGCCTAAAACCGCAATCTTTGCATGCGTAAAAACAGTCTCTCTCTCTCTCTCTCTCTCTCTCTCTCTCTCTCTCTCTCTCTCGTACATGCTGTGTCTTATTTTAAGTTCTTGGTTGACACTACTAGTATTAGTTGTTAAACTATCGCTATTGTTTGACGACTTTTGATACTACTATCTTCAGAAGTAGTCGAGTACTTTGTTTAAATGAAGTTTTATTTGCCAACAACGCACGTTATACAAATGAATTACACAAAAATAACGGCAACAATAAGCTTAAAGTTTATACTGAGCCAACTTATTTCATATACATTTCTGTATGGCGGCTGGCCAAGCACAAGACTAAACAGGTTGATTTAAACAATTAGGGAAAATAAAGATACATTTCAAATCCATAATGAAACATACATTAGAAGGCAACAAAAACAAAAACAAAAAATACTTTGATATACACAAAACACAGAAACTAAAACAACACAGAACTGTACTTCAATACTTTTTTTTTTATCGGAAGTTTATTATTTAACGTCGATATCGTGCTCGTGATTTTCTGTATTCACCGTATGTTAAATGAACAAAAGAATAACAATGTGAACATTTGTTTGAATGTTGTTGTAGTAGGTAAGACGGGGTAAAAAGCCCATGGGCGGGTAGAGAAGCCCATGCCAATTATCTAAGTCATGAAATAAAGCAAATTTCAGTCACGTTTTGCCCATGATACGAGTGTTAATGTTTAGCATTCGTCATATGGGAAATTTGACTAAAATTTGCTTTATTTCATGAGATAATTGGCATGGGCTTCTTACCCGCCCATGGGCCTGTCTCGCCCTAATTGTAAGTGTAGAGAGAATGGTTCAAAACGTTTTAAGCTGAACTTAGAAGCAGTGTTACGAATGATAAGTTGAATTTAAATAACAAGAGTGTTAATTATGAAGGGGGGGGGGGGGAAGGGAGGACAGGATGAAAAAAGAAGGGAAGAGGAGCTTATGGGGATGGAGATGGTGAGACCAGCTGTAGGTAATCAGGACAAGTACCTAACTAACCACATGCTGCGATGACAGAGGGGGGCTGTAGTATATGGTCAAGTAGAGACATAGTTGGGTCAAAGGTGAGGGAGAGATGGTAGTGGATAAAAAACGAAAGGAATTGAGGTTCTAGGGGGGGGGGGGGGGGGGGGGTGTTGAGTAGGGCAGAAAGGGGGAGGAGTCAGAGGGAAGGAAAAAGATGGTAAAGGAGCCTGTTCCAGTCTGAATGCCAGCAAATATAGCAGCAGCGTCGCCTTCTGCATTTCTAACAAATTTATGTGCATTTCTAACGCTCTAAACGCAATAATTATAGCAGCAGCACCGCCTTGTGCATTTCTAGTTTCAATGATTTGGGCGGTTGTTTCGTTTTGTGATAGCTATTAGTGCAGTATGCATTGTTATCATAGAAGAATGGCGATGGATTCCTCGTTCAAAGACTTGCCAATGGGAGTGATGGACTTGCTAGCAGATGAGGGATTCGACAGTCTGCCCGCACTACTAAGTGCAAGTGAAGAAGACATATCCTCCCCAAAAAGGTGGCTATTGTGGGGGAGGCTACCAGGGCCCTCCAAAAACAACATGGGAAAGGCCCCATGTTACCACCTGCACGGGATACCAGTGGCTTCAGTGGCCTGATGCAGTCACTAACACTCAACGCGCCTCAAAGACAGCAGGCAACAGGTGGGTGCCTTTCCATTGTGGACTTCGTGTCCTCATCCATGATTGTGGAGAGAAGTGGCAATAGGAGGGGGTGTTTCCCTCAAACTGAACACAAAACCGAAGCTCGAAAAAGTGAGTCAGGCGATGTGGATCACCGCCAACAGCCGCAGCATGGGGCATCTGATGGCGAAGCAGCCCGACTTTGACCCCAAGGCCTATCTCCAGTACACGGAGATGATAGAGGAACTGGCTGCCCGCTACACCTGGCAGTCGGTTCTCCTCTTTGATGAGGAATACCGACAGAGGCAGGCTAAGCTGGGCTTCCCCTGGGGCACAGACGCACCTCATCTCAGCACGGTCATGCTGCGGGACCGGCCTTCCCTGCCCCCTCCTCCGTGAAAGACACCCCATGGGACCACCACCAGCCGCCGCCCCCTAGGACCAACAGGGAAGGAGATCTGCCTCCAGTTCAACCGCGGAGGCTGCCATTACGGTGCTCGGTGCCAGTTCGAGCACATCTGCACTGCCTGCGGTAGCAGAGACCACGGAGGCTCCCAGCACCGGGTGGGCGCCTCACCCGGCACTCCAGCAGCAACGCCTGGTTCTGGGGGTATCAGCAGCCGCGCCTAGGACACATCGCAGCAGACAACGGAGCCCAAGGTAGGCCCTACCCACTCTAGCCCTTTTCCAGCTACTGATCCTTTTACCTGTGATTTCCTGGGAAACAAAGCATCATCCATTAGTCAACAGCTGTCTAGCTGGGAAGAAGAACTTGCTCAGGATAGGGACAGAGAATTTTTGCTTGATATTATCAGGAATGGATTTCATGTAAATGATAATCATAGCCTTATTAAACCAGCCCTTCAAAAAACCCAGTCTTCTTCCTTTCAGCGTAGAGAACAAGTTGAGCAGGAGCTCGTAGATCAAATAAAGCTAGGACACTATAGTGTAGCAGATAAAAAAAACACCGCTAGTAATCAGTGCATTAGCAGCCATTCCGAAAGATGGTGGGTCTATTAGACTTATTCATGATGGTAGTAAACCAATAGGAGCAGCCATGAATAGTTATTCTCAACCAGATAGTGTCAAATTCCAAACATTACAAGATGCCTGTCAGTTAGCAAAACCTTTGTACTATTGTGCTACGATAGACCTGCAGTCAGCCTATCGATCTGTGCCTAGAGAGAGAGGTAAATGTGTGAAATAGTCTGTTCAGTTACTTTTGTTCTTTTCCTTCAGTAAGCACAATGAGAGACCGAGACAGAGAGAGCTTGTACAGGTGTGGTGTAGGCCTACACAATGTTCTCAGTTGTATTGTTTTTTCTCTGGTGCGAGCAACCATTGTCTGTCGCCCCAGGCCAGTCATCATCATATAGGAGTTGCTTGTTTACCGTTTCATACCAACGAGGCGTAGAGATGAGCCTCCACCTCCTCCACGTCTTAACCACTCTGCTATTATATATTCCTTCCTGAAGGATTAATTTTGTCAAGGAAGCCTCGAGGAACTGCTGCTGTACTTAGGCCTACTTCTGCTGAAATCAACCCGAATCAGACTATCACTTCAAGATAACGGATTCTTTTTGAGCCATTCCCTCTCATGTTTGCGACCCTCAATCTCAAAGTCTGCTTCTTTTAATCTAATGATAATAGCCCCAGGCTGATCCTAACCCTATCCTTTTATTGGAGAATGGCAGAATATTGCTTCGCTTTATAAATATTCAATACGAAAATTTGAGGAGGTTCCGTGGTGGTGGTGTGTGGGAGGGGGGGGGGGGGGGGGGGGGGGGCGGGTGCACAGAGGAAGTGGAGAAGAGAGAGTTACTCTGTCTGACACGATGTTGAAGCTAAAAAACAAACCACACCCAAAAAAAGGTCAATGGAATTCAGACCCCAGACTTGTCAGAAATAAAACAGTCTCCCCCATATTCATATGCAACAACTACCGGGCTGGTTTCAGCAGGAGTAAACAAACAACAGTTCTTCGGGGGCTTCCTGGCCAGATTAGGGAGGTTTATAAAACAGTTTTTTTTTTTATTGCCTTGCCAATTGCCAACAGTGGACACCCAATTTTGACGCTTTTTGAGAATCCGAGCTTTTGTGATTTCCAAATCTGGGGGTTCCATTGATACATATTAATTTTGTTGAGCTGTTGTTTAAAGTGAATGCGATTGTGTAAAGGTAAAAATGTGCCCCCCTCCTCCATTTCTCGGTTGTTTCCAATTTTTTAGTCTTGCCTCTCTTACTGCAGATTGAGTACTTCATCCTTTATCGTTTGCTATATTTAACATTTTCATCCATTTACATAATTAAACACATGCATTCAATAATAGTAGAGGATATAGGCAAGACGGAAAAACGCAATGAACCAGGACTGTGTCAAATGCTCCGCGGCTGTTGTGTGTACTGCACTACATGGGGGGGTGTGTCCTATTAGATAATGGCCTTTATCATGACTGCGATTAATTATTCAACAAAGATAATTAGCTGAAAAGGTTAATAAAATACAGCTTAATGTTTGGTAAGAAAGGCAAGTGTGAAAATGCGGGGAGAGCTGAGAAATGTAGGAGGATGAAGTACTCAATCTGCAGTAAGAAAGGAAAGACTGAAAAAGTGGAAACAACCGAGAAATAGGAGGAGGGGGGGGTGGGGGCACATCTTTACCTTTACCATAAAAACTGAATCAAATATCCCTCCGCGGGAATACCGGGGAAGTATTTCAGTACAAATAGTCCTCCCTCCTTCTGGAAGCTCTGTGCTTAATAGCAATTTCCTCTAATTTATCACTCTCGTTGATTCCTCCTGCTTTTTCCTCTTCTTAAATTACTATCATCTAGTATTTTCCTGCCTGGTTGGTCCATTCTCTTACCGTTTTTGGAGAAAAAACATTTCCTCCTAACCACGTTATCTTTTGAACTCCTCCGAAATCGGAATGTTTTAGCTGAATGCAGCAAGAAGACCCGTGAAAACTGAAAACCGGACACATCAATTAATAACCCAATATGGCCATATGGCATGGGAACGCAGAAGAAGAAGAAGAAGAAGAAGAAGAAGAAAAAGAAGAAGAAGAAGAAGAAAAAGAAGAAGAAGAAGGAGAATCAAATGTGTGTAAAGCACGAAATGATTTGGTCGAACCGCTCCTTTGTTTTCTACTTTTTTAAAAATCTCTCTCTCTCTCTCTCTCTCTCTCTCTCTTTCTCTCTCTCTCTCTCGTCTCTCTCTGTGCGCGCTCACGCGCATGTGTGTGTGAAGTCAAGTCAAAAGTTTATTTCCAGATGGAACATTGAATAAGCAAATTATATACTTTTTTCATCATCATCGTGTGTGTGCGTGCGCATGCGTGCGTGCGTGCGCGCGCGCGCGTACGTGTGTGTGTGTGTGTGTGTGTGTGTGTGTGTGTGTGTGCGTGTGCGTGCGCGCTCGTGTGTGTGTGTTTTTTCTTTTCTGTCTGTCTTTCTTTGGTCTTGTTGGGTGTTCGTTCGTCTGGTGCAGTGGCGTACGTGTGTGTTAAGTGCTTTCGCGGCCATTTGTCCTCTCGCCGGGATACTATGACCTACAATAAGTCTAGGGTCTACCATAGCCATATATTATATTCTTGATCAGCATGTCCCAACACATTCAGATCCTGAATTTTGAACCGCGCCAGTTGCAAATCTCCGCCAAGGAAGACTCACAATACCAATCTCTTTCTTTTCATGTCTGAGCTGTATCTCATGAACCAGTGAAGTAGAATGGATTCAAATTTTGTGTGGTCATGTAACATGGCGAGTAGTGAAATAAATACTTGCAATAAATACCACACAAAAAAACAAATCAGAAATAGGGTCATTTTAGACCAATGCGCATATAAGGACGAAATGTACACGAGATGACTTAACTGGCGTACCACGTCCAGTGTGATGTTTGTACAGACTCACCTTTAGTTGACCTGACTGGTGCAATCGTCTGGAACGTTTCCGGAGCGCTCTGCTATTATAGTAAATCTAACTGTTTCTTTTATCGGCCATGACCGAGTGTAACATTGGCACTCCGTAATCACAAAATTGTTCTTTGGGGACAAAAAAAAAAAAAATTCAATTATTTGTGGTGTGGAAAAAAACCCCAACACATTCTGGAGACATCCATACAAGAAAACTAACAACCGAAAAAAAAGAATGTCGCACTAAGATAAATAGAAGGTCTGAAGCAAAAAGAACAAAAAGTAAAAAATATATATATAAGATAAACAAACAATCACAAACAAAACAGAAATAATAACGAAAACATCAGCATAATAACATTAGCAATTAAAAAAAAATCTTGCAATATTAGTAGAGGATCTTGAGTGCCTAAGGTTTATTTATCGCGTGACGCAAACGTTACTTAATTTCGAACTAAATGGAAAAAAACTAAAACAACAAAAGCATATAGGCCAACAAATAAAATAGATAAAATGAAAACGTAATTTTTTTTGAAATATCCACTGTTTCGCAAATTATTTACATATTCTAAGTATTGTCCACAATGAAAATAACACAGTAGGCCTATATCATCAGGAATTTCAGGAAATTTCTACTATCTTTTGATAAAACACTGTCTAGATTTAATTTATTTTTTTTAAATCAAAGGCCTGTTATCATGAATTTCAGGAAATGTCTACAATATTTCGATAAAATACTTTTAAAGAAATCGCCCACAGACCAGTCTAGACTTCTTCTTTTTTGGTAATAGTATAGGCCTGTCATGAATTATAGGAAATTTATACAATCTTTCTATAAAACACTTATCGCCCACAGAACAGTCAGGACTTAATTATATATTTAAAATCCCACCAGATATAGTGCCTATGGGGAATTTTTCATGGCAGAAATAAAAAAATTCCATTTTGAAAAGCTGAATCTGCCCCGTGGAGACACCGAGGGTGTCTTCCGTACAAATAGTTCCCCCACCTTCTGGAAGTTATGTGCTTGTAACTTCCTGTAATCTGTCTCTCTCTTTGTCTGCCCTTTTCCTTGCTCTATGTCATCTACTATCTTTCAGACTTTTTGGCCCATTCTCCTGCCTTTCCCCCAAAAAACCCCAAATCTTCCTTATAGTTTTCTCCTTTGAGCTCCTCCGAAGAAGAATGCAGCGAGGAGACCAGTGAATATCCATTACGGCCATATGGCCTGGGAACGCAGAAGAAAAAGAAGAAGAAGAAGAAGGAGAAAAGATGAATATATTCGTAGCAAAAACGGCCCCACTGACACATTGATGATAAAGGCACTACATCATCCGAAAGAGAGCAACCCTATAACTAAGTCACACTACAACAACTTCGCTCGCTAAAACAATGTAGGCCTAGTAGTAGCCTAGTGTTTCTTATGCACGAATCCATCCATCCATTCGTGTAACAATATTAGGAGGACTACTTCCGTAATGCAAAGAAAGCGGAGTAGAGGTCTATATAAAAAAAAAAGCTATACAAAAAAAGTCACGTAATGAGTGAGTGTGGTGGGTATGAGAAAGGGTGGGTGGGGTAAAGGGTTAGAGGAGGAGGAGGACATGTAAGTATGAGGGGTCTAAGAGAATGGGAGAATTGGAGTGGAAGGGGAAGTGGGTGGGGTGGGGAAGGGGGTGATGGTAGAAATTAGGCTAAACGTCACATGGACATTATTTGTGTAGAATATGGGTGGGGAAAGAGAGAGAGAGAGAGAGAGAGAGAGAGAGAGAGAGAGAGAGAGAGAGAGAGAGAGAGAGAGAGAGAGAGACAGACAGACAGACAGACAGACAGACAGAGAGACAGACACAAACAGGAAGACAGATTCAAAGATATGGAGACAGACAATGGCGGATCAGATAGTCGAGGGGGGGGGGGAGGGGAGAGAAGAGGGGGGGGGGGGGGGAGCCGGGGAGCTCTAACGGGTCGGTGGGAGGCGCAGGCCCCCTAGAAGTCGGTCATAACCCGATGTAAAAGAAGCCATGAAGGACTCCTCTGGAAGAATGCACTAATACCGATAACTATGGAACGGAATTAGACGAGATAAGCCATGCATCAAATGAAAAGTTTCATTATGGTAACCATGAATTTCTCCCTCTTGTTCTTTTTATTTTTATTTTTGGTATGTTGGGGGGGGGGGGGGGGGGGGGGGGGGGGGGGATCCCGGAAGACTGTAACCACCCCTCCCCTCAACCCCCCCAATCCACCTTTGGAAGAGAAGGGAAAAACAAAAGCTAGAGACAATGAAAGTGTCTGATGTGACGTTGATGAAGTGGAATCTATGCGTGTGTGTGTGTGTGTGTCAGTGAGGGCGGGTTTTTAGCGACGATTAACATTCCTGTGAACTTACACACACTATAGTCACCTATGTTGATGTACAGTGGCACAGAGGTAACGCGTTCGACTCGTGCACAATAAACCCCAGTTTGAACCTGGGTACAGGGGATTTTTCTCTCTCTCAGTCTGCACTAGGCCTGAACGTGCAGTCTTTCGGATGCCGAGACGATAAACCGAGGTCCCGTGTGCCCATGCACTTAGCACACGTTAAACCTATACTGGCAACGAAAAAGTATTTGGGTCAACCTCCCCCCCCCCTTTCCTTCCTCATCAGTCGCGCAAACATCGCATGCAAATTAAAAAAAATATGGGTGGCGCACCTCTGGCTGCGACGCGCTCTCCAGGTGGAAGCAACCCGAATTTCGCAGAGACGCCTCTGTGACTATAAAATAACAAATACGAATACCGTGCAGGGCCTGTATTCACGTTGAGATAGCATGAGACTTAGCATGATGCTAACTTAGAAGCTCTTCCAAAAGTCCTATTAAATCCTATAGGACATTGGAAGAGCTTCTAAGTTAGCATCATGCTAAGTCTCATGCTATCTCAACCTGAATACAGGCCCTCGGTAACGTTGAATACAGGCCCAGGCTAACTTGAATACATGTCCTATATCCTCTGGATTTAATAGGTCTTTAAAGCTTCTAAGTTTATGGGGGAATACCGTCCCTGGTCTTTAAGTTTTAGGGGGGAAAAAAGGAGAGAAAAACCGACAAGAAAGAACTGCCTAGAAAGAAAGGGCAATAAAAACAGAAGAGTAGGCCTAAGGGGGACATCCCGCTATCGCTACGTATCGATAACACTACCAAGATAAATCAGTACGGCTATCACTACGTATTGATAACACTACTGGGCTGAATCAGTACGGCAACTAAGGGTTAGGGTTAAACTTTGGTAAGGAATAGGGGTTAGGTTAGGAAAAGGGTTTGGGTTAGGCCGGATTAGGAATAGGGTTAGGGTTAGTCTGTCGGAATTCATTTAGTTTTTTTGGTATTTGGTATATTCTAGTCACAGAGACTTATCTCTGTGAAATTCGGGCTGCTCTCCCCCGGAGAGCGCGTCGCCGCAAGAACAGTGCCTACCCATTTTTAAAAAGTTGGTGGGTTTTTTGGGGGGGCACAGGGTGAGGAGGGTGTGTGGGCACACTTGGAAAACCTAGCTATCAATTTGGCGGGATTTCTCCCTGCTCTTACCGACTTTCAACTGCCGTGGGATTTTTACGTGCGTAAAGCGCACGGGTCAGACTAGCTTTAAGTCCCCATCAGAAGGACTGGACGATCAGTTCGATTCTCCCGTCAAACTAGAAAGAAAGGGCGAGGCCGGGATTCGAACCCGGGTCACTCACGTTGCAGTCACGCATTACATTTGGCAGGCGAACGTCTTAACCACTCTGCCACCTTTCAAACTGACAAGATTGGCACAGTCATCGTTAATTTGTGTGTCTATGGGTCGTAGTGGTAACAAGGGGTAGTTCTTTCGATACGTAGTGAAAGCGCTACGCACCCGGCCTAAGAGTGTGACATTGAGGCTTTTTGGTTAAAGAGAGAGAGACAAAAGTACAGGGGGTAGGGAAATCATCAAAACACAAGTTTGGAAATAATGACCCTTTTATTATATTTAAATAGACGAGTAAGGCTTTAGTATTTAAAAACTTCTTCTTCTTCTTCTTCTTCTTCTTCTTCTTCTTCTTCTTTTTTCTTTTTCTTCTTCTTCTTCTTCTTCTTCTTCTTCTTCTTTGTTCCCGGCCATATCAGATGCTCAGTCCGGTTTGGTTGATGAAGGTCGCAGTCAACAGCAGCAACTCAGCAGGACCCCCCAGTTTCATTTTTTCTCTCTATGTTTTTGTTTAATGTTTTTTGTAAAAGCAAACAACAAACAAACAAACAAACAAACCGTACACTAGGTAGGGAAAGAGAAAACACAAGCTTAGACATCAATCTTTCTTTTCTCCGGCTCCAAAACCTGAGTTCCATGTTTGTTTTGTTATCTTTCCACACACTGTTTAATTTTATAACATTATTATTTTTGCTACTTTACATCAGATTTTTACCATTTCTTTTCAATTAAGTGCTGGTTTGCTTTTATTGTGGACTTTCAATCTGGTGCAAAGAGGACAACCTTTCTCTTGGAGAAAGTCTTCTAGCTCAGCTTGAATGTTCACTGTGGACATTCTTTGCAGGCCGATATGCAGACTGAAGAGTCTTTATCAAGACGAAACAGCTGTCTTTGCATAGGCATTGTCTATCTCCCCCATTGGGAGAAAAAGTAAATCAGCACATTATTTTATTTTCTTCTTTTCAGAACACAAAACAAATCGTAAAGTTAAAGTTAAAGTAATTGAGTTTGTTTCTTAGGTTCACAAAAAATACATTGGATACAATTTTTTTTTATCAAAGCAAATTATATATACATAAGAGGAAAGTTTAATGGTGTGTTTGCTTTTTCTTCTTCAATTTTTGATCGTTTATACTGTTTCTTTCTGTCTGTCTTGTTATTTGTCTTCCCATCCCCTTCAGTTGTTTTCATCCAAAACTCTCCCCCCCCCCCCCACCCCCGAAGAATCCTTTCTTTTTCATTTCGCAATGGTCGACTTATGGCGATTATTTGACCACCAGGGGGCAGTCAATCCACTAGGGGCTTATCACGCGATTTTCTTAGTTGGGCGTAGTGAGAGAGAGAGAGAGAGAGAGAGAGAGAGAGATAGAGAGATAGATAGATAGAGAGAGAGAGAGAGGGGGGGACTCCTCTCTCTCTCTCTCCCCCCCTCTCTCTCTCTCTCTCTCTCTCTCTCTCTCTCTCTCTCTCTCTCTCTCTCTCTCTCTCTCTCTCTCTTTATCCCCAACTAAGAATATAGAGAGGATTAGCCCCACTCGAGCTTTACGCCCCCTGGTGGTAAAAAAACACCCGCCAAGTCGCTCAGTGATCGAGTTTCTCCAATGTGAGATTGCACGCGCGCGTGTGTGTGTGTAAGAGAGAGAGAGAGAGAGAGAGAGAGAGAGAGAGAGAGGAGAGAGAGAGAGAGAGAGAGAGAGAGAGAGAGAGAGACGAGCGCGCAGGATAAAAAACCAAACATGAGACAAAGACGGAAACAGAAAGAGAGGCATGATTTAGTAGGCTACATTTCCACGAAAAACAAAACAAAATTCAGAAAAAGTCTTACACGGCTGTGTGACACCCAAAAACCTATTCTGGTGACACACACTTGATTCGTGAAGCTGAACCTCGAAATGACAACGGGTTTTTTAGATTTTTTCAATGACAATGATGGATGGACAACTGATGACTTCGATCAAACACATGACGGCTCGTAAAGCCAGCAACCTTGCACATCTTGGCGTCAGCAGGAAAACTGTGGGGAAAAAAATCCGTTGTTGTTTAATTTGGGGACATCCCTCTATCGCTACGTATCGATAACACTACCGGGCTAAATCACTACGGCAACTAAGGGTTAGGGTTAGGGTTAAAATAGGGTTAAACTTAGGTAAAGTTAGGTTACGAAAAGGGTTCGGATCAGGGTTAGGGGAAGACGGGGTAAAAAGCCCATGGGCGGGTAAGAAGCCCATGCAATTATCTCATGAAATAAAGCATTAGCATTCGTCTAATGGGCAAATTTGACTGAAATTTTCTTTATTTCATGAGATAATTGGCATGGGCTTCTTACCCGCCCATGGGCTTTTTACCCTGTCTTACCCTACGAATAGGGTTAGGGTTAACTGACAGATTGGCACATGCAGTCATCATCAATAATCGATGGCTTGGAGTCAAAACGGACTATCTTTATATAGTCCATTGACGTATTATTGAACCTATTACAAAAACTAATAACTTGTATCCAGCAATGACTGCAGAAATATATAAAGGGGTTTTTGCTTTTTATATTTCAGCAGTCGGTTTTTGTTGATACAAGTTATTAGTTTTCGTACTAAGTTCAATAATATGTCAATGGACTATCTAAAGATAGTCCGTTTTGACTCCAAGCCATCAATTGTTCTCTATATGGGTAGTAGTGGTAACAACGGGGTAGTTCTTTCGATACGTAGCGATAGCGCTACGCACCCGTTTAATTGGGAATCCGGAATAAGGTCGAAAGTACGGTTGCGCCTAAGGTCGAATGTACAGGTGTGCTTAAGGTCGAAAATAAGTAAATGCACACTTCAGCCTAATGTCGAATTGCCGAGCTGTGCCTAACGTCGAATATACGGTTGAGCCTAAGGTCGAATGCAAAGTTGAGCCTAACGTCGAATTGCAAAGTTGCGCCCAAGGTCGAATGTACGGTTCAGCCTAAGGTCGAATGCAAAGTTGAGCCTAAGGTTGAATGCAAAGTTGAGCCTAAGGTCGAATTGCAAAGATGTGCCTAAGGTCGAATTAACGGCTGAGCCAAATGTCTCTCTCTCTCTCCCTATCTCTCTCTCTCTCTCTCTCTCTCTCTCTCTCTCTCTCTCTCTCTCTCTCTCTCTCTCTCTCTCTCTCTCTCTCTCTCTCTCTCTCTCTCTCTCTCTCTCTCTCTCTCTCTCTCTCTCTCTCTTTTAAAAAAAATACCATTAGACTTATTAAAGTCTTCATACTGGAAGAATCGAGAATGAGAGAGAGAAGTGTGTGTGTGTGTCAAGTCAAGTCAAGTCAAGTCAAAATCATCTTTATTGAGGGTTAAAGAATAAGCTAACAAAGCTTTTTTTCATCCTGTGTGTGTGTGTGTGTGTGTGTGTGTGTGTGTGTGTGTGTGTGTGTGTGTGTGTGTGTGTGTGTGTGTGTGTGTGTGTGTGTGTGTGTGTGTGTGTATGTATGTGTGTGTGTGTGTGTGTGTGTGTGTGTGTGTGTGTGTGTGTGTGTGTGTGTGTGTTAATAACACAATGGAGGAAGCGGGAGAGAGAGATGTTTTTATTTTATTTATCACAAATGTCATATTAACAGCGTTCACTTATTTTATTATTATTAATTTGTAGTGCGGAATCAGAATATTTCATTAAAAATTCACTATCTGTATACATGTATTCTGTTCTATGTTTTGTGCAAAACTTGTGATATTTGAGTGTGTGTGTGTGTCGGTACCCAAACCCGTGTACCTGGGAACTCAATCAATGTAGGCTGTACTGTGCAATTAGACCTTAGGCACAACTCTGCAATTCGACGTTAGGCTCAACTATACATTCGACCTTAGGCACAACTTTGAAATTCGACGTTGGGCTCAACTGTGAATTCGACCCTAGGCTCAACGATGCATTCGACCTTAGGCTCAACCGTACATTCGACCTTAGGCATAACTTTGAAATTCGACGTTGGGCTCAACTGTGCATTCGACCTTAGGCTCAAATGTAAAACTTACATGACATTTTCGACATTAGGCACACTTGTCAGTCATGCCATTTTGTTTCAACGTTAGGCGCAACCGTACATTCGACGTTATTCCGGTCATCAGTTTAATTTAGACCCCCCACCCCCACGTGCACTGGTTCTTTCAGTTTCTTGCATAAAAAACCAAGAACCTAGGCTGATCCTAACCCTATCCTTTTCCCGAGAATGGTAGAATGTTACTTCTCCGTGACAATTTGACGGGGGGGGGGGGGGGGGGGGGGGGGGGGGGGGGAGTCTGTTGCCCCAAATGTAGCTTTTATTTGAACTTGGCATGGCAGGAAGGGAGAGAAAGTCCGATGGTGTGTGTGTGTGTGTGTGTGTGCGTGTGTGCGTGTGCGCGCGAGCGTGTGCGTGCGTGTGACTTGTGTGTGTATATACATGTATATGTGTGTGCGTGCGTGCGCGCACACAAGTATGTGTATGTGTGTGTGTATGTACGTGTGTGTGTGTGTGTGCGTGCTCTTGTGTATGTGTAGTGGGTTAGTGGTTTTTTTTTCATTACTAAAGAAAATCTGTTTTGGGTAACCTGTCACTTAGGAACGAGGGGGGAGGGGGCAGACATGTCTTTCTGTCGCCCCCCCCCCAAAAAAAAAAAAAAAAAATCCGAGCAAGCCAGCAAGCGAAAAGGAGAGAGACAAATGACAAATGTTTAATTTTATATAGGCCCGGGACCCGTTACAATTCAGGTAGAACAAAATAATAATAATAATAGTACATTTATATAGCGCTTTACCTCAGATGAGCCCAAAGCGCTTTACAATCAATTATTCATCAACAAATAGACAACAAAAACAGCATTCAAGAATGACACAAACCAGCAACAACGCATATACAAAGCAACTCTCTCTCTCTCTCTCTCTCTCTCTCTCTCTCTCTCTCTCTCTCTCTCTCTCTCTCTCTCTCTCTCTCTCTCTCTCTCTCTCACACACACACACACACACACACACACGCGCTCGCGCGCACACACACATTTATCGACACCGACTCATTATTCATCCCCCATTCAGTAAGCCACAGCAACCGAGCCGCACGGACTGACCACATACACCAACCACACACAACAAAAGCAAGGATTAAGGAAATGAAAAAAAATGTGATTAAAGAAATACTTATTGAATGAATAATAAGCAAAATAAGAACATGCATGCATTACCTACAAGCATACATCAGAAACAGAAGGAATAAGAAGTACATACACTAGTAAACATCTAAACACGAATACTTAGAATGACATGTCAAATAAATCACATTCGGAAAGGAAAAGGAGAGAGAGAGAGAGAGAGAGAGAGAGAGAGAGAGAGAGAGAGAGAGAGAGAGAGAGAGAGAGAGAGAGAGAGAGAGAGAGAGAGAGAGAGAGAGAGAGAGAGAGAGAGAGAGAGAGAGAGAGAGAGAGAGAGAGAGAGAGAGAACTCGAACTCGAAAATTTTAATGAATAGGCCTCACTGCCCGTATCATGTGGGAGGGTGGAGGGTGGGGAGGGGGATTACATAAGGCATAATAACATTATTATCAAAACATTCCATAATTGGAAATGCAAACACAAACAACCAAGGAAATAATGAATAGACAAACAAACCAACACACCAAATACATGGATGACTAAACACAGAAATAAGTAAATAATTAGTTAAACAATTAAATAAATAGAATACCCACCATCTTATTCAACAGTTAAAC
Source organism: Phymorhynchus buccinoides (assembly GCA_017654935.2). Taxonomy (NCBI): domain Eukaryota; kingdom Metazoa; phylum Mollusca; class Gastropoda; order Neogastropoda; family Raphitomidae; genus Phymorhynchus; species Phymorhynchus buccinoides. Next base: position 11,933,164 of record CM065686.1, on the reverse strand, counting down.
AAACAATCAATCATTATTAGAGAGAGAGAGAGAGAGAGAGAGAGAGAGAGAGAGAGAGAGAGAGAGAGAGAGAGAGAGAGAGAGAGAGAGAGAGAGAGAGAGAGAGAGAGAGTTAATTTAAAACTGAAATAGCTTGTATTACAGGGACATAGTTGCATTGTTTTCAAATGCTTTATTAGCCGTATACTTCATTCCAGAACTGTGTGGTATTGCCATGTTGTACCTTCTTTACGGTTGTTCTGTTTTCGTCCTCACCATATCATGAGAACCGCTGCAGAAAATCTCCTCAAATGTTGGAGGTAGTACATCAGTGGCATTGAAACAGGGGGAAGGTGGGTAGTTGGCTGACCCCCTTCCCCTGGATCAGAGGAGGGGTGGGCCCGGCACCCACCAAAATGAGAGAGAGAGAGAGAGAGAGAGAGAGAGAGAGAGAGAGAGAGAGAGAGAGAGAGAGAGAGAGAGAGAGAGAGAGAGAGAGAGAGAGAGAGAGTAAAAACCTTGAATTCAGGGTCTGTTATCCAATAATATTTGTGTTCTTGATTTGGGGAGTTAAGGATAGGCCTTTTTAAAAAAAAGGAATCCCCAATATTTCAGGCAAAATATTTTCTTTACCTAATGTACGTTTATTGGATAATTTTGGCTAAAAACAATAGCTGGCGGCGAAAGGGTTAAAAAATTAATGTACAAGTACGAGACCTATCAAATACTGTCCCCTTATCCATTTGTTCTTCTGCCCCCCCCCCCCCCCCTCCCCCCATACTTCCCCACACACCCCTGTGACTTTTGTAAAAATCTGTTGCACCCCAAGTGATTCTGCTTCTGTCGCCACTCCCTTTACTTCCTGGCAATTCTAAACCACGTATACCCACCACTTGAAGGCGAAAAAATACAGACGACATACACAAAATCAATACGAATTCATGTGACTGAAATTTTGAAGTGCTCGTAAGAGTTGAGGGCCTGCATGGTTCACCACAGTTTCAACAATAACAACAACAACAGACACCAGCCGCTGTGGCGTAGTGACTAGCTGGGAGGTCTTGGGTTCGAATCCCATCATGGGCGAGGGTTTGTTCGGTCATGGACCGACTCCTACCCAGAATGAGTGGCTATGGGCTCAATGGGTAGACTGAAACCACACAGTCGAGCTTCATCCGCTTAACGGATGCCATTCTGAGAGTGTTGCTCTAATTTCAAGACCAACACTACAGGTGTCTGTAGTTCTCGGGCCTGGTTAACGCCGGGATATCATTATGAATGGATCAGCATAGAATACAGCCCTGTCATGCAGTCTCAGACCTATACGGAACTCCATAGCATCATGATCATCATCATAGTCATACGCTTCATTTCCATCAATCCGATTAAAAAGAAAAATGTCTCAAATTCTGTGGCTTTGCAAGCCCTGCTCTCATGGTGACCTCAGTTTCGGTTTCCGATCCAGTCTATGCCTTGGTGCGTTCGGGTCAAAGTCAGGGGGATCAGTGTGTTCTGGGGAGCTGTCGGTGGACGGTCGTAGGGGAAGACGGGGTAAAAAGCGCATGGGCGGGTAAGAAGCCCACCCCAATTATCTCATGAAATAAAGAAAATTTCAGTCAAATTTGCCCATGAGACGAATGCTAGACATTAACGCTCGTCTCATGGGCAAAATGAGACTGAAATTTGCTTCATTTCTTGAGATAATTGGGGTGGGCTTCTTACCCGCCCATGCGCTTTTTACCCCGTCTTCCCCTACATGGTGGCGCCCTCAGAGGAGGACCTCACTCACGCTGGCTCTGCGACTAAAAGAATAGTGTCACCAGTAGGGGGCTTAGAAGGTGGTATTCTGAACAGGCTCTACTGAACTCCACCGAAGTGACCCAGCAGCAGTGCAGTGTCTCCTCAGTTGGTTGCCTCATGATGGCCTAACATAGATTAGCACCCCTTGAAATGCTGGTCTCGGATTCGTTTAACTTGGCACGCGACTGGCAGGCGGTGTGCGCTCTCAATGCCCATGCAATTTAAAAAACTTGAATAATAATTTGGGATCCATCCCTAAAACTTGAGGTTAAAACTATTTACACTGGTCCACTGGGAGATCAGCAGACGGAGGCCTGGTGGCTGATGTAGATGGCACCTAGGCCGGCCCTGAATGCATCGGGACAGATGGTTTCAGTCAGGCTTGTGGGGAGCATGTTCCACTCTCTGAACGTTTGTGGGAAGAAAGAGTGGTAGAGGACTGCATGGGTGGGCGCTGTCCTTTCTTGATAAAATATTTGTTCTCCTCTCGTTCTGGGGTCGCTGGGGCACAGATACTGGCTTGCATTCAAATCAACCAAGCTGTTGTTCAGTAATTTTGTGCAGCAGGCACAGGCGGGGGATCTTCCTCCGCGTTTCGAAAATGTCACACTGCCACTCCCCTAACATTCTGTCAACACAGCCAGGTGTCTTGTCTCCGTAGTTGTTGAAGGAGAACCTGACTGCCCTGCGCTGTACCATTTCTAGCTGGCGTACATCCTTCTGAAGATCAGGATCCCAGGCTGCTGAGGCGTACTCCATAATAGGCCGTACCATGGTGGTGTCACGGAGGCGGCCTTGACTTTGGTGGTATATAGTCATTGATATTGCGGCGCAGGAAACCGAGAGTTCTGTTGTCTTTTCCTGCTGTCACCTCCATGTGTTTTGACCTGGTCAGGTTGTTGTTTAGGGTAACGCCAAGATATCTGCTGTCCCGGCTCTGATATCTGAAGGACTTCGTCATGCAGGGTGTATGTTGTTTCACGGACCCGCTTGATCTTATTTGGCATGACTCTGAAGACTGTGCATTTGCTGGGGTTGAAATCCATTTGCCATTCCTTCTCCCACTGCTCCAGTGATGAAGGTCCGATTGCAGGGCTTGCTGGTCTTTGTCGGAGGAGATGGTTCTAAACAGGAGGCAATCGTCAGCAAAGAGCTTTGTTTGAGAGGAGTGTACGGCGTCGGGCAAGTCGTTGATGTATGCCAAAAAGAGGAGGGGGCCTAGGACGGTACCTTGGGGCACTCCCGATGTTACATCAGCTCGTGTGGAGTGTGTTCCCTCCAAGAGGACCTCCTGCTTTCTCAGTGGCAGACAGCCAGAAGGACTGTATCCACTGAAGGGTATTGTCCCGAACGCCGTAGGAATCTAGCTTGTGGAGGAGACGAGCGTGGGGCATACCGACTTTTCTTCCTATTGTGATTTTTCTTCTGTTACTTTTTTTCCCTGTGACTTTCTTTCCGGCATTCAACATTCAAGCAATCAATGTGGAGGTTTCAGTTTGGTTAAATTTGAGTAAAACGTTGATTTGGGAAATCCATCTGCGAGCAACTCCGATAAATTTCTAGAGAACTCCGGAGTGATCTCCCTTTGCCCCATATGTTGTAAGCAGAAATAATAAGTATTTCAAATACGTGTTGTTACGGTGCTTCTGTTCAATTGCAGAGTTTAATTGCAAGTTGTGAGACTCCAGTTTTTAGCGGACCTTTACAGAAAAGTTCATAAACTTTATGATAAAGTTCTAAACCATGGACGAAGAAGACAGTTCGTCAAACGAAATTCAGGTAATAAATAATACTGACTGAGTGGCAGTGTTATAATAATAATAATAACTAACACTCCACAAGCTAACAGACAATGTCTGGAGAGAGACAGAAATATAGAAATATGTATCATAATCATACTGATCACCCCTTCAGTGGGGTTTTGTCCGTTTTCCCAAATAACAAGGTGGGCTTTTATCCAGTGGGCTTTTATCAGGGATCTGAATTTTCTGATAAGTCTTTGTTAAATGACAATATTTATACACTTTTACTAATACTATAAGCCATATTTATTATTTGGTTCTTTGTGTTTTCATAATTCAGCCGTACCATTCGGTGTCATGTAGGAACGACCGAATTAGGTCACACTGCAGCGATTTTTTCCGTTGAAAATCTGAACCCTGATTTTGGCCATGTGCCAAACGGTCACTTCCTTTGCTTGTTTTTATTGGTGGTTATTCTTGGCGCTGACCATCCGAGTTTCTTTTTTTCGGGAAGCAGACACCTACCCGGTCATTTGGGAACGATCTTTTTTTACGCAAAGATGGCCGATCGCGAGAGACAAGCAATCCAATATTTGGGTCCAATTCATTCGTTTTTCATTTTTGAACGGTAACTACTTGCTTTTTTTAAACAAATGCTTAGTTACATTTAATTATTTTTCTACAAGTACACCAAATTTGGTGCATCTATAATAAATATCAATGCTGCTCAAGGTCTCCACAAGTCAGGAGGTGTTACGTCGAAGCCTGTCCGACATGTTGTTTTCTGCCATGCTCATGTTGATGTTGCGATCTTGTGAGTCGCACAAAAAGCTTAGGCCTAATCTGTCTAATGTTTGGGGTTGATGTTGCCCCTTTGAATAAGCTTTATTTTGGTACCAATGTTTTGTTTATTGGTAAAAAAATAAATACGTTATGGCTGTTTGAAGTTCAGATTCATCCAAACCTTGATACGGTAACCTTGATCAACTTTATAGCTCATGTAAAAAAGGCTGTCATTTTAAAACATAGTAACGTTTTCAATTTCTGACCGATTTTGATAATTTGGGTATCAGTTTAAAGGTCTTTTCAAGCTCTTTCCAGTGACATAAATTTCAATAGGATTTGACAAAAAATATAAAAACAATTTCTTTTTTCTAAGGTTCCTATTGTCATGACCATTCGGCATTCACCTTTTGGTATTTTTCGGTGTTTAGGCACACCCGAGGACAGGACAAGAAAGAAGTCCTCCTTCTTCTTCTTTATTTTGACATCCTCCGTCAGCTTGTTGACGATTATGATGCATACAAACAGGGGTTTCCGGTATCATCTAAAAACACAAGTACTGTGGAAAAGGAACAGCTGTCCAGATGATCAGCTCAAGAGGGGGGGGAAGTAGGTAGGGTAGAGGGTGTAGAGGGGCAAGTTGTGGGGTGGGGTGGGGGGACTGGAGCTCAGGGAATGGGGACAGATCTGGGTTTTGAAGATCTACCGGTCGGACAAAATGAGGGGTCAAATCACCATCAATACGGGTCAATGGCCCGGGCCCGCCAACAATCTGAAGTCAGTCGCAGTCAAAAAAGTCGCTCAGTCAAATAAATCGCCCGCTACTATGACTCATGAGAGTGTGTATTTGCGACAACCAGAAATTTCACTTTTTCTGTACTTGAACCATTTACCTAACCCTAAGTGGCCTAACCCTAACCCTAACCCTATCCCTAACCCTAGAAAAAAGTGAAATTTGTGGTTCATGCTCAATGTCGCAAAATGTCGCAAATACACACTCTCATAGTAGCCGGGCAATTTATTTGACTGAGCGACTTTTTTGGCTGTGACACTGCAACCCTTGTTTTATTTTATTTCTCTCTTCAGGCGCTGGTTGCCGCTGCTTCGGCAGAAATGGGCCCCGCCTCCGCCTCCGACTCGGAGCGCGAAAACCACCAGAAGCAGGTGGCGCTGTCCCCGAAGCGCGACGTGGTGCGGTCGACGGCGGTGGTGAAGTGGAGCGACCGGGCGTTCCCTGTGCAGTTCTCGCAGCTGAGCATGAACACCAACCTGAACGAGGCCCCGGACAACTGGCTGTGCAGCGACTCCCAGGAGGAGAGGCACCTGCGTGACCTGGCCTGGCAGAGACAGCACTCCCAGTGCTCCAGGTGGGTCCTTCAGGCGTGGTAGACCTCCGCGAATCGTGGATAATCCACGAAACAGTTTGAAAAAAAATCATTAAAAAATGCTTTGAAATGGCATGAAAAAGTGAAAATTTCACTCATTTATTGAATTTTATTGAATTTTCTTCTGCCCCCTGGACCCCCGGCCATTTTCCTTGGAAATCACTTTGCCCCCACTACCATGCCTGGTCCTTCCACCGTCATTCAGTCACATGCAAAAAATCCCCCAAACAATGGGTGGCGTGGCTCTGGCTGCGACGCCCTCCCAACCCGCAGGGCTCCCAATCGCCCCTCTGACAGTATAGAGGGTCCTAGAGGCGGCATAGAGGGTTCCGGTGGCATTACGAATTATGCTGAAAAGAATTTTTCTAGTGCATCCCTGGTACCCCCTGCACATTCTTTTAGAGAGTCCTTTAGAATTTTAGTGCTTCATAGACTCCCAATTGGGGGTCTCTGGGAGCCCTGACCCGAATTTCACGGAGATGCCTCTGTGACTATAAAGTACCAAATACAAACAAATACAAAAATACCAACCCATTGATACCTTCTTCGATCGATCCATCCATCCACCTATCTATCCATTTATAATAATAATAATATTCATAATTTCTGGCACTTAATCTTAAATATAAAATCAATTGGTCATCCCATCCATCCATCCATCCATCCAAATCAATTGGTCATCCCACTCATCCATTAATATATTGTCAGTCAGTCATTTATTCAATCAGTCAGTCAATTAAATTTAATATGTTTAATTGGGCAAACTTAATATTTTCCTTTGGTGTTTGTTGTCTTTCACTGTTTCAGTTTTTCTATGGCTCACTGCTACCCAGACTATGCTGGAGAGGTGGACGTGGTATCAGAAGCAGATGTAAGTGTTTTTTGTTTTTTTGTCTTTATACTTTACTCTTTGTCAAGAAAACCCCCAAACAAAAACAGCAGTACAACACTGCTAGACTGGCCAAGGCCTAGAAGTATGCAACAGTAGGTGGGTTTTTTTTCTCAGCCTCAAAACTACATGATCATAAATGAGATTGACAATTATCCTTTTCTCACTTTTCTCAAAACTACGCCAAGTAAGATACTGTAGGCAGTTATCTTATAAGCATGACAATGTTTAATTTTCTTCAGAAATTGCTGATGGTTTCTTTGTTCTTTGTGTGTGTGTGTGTGTGTGTGTGTGTGTGTGTGTGTGTGTGTGTGTGTGTGTGTGTGTGTGTGTGTGTGTGTGTGTGTGTGTGTGTGAAATAAAAGGAAAAGTTGTTTGACACTAGACGGCAGCTTAGTTCGTTTGATGAACGTTTATTTTTTGCTTGTGGCTACTTGTTTTATATTCTGTTTATTCTCCATGCCCCCGATATGGGTCAAAGGATTATTATTAAATTGAAATTGTGTGTGTGTGTGTGTGTGTTGTCAGAACATCAAGCGTCTGCTGAAGATCCCCTACGACAATTCCCACATCAGTCTGATCGTGCATCGCGTGGGACGATCTCTGCTGCTGGACAATTTCGACATCCAGAAACACCTCCTGAGACAGGAATCGGTGAGCTTGAAAGAAGAAATGAATGCACGAATGAATAAATTATCATAATCATCATCTTTGTCATCATCGTCATCGCCTTCCTAGGCAGCACTGGATACTCTTGTAACTTATTTATTTGTCTATTTCAGTTTGTTTCTGATTGCCGAGAGGACGTAAAACTTTACGTTTTGTTTCTGACCTCCGTAAATCAATCAATCAATCGATCAATCAATCAATTGATCAATTCATGTCCCTTGGGCAAGGTGCCTTCTCAGTGAATTCCTGCCGTGCTCTCGCGGATAGCTGTTGCTTTTGTTGCTGTCCGGAGATTATTGTAGGACAGGTCAGCGCTGACTAGTCCATTGCACACACTCATACAGATTTTTCTTTTTTTTGTTCAATTGTTGACGATTCTTCTTGTTCTTGTTTTTCATTTTTGCGATCGTTGCCGTCATTGTCTCTCCGTTTTCCTCTTCTTGTTTTCCTTTCCTTTCTGCTCCTATCTCCTCCTCTTCTTCCTCTGGCTGCAACATGCTCTCCAGGGCAGGTGGGAGCAACCCGAATTTCACAGAGACACCTCTGTGACTATACAGTACCTAATATCTAAATAATACCTAATTCTTCTTTCTTATTTTTGTTTGTTCATTTTTAGTAATGCAGTGGATCCTCCCTTATAAGACTCCCTCCCACATAAGACCTACTTCTCTGAGACATTGCCCTTCTTTGTAAATTACCTCCCTTGTAAGACCTCATTATGGATGATGTTTGAAGGTCTTATAAAAGGAGGTTCCACTGAGAGGATGTAAAACACCATTTTTCATTCATAAGACTCCCTCCCACATAAGACCTACTTCTCTGAGACATTGCCCTTCTTTGTAAGTATTAAAATTACCTCTCTTTAAGACCCCTCCCTTATAAGACCTCATTTTGGATGATTTTTGAAGGTCTTATAAAAGGAGGTTCCACTGTATCATGCTGCTTTATTTGAACAGGAAAACTGGACGTGGCAGAGGGAGTTTTTCCAGAACACGGTGATTAAGAGTGAAGATGAAATGGTGAGTTTAAATGGAATGGCTTCATGTAGAAAAGATACTTTATCATCTATTATTATTATTTTAATTAAAAAAAAAAAATTGCATTGCAAGAATCTGATGTCTCTGAAGAATTGTTTATTTTAAAGGTGTGACATTTAACTTTTACTATTTTTTTATGTTTATTTTTTTGGTAAAGAAAATATTTACTATGTACGTATACTGTATTGTGCAGACTATAAGGCTCTAAAAAATATTGTTTTACACAAAATTCAGATTTTGTTATTATATTTTCTTACTATGTTATAATTCTAGGTACAGGGGTCTCACTCTGAGGGAAAAAGTAGCGCCTTATATGAAAAAAAAGAATATGGTATATACTAGCGAAAGAGATATATAGCTGAAACAACAACAACAAAACAACAACAAACAAGAGATCAACATGTTTGCATGTGTGAAGCAAACTCAGAAATCATGTTGGACTGTCTTGTGAAATGGGAATCAGGCAAAAACTGGGTGCCCCCCCAAACCCAAAAAAAAGAAGAAAAAAAAGAAGATATTCCTACGGGCTAAACAAAAGTCACTGTTTTGTCTTATGTTTTAACATTTTGTGCTTTGCTTTTTTTGTGTCTGTTTTTGTTGTTGTGGTTACGAGTATGAGCTTATGTGTCTGGATTTAACCCCTTCATTGCCACATAAATATTGAGAAAAAATGATCGATTTACTTCTGATGTAATTTAAAAAGTTAGACTCAATCTGAGAAAATAATCTAGAGATCTTTCCTGACTTGTCTAACACCGGAGATGCGTTTCTTCTTCTTTTTCTTCTTCTTCTTCTTCTTCTTCTTCTTCTTCTTCTTCTTCTTCTTCTTCTGTGTTCCCAGGCCATAGGCCATAATGGGTAAGGTATGTGTGTGTCCGGTTTTCAGTTTTCACTGGTCTCCCCGCTGTGTACAGCCGACACATTCCAATTTCGGAGGAGCTCAAAGGAGAAAAAATATTTGAAGTATTTTTTTGAAAGAAGGCAGGAGAATGGACCAATAAGTCAGAACGAAAGTACCGGTAGATGATAGAAAGCAAAGGGAAAGGGCAGAGTCACAGAGAGTGGCAGATTAGGGGAAGTTTCAAGCACATAAGGTGGGGGAGCTATTTTTACGAAAGACCCCCCAGTATCCCCATGGGGAGAGACTCGTGGATGGGGTGGGGTCGTCTAGCTCCCTGGATGGAGGCACGGGGCATCCACCCACTGCCCCAGGGGATGTGTTTCAGAGGTGTAGGGAAAGCTGGCTGCTATGCAGCGAAGTTAGGAAGTTGTTTCAGTGGACACCACTACTTTCACTCCATTCACGATGTTGTGTCCTTGGGACAGATACTTTACTCCTATTTCCTGGTCCTTCGGATGAGAACTTAAGCCGAGGTCCTGTGTGCAAACGCACGCACAAGATCTTGCGCTCATGTTAAAGACCATTCCACTATTCGGTAGGAGTAGGCCGTGTTGTGCCGGTGGGATGGATGACACGAACTCACATAGCACGCAAATACGTGTGGCGCTGTACTAGAGCGATGCGCTCTCCTGGTGGGAGCAACCCGAATTTCACAGAGACGAGTTGCTGTGACAAAAAAATAACAAAATTCCAAAATACCAAATACTTTTGAGCAAAGTGAGTCAGCTAGGCTCACTGCATAGCGGTATCATAAGTATGATCTGATGCTAAATAAAATGGCGGCCGACTTTCTGTTTGAATTGATTTGCATTTGAACATTGTTTAGTTTTCTAACAACTAGAGGGAATTTGAATGAGTTCAGTGTTGATTATCATTAATATGCCGTCGATTGTACGTCCGTTTCAGGTGGCCATTTTTTTCTCAATCTTTGCTAGCTTTACTCGGCTAACTTAGTTGTACATTTTAAAGGATCAAATCTCCATAGTGTACTGGAAGGCAGTAGCTTTGTTATTTGTATCACAATAAATTGTGATTTGGAGTCTTTGCAGGGGGGAGGGGTGGTGGGTGTTAACTGTATGTTTATATATTTATGGACAAAAAGATATCAAGCCTAGATATAGCTCTGCATAGTTGTGCGGGGATTGTCTTTAGCCATGGCAAACTCCTAGCATAACACCATCGGTCCAAAATCCTCCGAAGTCAGAGTGTGGCTGCCCACGTCGCAGGGTAATAAAAAAACCGGTCACACACGGTAATGTTCTCAACCCTAGCTGGTGCATTTGTACCATGATGGTTCAAGTGCTTCGGCTGTTAGAATGAAAATCTGATCAACGTCCTCCGGCCTGGAACAGGCACATATGGGACATTTGTAAATGCAACGATAGTGGGCACAGTCCTGGAGGTACTGCAATGAGCAGCTTAGGACACACATTTCACCACCAGGGGGTAGTCAAACCAGTAGGGGCTTAGCGTGGGACATTCTGAGTTAGGGGTAGTGAGAGAGAGAGAGAGAAGGAGGGACTAATTTTCCTCTCTCTCTCTCACTACCCCCAACTAAGAATATCATGCGCTAAGCCCCTACTGGTTTGACTGCCCCCTGGCGGTGAAATCAGGCGTCCTAAGTTAACCATTAGGCTACTCGTAATGATTCGGCTGTTGGGATGATCCCTGGGGTCTTTAAGCCAGGGTACACAGGGCTCCCAATCGTCCCGCAAAACAAGGGGTCCCAGGGACTCCTTCACTTACAGTATAGAGGGTCCTAGAGGTGGGATAGAAGGTCCCAGTGGCATTGCGAATGCTAAGAAGAATTTTTCTAGTGCATCCCTGGGACCCCCTGCACATTCTTTTAGAGGGTCCTTTAGAATTTTAGTACTTCATAGACCCCCAAATGGGGGTCCCTGGGAGCCCTGGTACAACAACAACCACAAGGAATGCAGTAGAAGGTGACAAAGCCCCTGTTTGCTTCTGCGCTGTTTCAGTCTGGTGGCAGGGGGGACGGGGCAGGAGGTGGAGGTGTCGCAGGTCGAGAGACACCCCCACCACCACCCCCACCACCCCATCTCCCCCTCCTCCCCTTCCCCCACCCCTGTGCTGCAGCACTTTGTGGCCGATCGCCTGCCTGCCATTGACCAGGTCAGTTACTGGACGAACGAACGAACGAACGAATGTTATTTTTTATTTTTGAGGGAAAAGTGGAATAAGCACCAAAACCCGGCTTTTTAAAAAAGTACAAAAGTGTAATATATTGTCGGTAAATTTTCAAAAACCTCGTATCTCGATTTTGGGGGGGTTTGAGTTAAGATACATAGTCAGCTTTCTAATTTTCCCCGCCACCTTCCACCAAAAACTCATATCTAATTTAATCATACTGTACCAACACTCAAAACAACTGCATTAGCCTAAAACAACCTGGAACCTTACCCTAGCACATAGCTAAAACGAAAGTGGCCCCATGGGACTGCACCCATACCGCAGGGAGTAGCGGGAGTGACTCCCCTTACTTCCGGGTATGACGCGCACCCTTGGGGCACCGGATATGTCATTCTTAAATTTTACAGCCTTTCAACCACACCTGGGCCTACCCTGCTCCGCCTTTTCTGACTCTTGTCTATCTGGTGGGTTCGTTCCGTGCATAGCTTTGTTCTATTCAGTTTCTTGGGAAGGCTGTTAGTCATCCTATCGATATTATTTCATTGTCATTTCTTGGTGTTCGTTTTAGTTGAAAATTATTATTTCGTTCACTCTGTTGTTCGTTTTCGGGGTGGCGTCAGCCATTATGGCTTCTTGCACCCCTGCGGTTTCCACTTCGGGCAAAGCAGTTTCTGCTTCGGTTGTTTTTCTGTTTCCAAGTCAGTTGACTCTTCTTCTCTCACTAGGGACCCTTTGGGCAGGTTCTCTTAATCTTCTCAAGAAGTTTTCGTCTAAATCCTCTCACAAATCCTACGTCTCGTCCAGTCACAGTCCGTTTCGGTTACACCGGCCTAACCGGTTTCGGAGCCCATTCCAGTTTCTCTCCCTTCGGAGGTTTCTGCTCCTTCTCCTTTTCCGTTGGACTCGCAGGCTTTGTACTACGCTGTCTTTCTTTCGTCACTTGGACTCTTCGGGTTTCAGGGTTCTCCCTTTCGCATCGACAGAATCTTCCTCCTATTTCGGTTCTATGATTAGGCCAGAGAGGGTGCCGCCAGTTGTCTCTTCTCGTGAGACTGTCACTGGCGCAACCCTCTCTCCTTCTTCTGTTCACAGGCTTGCCTCCAGGAGGCCCTTGTCCACTAAGGCCAGCGTCGACCTCAACAGGGATAGGAAATCCCTTTCCACCTCTGGTTTCCGTCCTGTGGGCATGATGTTTACGGAACAGAGAGGCTCCCCTCCGGGGAGCTTGCCTAGTGACAGAGGTGACTCCTCTGTCACCAGACTGGCCAGTCTGTCAGGCAATCATCCGGTGGTACCTGGGAGGTACCTCCAGGATCGGGAACGGCCTGTTCCCTTTCCTGAGTCCGGGCTCAAATCCTCCACTCAGTTCGAGGGAGAGGTTACCAGGACAGTCAAATCGGTCGGTGCGGGGCACCTTCATACCGATAAGAGTCCATACCCCCCTCCCGGGGGATGGCTCTCCAGTGATCCTGGCACTGGCGCGGTTGGGGCCTCTTGGCAGTCCCACCGCAACCGGAAATTCGCTTCTCACGGTTTTGAGACGGTTTCCTCCGGTTCTCCCGGTGTTTACCCGGTTTCACCCGGTATTCATCCGGTTTCTCCCGGTTGTCTCCCGGTTGCTTGGCCAACGCGGACATACCGGGGGATGGCACGGTTGGAGCCTCATGGCATTCCCACCGCAACCGGATATTTGCTTCTCCCGGTTGCGAGACCGTTTCCTCCGGTTCTCCCGGTGTTTACCCGGTAATCATCCGGTTGTCTCCCGGTTGCTTGGTCACCGCAGACATACCGGTAAAGGGTTCGTCTGGAACCGGAAAATTCGGATGATGAATTTCCGGTTCGTTCCTCCGGTTCGGGTCAACAGGAAATGTCCCGTTTTCACGGTGGACGTCAGGGTCTCCCGGTTCCTGCCGGTGTTCTTAGATCTACACACTCCCAACCGGCAGAACCCTCTTCCAAGCATGGTCCTCCAGTGGTGTTTGATTCTATGGGCCGTGCTTATCAGAAGCTTCAGCGACTAGACCCCTCCAAGGAATTCTGTGTGGATCATTCTGACTTTGAGTCTGACATGGTGCTGGACCCTCAGTTGGAGGTCCCTCACTCTCTAACAGAGTCTTCTGTTCAGAATCTTCTCAAGATTTTGTCTCGATCGTGCCCTTACGTGGTCCCTGTTCGATCCACCCATCAGGAGTCCGCCACTGATCGCTCAGTTGGCTCTCTTCAGCAGTCTAAGAGCTCTTTGACTCTCCAAGCTCCCTCCTTCATGGAGGATTCGGTGGTTAAAACTGAATTCACGTTGAGGACTGGTAAAGTTTTCTCATCTGGTTAGATCTGCTTCGATCTTCTGGTCTTGAGCTCTTGTTCTTCTGATCGATCGCTCTCACCTATCCATTTAACCGGTATGGGCAACGGACCGTCCGATTCCGTTCCGGTTCAAGAACCTCGTGGTGATTTTGGCCTCCAGTGCTCTTCCGCCAATTTCGCCGTTTGACATGGGGCTTTTGGGAATGCTCCATCGTTTTCTTTGTTTCATTCTTGTCCGTTGCAACGGCGCCTGTTGGTCCGTTTTCTTCGATTCTGACGAGCATGGATTTCCTTGCTCTTTTTAGATTCATGCCTTTCTGGTTACAACAGTGTTGTTCAACCTGATGACTTTTTCAACCGGTCCTGTCAACCGGTTTTATCAAAAATTTCCGACCGTTTTCGGCCCATTCTGACTCTAATTGGCCGGCGATCTCTTAGGCCGTTTAAAGGGTTTTTTGTTCTTCTGTTCTCTACCGTTTCCAAGTCAGTACCGTTGAAATGGGTTTTTTCCACGGTTATCCTGACGTCACTTGGATACTCTGTTACGCTTCTCGCAGTAACTAACCGTTTCTCTTTGGGCGGGTCTACCAGGCCCAAGGAAGATTCAGTTTCCTTAGGCTCTTTTTGTTGTTCATCCTTTCAAGTTGGTACTAGGTGTCCATGAGGACTACCTCCCTTTTCCCTCTTTCTCCAAGCCTTCTAAGGCTGTTGCAGAGAAACTCCATTGTGACAAGAATCTTGCCCGGTCAAGTTTTAGCCTTCCTACGTTATACAGTTGGAAGCATCTTTGTCCAAAGCCCTCAAGGGCTGTGCTTTTGTGACGTTTTTGGTTCGGTTTTTTGCTGTATTGCGTTTTTCAGGCTCTTTGAGTCCGTGAATGGACCAGCCATTGGAGTGGCTCTAGCTTCCCTTGGTGATTCTTCTGGCCAGAGACTCTTTTAGGGGCACTTTAGGGACTGTCTGGTTATGAGGTTCGACACGGTCGTGTTCACAGTCTCAGCCTCGGAGGACACAGGTGGTGTCCGACCTCTCAGTAACGAAGGCGGTCACACTTCGCTGTCCCCTCGGTTTTCTTAGTCTGATGGGGTCGATTTCGGAGCTCCTTCCTCTGGCCTGGGTATACAAAGGCCCTTGCAGAGAGAAGTCAGAGTGCGCACTCCTTCTTTCACGGTTTTCAACCATGAGTTGTTCAACCTGTTGACTTGTTCGGCCGTTCCAGTCATCCTGTTTCGGACTGGTTCCGTCCCGATCTGGCTTTAACTGTCCGGCTAGCATGATCTTCCCTGCTCAGCCGTCAGATCACCGAACGGCACAGCTTTCAACCTAAAGTTGTTCGACGGGGTGATTTTTGCCTTCCTTCAGGCCCCCCCCCTTTTTGGTCTTCGGCGTCTCTTTCCGACCGTTTTTTATGGTTTAGGTCGAGGTGTGTCATCGTCACGTTTGCACACTGTTTCGCTTTTTGTCTACATGTTTTCCTTTTCGGTGGGGACTTTTCCGCGTCATCTGGTTCGTTTTGACGTCATGCGATAGCAACTATGTTGCTGTTGCTGTCTGTTCCTACTTCATAGGCAGTTTTTTATTTTTTATTTTTTACCTCCCTACCGATCGAATTGTCTCCGCTGGTTTTTCACCCAGTCAACGGGGGTCCATTTCGTCGGTCTTAGCATGTAGAGTTGGTTACGAAGTGCAGTCGCACATTCGTACCGTGGTTTCTCAGTTTGCTAGGTCAGAGGCTGACTCTGCTGCTCTTGCGGATTCTCATCCTAGTACTAGCTGTCTCTATCCCGCCATCGGTCCTTTGCTTGCCCGACATTCTGAACTAGTCTTGTCCAGTTTGTTTTCTGACCCAGACTCGCCCCTTCGATCGATATTTTCCAGTTCGAAAGGGCGTAGCAGTGTGTAGTGGCCCGGTCCGGCCACTCATAGTCCGTAATGTATCAGGCCTTGGCTGCTCTAGGTGACTCGATGCGGAGTTTGTCTTCTCCTGACTGCTTTGATAGTCAGACCATGTGCTTTCCAGAGATGCCTTCCCGGACTTTTTCAGGACTCTTTCTCTTGGTTCGCCTTCTGTGGTTACAGGAAGTTCGATCCGTTAAGACCTTCTTCGGTTCATTCGTCGAATTCTTAGCTTTTCTTCTCAGGTCTAGAAATCTCTGCCCATACCCTTTCTGGGTACAGAGCAGCCATCTTCAGTATGAGTTCCATGGCCTTAGGTGCTACCGTACCGCTAAGCTGTACGCCACCACTGTCTCGCACTTCTTGCTGAAGTGCATGCCGTTGTATTCCTTCCCTCTGATGGCACTAATCCCCCGGGTGTTGAAGAAGTCCTCCGGGAGCACCCGGACTTGATTCTCGTCACACCAATGTGGCCCACGAGCCATTGGTTTCCAGAAGTTATCTACATGGCGAAGGACGGTCCTCTTCCTCTCAATCTCAAAAACTCACGCCACTCTTCTTCAGCCAAGAAGCTGGGTCGGACACCCTTGCCCTTCAAGACTAAACCTGGTCGCATGGCGGCTGTCCAACTAGGCCTTCGCTCTCAGGGGTTTTCCACACTCACCGTGGATCTGTTGGTCGCCTCTCGGCGTAAGTCTACAAACGATCTGTATGATCTTCGCTGGGCCACCTGGTTTTCTTTCTGTCAGGTTATAGAAAGTTTGACCCGATTCGTCCACCTGGTCCAGTTTTTAGAATTCCTCTCTCACTTGCTTAGAACCAGGAATTTGTCTTCTCAAACCTTATCCGGTTTTAGGGCGGCTTTGATTAGCACAATTTTGTTGGCCTTTGGTTCCAAGTTTACGGAGAATCTCAGCCTTGCCTGTTTCTCACTTTCTCGACACTGTGTGCCTCCAGGCTCTGTCCAGGACGTTCCAGTGTCCCCAGTGGGACATCTTTTTTGTTCTTTCTTTCTTTTCTCAGGGACAAGTATGAACCTCTGAAGTCGTCCCTTAAGCTTCTGACTCTTAAGACAGTTTTTTCTGGTCTCGCTCGCCACTCTCGGCGCATCAGCGGTGTGCTTGCTCTGAGTGGCCTGACCAAGGACGTCCAGTTCTGGGAGGTTTTCTCGTC